>JAPTHN010000092.1:940001-1411726 GCA_026936325.1 Platynereis dumerilii | reverse complement strand
AAAATGCACCATTCTGCGGCTTCTTATAGAATTTGTTCAGAGCTGCAGAATTGTTGTAGAGTTGCAAAATTGTTGCAAACCTGCAAAAATTATGCAGCCGTCGGCAAAATGTGAGCAGAATTTGTGTTGCAAAACTGCAGAAAGATAACAAGTACGTCACAAGAAATTGCACTGGCATCACCCATTTTGTTTAATTTAGTATTTATTCTAATAAACTGCCAATGGCTCAATATAGCTGATATTCATTTTTAAGCCTGGCTCTGTTTTTTTTTTTTTTGATTTTTTAAAAATTGATTTAGGCCTATTTAAAATTTGTAATATAGGGCATTATATTGCATTCTTATAGGCCTTTATATTTTCTTTTAAAGTATTTTTATAAAGCTTTAAAGTGCTTTAAATTGCACTCAGATCTGTTTTATTTCATTATTTAACCCCCATAATTGGGGAAACAACAATTTTACATTGAGCATAACAATATCTGTAGACATTATTAAAGATAGCCAAGCTAAAATTTTATCTGCAGAAATTTAATTCAAACAGTGTGATTGCAATCAGCAAATTTCAGTGACAATAAATGACCCTGGCATTGTTTCCATTAATTGACTGCATTGCAATTGGCAATTAAGGCTACAGAATAATCTTTTCTTTGTTCTATGTCAATTGCCATCCTTTACAGCATTCACAGGCACATATTGAAGCTGTAGGATCACTTCAAATGCTCCTTTGCTAGTTTTGCGTCCTGTTCCGCCCATGCTTGGTGACCCGCATTTCACGTCGTCCGTCTTGCCTTGCGCGCCACCTACGAAAATGGCTGGCTAAACAACAAAAAATGATGAAAATCTTGTTATCGTGACGTCCCTGGGCATTGACAGGGCAGAAAAAGTTGGTAAGGTTATACATTAGGTTGTTGTGAACCATTCCCTATCCACATGACACAGCGGAATGCCGTATCTGCTGCACAATCACTGATTTTCTGTCGGACCTCCAAAACTTGGAATTCTGCCAATGCAATGACGTCTGACCGACAGCGTGCCACTGCCGCTGCTCGGTCAGGCTCAGTCGGACTAAGCTCAGCAGTGAAATGCTGGCGTCCATGACACCACAAACACAAGTCAAAATACGGGCCCCATTCTTGCCTGGGTGCCTACATTACAGACCTTTTCGTTCCAGTTTAAGGACAAGAACACTTGATATGCGACCTATTCTTGAATATGAACGTATTTAGAGATCTTACAGACGAATACCTACGTTTTAACCCCTCGGTTATCTGGTCGAGTCCAGTCTTGACTCACTCGTTCCTCCCTCAATACGCATGCGTAATATGCTTTCTTTTAACACAAGAGGGCTAAAGCTGATATCAGCGCCACCACCAACAACCTGGGAAATGGGTCTGTGATTGTGAACATCTGCTCTGCCGATCTGACTCGGAAGGTATTGGCCTAGTTGTGCCTTTTGGGGGCTTTAAGTGAAAAAAGAATCTTGAAGAAGATGATTTAATTTAAACAAATACATTGATTACAAAAAAGACAATGTCTTATTTCGATGGAACAGCAGACTTCATTAAGTTACACGCCAGCGATACAAGAGGACATAAATTCAAGATCTACAAACAACACTGTCGCCTAAACATGCGCAAATACTCGTTCACTTTTCGCACAATTCTATGTGGAATAGCCTGCCTGAAATTATAGTAAATGCCAAAACAGTCATGTCATTCGAAAAACGCCTGGACAGATACTGGAACCATGTGGAGTGGAAGTTCGATCATGAAGCAATTTGCTCGCCAGGGGTCGTTCCTCCCAAGGAGGTACGAGAGGAGGCGCTGCAAGCAGCTTGATCATGAAGCGGACGTTCAACCCCAAATTAGCCGCCATGCGCAACAACAACTGGAGCTGACACCAGAGGCCGAATAGGCCTATTCAAGTCAGAAGAGGACCTGTAAGTACCTGTAAGTGTTTCCTTTTTGTCCTTGTAAGAGGAACTGAGGAAGGCCTCCAGAGTCATCTGGGATTCTGGAGCTGGATCAGCTTGGATCTGGATGTGCTAGGCCTATTGCATGTGCTTGCTAAGTTCATGGACCACGTTCAGAGTGTCCATTTAGAGTTGTTAACAAAATCTAATTTTAATTAATTTTAACCTAATAATAAAAAGATATTGGTTTCTTTTAGATTACTTTGAGAATTTTTTTAACTTCTTTATTGTATTGTCTTTTACTCCATCATGCATGCTTCAGTCAATTTTTTTGTTAAAATTTTGAAGAAAAATTGCTGAGTTATAGATTTTCAGTAGCTACACAAGAAAGATGATAAAATGGACCCTCCTAACTTAATTGACATCAGTCTTCAGGAAGGTCTTCTAAAGAGTCCCTGCATGGTTAGACGCCATTGTTGAGCACATGGATGTCCAAGAACTTTTTCTGTGATGAACAACATGGACTCGTCACTGAAAGGTCCTGCGCAACAAAACAGGCAATGCCTAGAACATTGTAGCCAACAGCAAAGTATCGAAGTAGGCTATCGATTAAAATGCCAATCGCCCAATGTGAAATTGCAAGGGGACAGGGAATTCAAAAGTATAATGGCAAAGGGCAGGAGGACACAAAACCCCATCCAGAGCCTCCTCAATGGGGTAATTACATGTGCAACATGTTGAGAACTACTCTCCCCCCCCCCCCCCCCCCCGCTGCGCCCCATCTCACGCTTTACTCTTACTAAACCTTAGGAGTAGGGAAGGACTAGCCTGTGTTTATTACCATCTAGTTTTTATTAGTCGCAGAGCAGCACAGCAGCTCTCACCTCAAGAATTTTTACCTTCAGCGAACATAGTTCGAAGAAGGTATTGTTATCACTTTGGTCAAAAGCTGTCCGTCCGCAGGGCGGGCGGTCGGGCGGCGGGTGGATAGATAGTTTCCGGGCCAGGACTCAGCCCCTATTGCATGTACATGGATGAAATTTGGTACACATGTAGCCTGTATGGTCTAGTTGTGCCTTCTGATAGTCTGATTGATAGATATTTTGTACTTTTTGAAATATTGAGAAAAATATTAAAAAATTATTTTTTTTCGTTTCCGGGCTACGACTCAGCCCCTGTTACAGTGTTACATGGACATGGATGAAATATTTTACAGATTTAGCCTACACGGTCTAGTTGTGCCTTTTGATGGTCTGATTGATAGATATTTTATACCTTTTCAAATATAGAGAAAAATGTAAAAAAAAAAAATCATTTCTAGGCCAAATCTTGGTTACTATTGCATGTACTAAGATGAAATTAGTTACACATGTCACCTATATGATGAAGTTGTGCCTTTTATGGATGTCATTCATGGATATTTTATAAATTTTGAAATATTGGCCAAAAATATTAAAATTATTATTTTTTTGTTCCCAGACCAAAACATGGCCATCATTGCATGTCCATATAGATAAAATTTGATATACACTATCTATATAATATTTTAGTGCCTCTTGTTGGTCTTCTTGATAGTTATTTTTAATGCTTTTTGAAATATTCCAACCCATAGCTCACAACCTATTCCTTGTTTATGTATGAAACTGGTCCATAATATGTGTAAATTGGTCTAGTAAGGCCTTTCCATCGTTCAACATACCCTGGCAGGCAGGCGGGCATATAGCAGGGCATATAGATCATTTTAGACCAAGCAGCACTATTGCTAATACTACATGCAACTTGTTTCCTTTAATGGTGTTTTTTCGCTGAAGGTTTGCTGCTACACAGAGGGCGAGGGGGTATGCGATAGTGTTATGCTGTTTTTCGGGGAGGGGGGGGGGATTATAAGCTTTGTTATGTAACAGGGAGAGGGGTATGGACTTGTGTTACAGACTGTTACAGGGGGGAGGGGGTGATAAAAATGAGCTATTTTTGCGCTATGTAATTTTTGGATGGCGCCTTTCCACCAGTCACTATTAGTAAAGAAAGTAAATGGACTGGTCAAAAGTCAATCATGCCTCCTTTTTCAAGAGTTTCCTCATGACAGGATACACCCCCCGCTCCCTTTTGTTATTCCCGTAATATCGGCTTAGCTACCCCCCATTTTACCCCCATTTTGCCCCCTGCTTCCCCCTCTTCCCCCCACTAATCCCCGCTTACCCCCCACTTCCCCTGCTTATCCCCCACTTGCCCCTGCTAACATCCCGCTTACCCCCCACTTCCCCCACTTACCCACGCTTACCCCCCACTTCCCCCCACTAGCCCCCGCTTTCCCCCCACTTCCCCCAAGTTGCCTCCCGCTAGGCTCCGGTTACCCCAACTTATTCCATCTTCCACCCCACTTGCCCCCATTTGCCCCCGCTTTCCCCGCATAAACTCCTCCTTTCCCCCAGTTCCCCCTAGTTACCCCATAGGGTGGGGGTGTATCCTGTCATGAGGCCTTTTGTATATCTGTGACCGCGCGCCTGTTTGGAACCACTCTCTGTGCTGCTAAAGGTCTTTCACGTAATTTTTACTATTTTTTTCTGAATGTACATTTTACATGGTTATTCTTACTTCTGTCATAATATTGATTTTTTAATATGAATATTATTATGATAACTAAATATATTAAAATTATAAGGCTATTTATCGATATCTTTCATCTGCGTCTACCTTTAAATGGTAATTTATTATTAAGACAGGCGTAGACGAAACAAGTTGTCATAACAAGGATATATCCTTTAACTTACACCAGTGACATTATTATGACTGTGGATACCAATCCATTATATGATTATAATGTTGCTGATGTTATGTAAATGATGGTTTAAGGATGTCATCCTACGCATTTCAGGCTAAAACATGTGTAGAGGGTGATTCTCAGAGAAAATCAATCGATTTCCAGAAAAAATTGGAATGCACCTAGTCCTTGTAGATTTTAAAATAGAAGAAAGGTCCCTCTAAGGCATGAAGACAGGGAGAAGAAAGTGGCAAATTGCACTGAACGAAAAGATGTGCTGTTAGCTGGTTAGGAGTGGAAACAAGAAAATCTTTAAAAAATAAATAAGCTGGCTGTAGTAATTAGATTTCAAAATTAGAGTTTTTGTCATAAAAATTGTATTAGGAAATTACCTTTGTCTTTATGAGAACCCCGTGATCTGTCTTTTCACCCTGGACGTCGATGCAACTGCCCTAGTCCAGTATCCAAGTAGAAGTAGAAGTAATAGAAGTAGGTCTTATATAGTACATCTATGCAGACTGTACCTGTCCCTCTGACCAAAAGCCTCCACCCTTGGAGCATACTGTATTTCACAAGAGGGAGCATCCAGTTATATAAATAATTTTAATTGTTTTGGTAAGAAATAAGGGGATGGGGAAGGGAGCAGTCTGGTTCAAGACTGACATATATATGTATGTATATAGAGTAGCGCGGGGCATGCAGGCCCCCTTAACTTCGAGGTTCGATTTGACCTTCTTTTTGAGGTCGATTATTTAAATGCTTATGTTGTCAGGAAGGGATCACTTGACTCTACTTATAGCTAGTGAAACAAATAAAGGAGTAGCGGCCCCTTTTGTAAAAAAAATACCCCACCCATCGGGCAAGAAGCCCCCCTATTATAATCTTATGGCAATCTTTTTTGCGAGGGCATTCAGCTTGAAAGTTATTTCTTGGGGTTCTTCTGTCATTTTTAAGGCATTCTATTCACAATTTCTGACTTTCAGAATTTTTATGTTCATACATTAATTTTTAAAATATTTTTTGCCCTGTTATTATTTTGGCCAAATTTTTTCGATTTCAATTAGCTATTCTATCAAGATTTAAGGAAAAGTACACATTATGAAATGGTTCCTGAAGCAGCTTCAAGGCCTCAGTGAAGGGGGGCCTCATGCCCCATACCATGTTGGGCCTTTCGCCCTAAACTCACATATTTTAATTTGACTTCTATATTTTGAGCTAAAATGAAAAATAACGTGCAAGCACTTTAACAGCTGCTGGTAGATAGACTTAGTATCTATCTATCTATCTATCTATCTATCTATCTATCTATCTATCTATCTATCTATCTATCTATCTATCTATCTATCTATCTATCTACAATCTACATGTATATATCCTCCCTTCCTCCCTTCCTCCCCCATCCCTTTTTTTCCTTCCCATATTTTCCTTCCTATACTTTCCTTTTTTCTTCCTTTTTTCCTTCCTTTTTTCCTTCCTTTTTTCCTGCCTTTTTTCCTTCCTTCATTCTTTCTTTTGAATCTGCAAAGACTGGATCTGGCTGCAGCTGTTGCTGCTGGTTTCACTGCAGCTGATCATTTGAAACTCCCGCCAAAAACGAACATTTTAGTTTCGTAAATAAAAATTTTAATGTCACAGAAGTTTACCAAAAGTTGATGGAAGCAAGATAAAATTATATTTAGGCTGCAAGCAAAGTTTTAATGACATAGGTGAAACAACACGACCAGGGGAGTTGTCATTAGTTTTCTTGGAACTCCTCCGGTAATACAGGCTGCAAGCAGCTGTAAAAACTATGATCCAAATCATATTTATGTAATGGTCATAAAGTGAAGCAATGTAGAAATCCATTATACTTTTAAAAATTTCCAAAGTTATTTCTGACAACCACTTTCGAAGAATTAATCAAAGTTACAAAAACCATGCACCTTTTTTTGTTTCTTTAATTACTTCTATGGTTTGGTGCTGTTTGCCCTGAAAATTTGTGACGGCACATAAAAAGCCTCTAGCTTCAATCCTATCAATAGGAAAAAGCACCAAATATGTAAGTTTAGATATAACCCTGGGGGCCTCTCACCTTACCCGGGCTTCTTGCCCCGACCGACTCTATATATATATATATATATATGTAGGGGAGAGCGCGGCACAGTGAGACGGCGGGCACAGTGAGACAAAGCCCGTAGCATCTAACTGTTTACAGATCAACCCTCTTTTGTGAAGTACAAAAAGTAATCAAGTGAGATACTGTCCTATATCCTGAATGCCTACACAGCATATCGAGAGTGGAATTTCAATATTTTGGTTTTTAACCAGTAAAAGTAAATAATTTTGCTAAACGACTTTTTGTCATAATTCCCAAGAAAAATAGTATAATGAAAATCAATTGCCATGGATTCAAACCTTGATTATTTGTCTTAGTTTAGTGAGATGATGAACCACAATGCAGGCATCCGGTCCGCAGGATTCAAAAATTTTATAAAGAGAGCTGCGTGGGGAACAGTGAGACAGTTGGAGGCGGGGCACAGTGAGACATGACAAATTACACTCCAAAAGACCTGAATGTAATGCATGGCCCACAATTCACTGTTAAAAACGAAATGCCTGCTATAAAGTACTGATTTTAGTGATTCATATCCAACGGGAAGCATCAGGGAAGAATTTTGATTAGTATGTAACAGGCGCGGCAGGTTAAATAAGTCGTGCATGTGTCCTGTGCGATGAAGTTTCGAAACATGCTAAAAAAAGGACCTAAAAAATCACCTAGTTAGCTACTTTTATTAAAGTACAGTAGTTTGTGTAGCAACAATTGATAGAACAATTCCGCAGGTCCTGAGGATCAGCGGTTATGGCAGCAGATGCCCTGTCTCACTGTGCCCCGCCTGCTGTGTCACTGTGCCCCGCCCAAGGGGCACAATGAGACACTTAACGAGCGTCGACGTAACTCAAAATTTCTCCAAACCTGTAAAAGGTAGGAACCTGAAACTACTGTACTATGTACCCAACGTCATTATCTATAATGTGGACCTGATCTCATTTAACTTGTTACTGCCAACATTTTGGAACACTTGAAAATAAAAAAAGTGTCTCACTGTGCCCCGCTCTCCCCTATGTTATGTATGTATGTATGTATGTATGTATGTAGCTTCTAGCCACCAACTGTTGGCCACTAATTGCCACTAACTGTTGGCCACTAACTGTTGGTCACTATCTGTTAGTCACCAACTGGTGGTCACTAACTGCTGGTTATTAACTGTTGGTCAGTTAGTCACTAACGGTTGCATTTTAAATCATACATTTCAATGGAAAAATTTGCAATAACTCATGCAATGGCTGTGAATATTACTTCATAGTGTGTCTAGCTACAATAAGCTTTAAATTTAAATAATTTAGCCTTTACCATTTTGGCTTTTCACGCGGAAATGTTGGAAAATTGGGATTTTTTTCTAATTTTTGGGTTTTTATAAAAATTCATAGGGGCAGATTTCACGAAAAGTGATCTTAAAAGGTACCTTAAACTTTCAAACCCTTTTGTTATCTCCCTGTTGCTTCCTGAAGCAAGTAAACCTATTACTCAGTACATCTGTGAGGTAATGAATAAATATCAATAAAATATTCCTCAAATATGTAGCTTTTTCCTCTTAAAAAGATATTTTTTTATGCCTCATGAGGACAATTTTGGACGACCAAACTTACTGTTGATCAGACATGCTTACTTTGGCACTCTGTGGAATCTACTAAAACCAACTCAGGAAAATGTAATGGTATGTGATTGATAAAAAACATCTTGAAAATTATTTTGGAACCATTTTTAATTGTCTTGGTCATTATAAAACTTGAAAAATAGAAAAAGACTGCTAATGTAACTCGATTCTGTCCCAGGACACTGAGGTTACATTAGCAACTTTTACATGGACATTTTTCTGTGTTCTCGCTACTTATGCCAATTTTAAACATGAAATTATAATATTTTATTGAAAAACGTGTCTTATTTGCCTATATACATCACCAAAGACATAAACGACTGGGTGTGGTACCTGTTTCTTTATTGCTAATGTAACTGCAATTTTGCATCCGTCCATTTCATAGTGTTACATTAGCAAAATGTGTACACAAAAATTATGTTAAAAAACACATGATTAGATCTCAAATTTTTTCTGAACTGAAAGTCAGGTCTCCCAAGAGCAGGCCATGGGTGGTAGCCTGCTGGTGACCTCATTTATATTGTAGTAGGATCAGCATAAAAAATTCCGTCCTCCATCATTCATTGTTGTTACATTAGCACAAGGCCATATTTTTAGCTACTCTAACCTACCAATCCAACAGAAAAGACTGTTTACCCATGATTTTATTTAATGGATTGACACAATAAAAGATTTAGATTTCAGTTTTTTTTTTGTCCTGCCAGCTATCCTCAGAAGAAGCACCCTGAGAAAATCTGAGAATCTACGAATCGATTATGTCTGGCCTAATCACTGTAATCAGTATGGTGCTAATGTAACTTGTGGACAAGTTGTGGTAAGTCATTTTGCAGCTTTTTTGTGAAATCTGCCTAGGACTAACATTTCAACTGAGTTGAGATGTTTAAAGAAACATAATTTAGACACCTAATTGGGAAATTTCATAGATTTAACTCCAAAATTGACAGAATCATACAGGTTTGAAATAACAGTATTTTTTCATATTTTTGGTAGGCCTAAATTTTCGTCAGTTCAACTTTCTCAGAGCATTTAGACCCCCAAAAAACACATCTTTGGTATTTATTATCGTTTTCATAGCTATGTGTTTTTTGAAAACTTTGTTTTGCAGTTAAACCGTGACATCATCGGTTATCTGTCAGTGTGATTGGTCTAATCTTCAATCTGTGATATATCAGTTCAGGGTTTGACATCACAGTTAATGACAAAGGAATTTAAAACTGCCAGGCAATGTTACTATATATATGTGTACAACCACAACAAACAACACATATCTAAGCTGAGTTTTGCACCTCACCAAAAGGGTCTCATTGTTTTCCAAAACCAAATGTGTTTCTGTTTATCACAAGACACCAGTCATCACAATTTCAAACATCTTTTGTCGTCAGTAATTGCAACTCTCATTTGAGGCTAAGTAGTCTGTTTGGTTCAGTTACAGTTCATTTAAGCATCTTTCAGCAAGGGCAAGCTAAACAAGTGCAACATACATCATCCATGTGTCAATGAACTTCATCAGTTTCCTGAAATTTGTGCTTGTAATAAACAAAATATGTCAACTTAATCTCTGACATCACAGTTTTGGAATGAAGCAAATTGCAAACTTGAAAAACATGTAGCTATGAAAACGATAATAATGCATTCAATATGCAAATATCAGTGTCAAAAGTACAGCAGTTTTTAGTTCTGTCACAGAAAAAGAAAAAAAGCAATTTTTCACATTTTTCAATGATTGTGAGAAAAGTATCAATGTCATGGGGATTAGACCTATAAAAGGCTCAAATGGGATAAAAGATACCATATTTACTCAAAAAGGATAAATATACATGCCATAGTTTTGGCTTGACGCCCAATACACAAAAAAATATTTTTTTTACATTTTTCAATAATTGTGAGAAAAGTATTAATCTTATGTGGATTAAACCCCTAAAAGGCACAACTAGGATAAAAGATACAATAATTTCCCAAAAATAGAAAGTATGCATCCTATAGTTTTGGCATTACCCCCAATACACAAGTTGGACGCCCGTTATCCGTACGCCCGCCCACCCACCTGCCCGCCCGACCGCCGGACGGACGAATTTTCCCAAAGTAACTACAGTACCCATAGGCAATGTATACATTGCCGGGGTAAAAAGTCATTAAAAATCTTGATAACTTTTCCAGAATGCTACAACAATGTACAATGTATGTTGTCAGCAAGCAGTGGACCAATCAGCTGCTAACTACTCTTGTAACGAGGGTGTGCCCACATGGTATACTGTATGGGCTGTACATATATAATTGCTTGGAGAAATGGACAATGAGTATCTGTGCATGTGTCTTCCTTGATACGGTCATTACAGATCAACGCAATTGAAAGGTGAGATTTTCTAATTTGATTGATCATTTTGCAGCAAAAAATTATTGGAGATTGGGAAGATTGGGTCATCGTTTGGAAGCTCTCAAAATTGGGCAGCTGGTAGCTGATTTTCAGATGCTCACCTGCTCCGCTGAAGGTCTTTGCCCGCAAGGTTAGACTCCCGGTTGGGGAACCCAAAATTTTCAGAGGACCTTCATGAGGAAAATCCCAGCTGGATGTCGTTCGGATGAGATGTTAAATTGGCTGCCCTTTGTATCAGGGTCTGTGCTGAGCAAGTAAAAGATCCCTCACATGGGGTAAATGTGCAACATGTTGAGGGCTCCTGTACCCGATTGTATGAATGCTTAACACAGGTTATCCTAAAGTGGTTAACTCATATAACTTATCTTCGAATCGGGTTAGTGGCAAAAAATTTTGTCATGTTGTAATCTTGTAAGTCTAAGAGGCAAGCAGGTTGAAGTTGTGAACAGTTATATTACAAATACCTGGGAATACTCATTGACAATAGACTCTCCTTCACAGAACACATCAGAGCAACCATGAAAAAAGTCAACAAGAGGTTGTACTTCGTACGCTGTATGATAAAATTAAGTCTAGATTCTGTTATTATAACACTTTTCTACAACAGCACTATCCATCAATTACCAACTATGTCTGCAATGCATTCTATGGAATTATTTCCAACTACCTCGAGAATTGGATAAACCCAGAAAAACATGCAATAGACTTATTTGGAAAGACCACTCCCTGGTTAACAGTTCAGAAGCAAAAAACGAGTCATCAAACAGACAGACAAAATACTCAGAGACCCAGACCATCCATAACATAATGAATACTCCCTGATGCCAAGTGGGCGGCGGTACAGATCCACATACTGCAGAACAGAGCGTTTCAGACTTTCTTTTGTGCCAAGTTGGTATTCATATACTATTCAAATGCAAAATGAAACATAGGCTGCGCGGCAGCATACCCTCGGCTACTCAGCGGCTATTCTTCAGACAGTGGGATACATTGAGGCAGGACCCAACTGGGTACTCTAATATCCTCATGAACATGAAATTCCCGTTGAAAAACTTTCATTGAATGGCCAAGAGCTGTGAGCAAAATAATATAAATGTTTCCCGTCTGCCATTTTGTATTGGCAGGAATTCAAAATCCACATGCAATCAGCTTGCAGGATGGTTCCCCCCCAGAAAAAGAGGGGAAACAGTTAAAATTTGGGCAAGGAGTCAAAAAGTGTGGCACAAGATCAAATGAACTGAAAATCAATGGTTAGCAATTAGCAAGACATTACATTGTACTGTAGAAGTGGTATAATTTGGTATAATCTGGATAATGAAATTCAGGCAAGTATTCCACTGTGCCTATTGGTGGCCTGTGGCAAAATCTGTGCCTTTTTGTGAACAAGCAATTTGAGAAATAAAATTTAAAAAAAAATGAAGTCAAGAAGATGACTGGTTTCGGTGACAATATTAAGAACAATATTATCCGGCATAGATTACCCACAGTAATTCATCCCCTCTTCCACTACCATTTTAGAAAGTTGGTTTTTTATCAAACTTATTTTTGTCTGAATGTAATATACAGTGGTGACAGACAGGAAAATAAAGCAATGCAGTGCACAATAGACAGGTAATGACCATTAAAAAGACAGCTAGAAATGGACAACAATTGAGATAAAGACAGTCAGAAAACGATCAGGACATGTAGGGGACTGTTAAGATAGATAGATAGATAGATAGATAGATAGATAGATAGATAGATAGATAGATAAATAGATAGATAGATAGATAGATAGATAGATAGATAGATTGATAGACTTTTGGTAGTTTGATCAATCCAATTGTCAGTTTTTCTATTAAGATGTGTCATAATTCCTGCAGAAAAGATAAAATTACAATTTCATTTAAACTGCATAAAACTGAATTGCAATAAGGGTAGCTATTGTTTGAACAAAAATTAGATATCTATCAGTTCAATAAATTTCTGTCTGTAAATCTTATATCTAATCAAACAGTGTCATTGACTTCAGTTCTACATCATCTTGATCCTGGATCCATTTTAGAATGTAGCCATGTAAATTGTTGGATGTTGTAACTATTTCAGTTAAATTACATTATCCTTGCAGACATTCCCCTTAAAGGGGTTAAAGGGGCTTCCTTAGTCCCCCTCCTCAGCTGTTTAACACCCATATCAAATGGCTATTGTCTGCTGTACCCCAATATTTTAATCACCTTATGCAATGCCATTATGTAACCTGACAAAAGAATGGAGGGTGGCATACTTCAAACACCTCAGAAGTGTGCCACTGTGATGAGGGGGGGGGGGGTCCAATGAAACATCACTGAAAATCAATGGTTACCAAGAGATTAAACTTGAAATGATATATCTACTAGTCAAAATGAAATCTGGATCATGTGATTCGGGCAAGTAGGCCTATGGCTGATTTTGTGCTTTTTGTAAAAAGAATAATTTGAGAAAAAAGAATAATTCCTGTTGATGATTGGATTTTGTGATATATCCATGTATAGGAATCTTGAATCATTGTAAAGCTTTAGAAATTGTACAGGATTAAAATTGCTCTAATAATCTATCCATCTCTGTATGCATCTATCAATCTATCTATCTATATATATATCTATCTATCTACATGTGTCTATATATCTATCTTTCTATCTTTCTATCTATCTATCCATCTATCTATATCCTTCTTTCTATCTTTCTATCTATCTATCTATCTATCTATCTATCTATCTATCTATCTATCTATCTATCTATCTATCTATCTATCTATCTATCTATCCAGCTATCTATCTATCTATCTAGCTATCTATCTATCTATCTATCTGTCTATCTATCTATCTATCCATCCATCCATCTATCTATCCATCCATCTATCTAGTCTATCTAGTCTTAGCTATTCTTATCATAAATTACAAATATGGAATATGGGTCTAAAAACATAAATTATAGATAAGATGTCTCCAACCAAAACCATTGTAAATAGTAACACTAAAACAAGGTTTATGCCAGTATATATATATATCTTTTAAGACTAAGCAAGTTGCTAGTTAATACAAAGGTTAAATGCTGGTCAAACTTTGGAGAATAACAATAGCTGTAAAGAAAAACAAAACAAGAGAAACATGTCCCAACTCTGTGTACAGCCTGTGTGGGCTACAAAAGTCATATCTCAGCTTCTAGTTGGCCTAAATCTTTTATTCAAATTGGAAATTTCTTTATTTGTTCAATATAAGACTACAAAGTTGGTGTCAATGCAGTTTGGACATATTTCTAAGAAAAAAGAAAATTTGTTAAAAAGTTGAGGGTGCTGTGCACTGCTTTTGTGCTCCTTTGTTCCTAGCTTTGGTCACTGGACAGGA
Source organism: Platynereis dumerilii (assembly GCA_026936325.1). NCBI lineage: Eukaryota > Metazoa > Annelida > Polychaeta > Phyllodocida > Nereididae > Platynereis > Platynereis dumerilii. Next base: position 1,397,623 of record JAPTHN010000092.1, on the reverse strand, counting down.
TTAGTGACACAATGTTACATAACATGAATGGCTGGAGGGGAGGGGTACAATGAAGCACAGACATAGTGTCTCCAGGCTCATTCACAAAAAAACTGGACCCCTTCCAATGATGACACTTTTACCCCCTAAACAATATTTCTTTAAAATGCTAAAAATACAATTGGAGTAAGTTTTAAAATGAATTAAAAGACAGATTTATCCAATAATATCTTGAAATGTAAAATTGCACACTGAAATTTGCAGAAATTGGGTTTGCATCCCAAGTAATTTTCTTTGATAACCCTCTATATATACATAGCGGTCTTATTGCCAGTCTGTCTTACATGTTTTTCATTAAAGACCAAAATAAAAGTAAGCTGACAGTACTTCATATGTTAAAATGTATATAACTGATGTTAGATTTAAACCATTAAGTTACAATTGAGATTTAAGATTTCTTGTCAAAGGATTATCAGGGAAGACAATTACCCTGTGACATAACATTACATAATCAAGACTTCTCCAGTGCTCCATTCAACAAAAGCCAGTCTGTCTGATTCAATCACATTTAATTTTCATGCAAACAACTAAATAAAAGGGGCTGACATTTATTCATCTTCTAAAAATTTACATCACTGAGTTTAGATATTAACCATAAAGTTATAATAATTGGGAGTTTTAAAAGATTTAGTGTCAACATTTTAAAATATTAACACACAAATTTATGTTTTTGAATATACTTAATTAATGCTTTGAAAGTCCACATAATTATATATAAATTTATATATTTCTTATTGATAATATTTCATGAGGAGAGGTAGAAAAAGTCAAATTTGGACATTATTGTGGCAAATTTGATTGACCAGGGCCAATATTTACTGATATATATGATTATCTGAAAATCCTTAATATTTATCTAATTTTGTTAATATTGACCTATGCAGTGAATAAAAGTTTTCAATTGTTCAAAATCAGCATGATGATGATGTGAAACATGTCAGGTTTATTTTGACAAAAAAATGTCAACGACTGGTATGACATCAGAAGGAAATGGAGAGTAAATAGACATTTTAATGATTTTTTGCCTTTTTTCAATCATACATTTCAATGGAAAAAATTGCAACAACTCATGCAATGGCTGTGAATATTAGTCAACAGTGTGTCTAACTACAATAAGACCTAAAGTTAACTAACTTACCTATTACCATTTGGCTTTTCAGGCAGAAATGTTGGAAAATTGGCATTTTTTCGAATTTTTGGGTTTTTATAAAAATTCATAGGACCAACATTCCAACTGATTAGAGATGTTTAAAGAGGCATAAGTTAGACACCTAAGTGGAAAATTTCATAGATTTAACTTCAAAATTTACTGAATCATACAAGTTTAAAATTACAGTATTTCTTCATATTTTTGGTAAATTGTCGTCCGTTCAACTTTTCAGAGCATTTAGACCCACAAAAAACACATCTTGGGTATTTAATATATACAATATGCCAATTTCAGTGTCAAAAGTACTGCAGTTTTTCAGCTGTCACAGAAACAAAAAAAAAAACAATTTTTCACATTTTTCAATGATTGTGAGAAAAGTATTAATGTCATGGGATTAGACCTACGAAAGGCTCAACTGGGATAAAAGATACCATATTTACCCAAAAATGATGAATATGCATGCCATAGTTTTGGCTTTACACCCAATACACAAAAAAATATTTTTTCACATTTTTCAATAATTGTGAGAAAAGTATTAATCTCATGTGGATTAAACCCCTAAAAGGCACAACTAGGATAAAAGATATAATAATGTCCCAAAAATAAAAAATTTACATTCCATAGTTTTAGCATTACTCCCAATACACAAGTGGGACGCCCGTTATCCGGACGCCCGCCCGCCCGCCCGCCCGCCCGCCCGCCCGCCGGACGGACAAATTTTCCCAAAGTAACTACAATACCCGTCGGCAATGTATACATTGCCGAGGGTAAAAACTCATGAGTGGAGAAATGAAGGATTAAGAAAATATCATGTTACAGCAGATTCACGTTTTTCTGTCATATTTGAGAAAGTCATACTGAATTTGATGTTTAGGCCCATTTTAGACGGAATAGTGTTAGGAAGTATGGAAGAAACGAATATATGGACCTATAAAAGGAGCCAGTCGAGGTACCCTTCATTCTGATTCTGGCACTCAAACAGTCAAGTCAACATCTCCCATTTTCCTCAGTTAAAATCATCAATACCAGCAATAATACTGCATGAAAGAAGTCAATTTTTCATCCACACAATATTTCGTAATGAAGGAATACAAATCTGCAGTTTTGAGCAAATCAGGCCATTTTAAGACCATAAAAATACCATTTCAATACAAATCTGAAAGTAGTATAGTCTGCGGCCGTACCCTGTATTCAGTTTTAGTTTCAACCAGGAGCCAGGAGCCAAAGAGCCAACACTAATTAACCACTAATTAGTGACATCCGATCTGACTACTCACTCCCTGAGGTCACCACCAGAGGTCACCTGGGTCACCTAGGACCCCTCTGAGGTCACCTGATACCTAAAGAGCATCCACTTAGGGTAAATCGTTATACTGACGTCTGTAGCTGCTGCTGTAGCCTCAGTGGAGAAGTGTGATGAAAGAGTAGAAACCTAGCTACTAGAGTAGAGATCTACTAGAGTAGAGGGGGGTCTGAAAGAGGAGAACCTGTGGGGATCCTGAGAGCTTGCAAAACTGTGGTGCAATCCCAAATTTCTCCCATAAAAGCAAGTGCTTGATATCAGCACAATCATTCAACTCCAGTTGACTGGCTTGAATAACAAAGAATCTGCTCTCACAAGGTAAACTTTTAATCATGGAACTTGATAAGATAATTACTTCATTCACAAAGGTTGATGAGCTGTTAGAATTTGCTTATGTGAACGGGATATCGGATGATAGAATTGTTCAAAATAGACTGCAAGAACTTGGTGCTGCACAACCAATTGCTGCAGTTTCAGGTATTGCACAACCAATTGCTGCAGATTCAGTTGTTTCATCTCCAGTTGTTTCATCTGTAGTTGTTACTCAACCAATTATCACACATCCAATTGTTTCACATCCAATTGTTTCACATTCAGTAGCTGATGCTCAACCTGTACAAACATTTCATTCAGTCGCACAATCAGTTGCATGTCCAGATTTATTTAATCTGATTGATGACCTGGACTTCCCCGCATTACCCTCACAGACTGACTACTTGGATCAGGTGATAAATTCATTTCAAGAGTATTCAGAATTGAAAAAATTTGCTGACCAAAATGATTTAATGGAAGATAAAGTTGTCAACAAGAGATATTCCGAACTAGCCAACAATCACTTACAATTAAAGAGATCAAAAAAAGATTCATCTGCTGAGAATTCATTTATTGAAATGTTGGGAAACTTCGAAAATCCCAAGGAATTGTTTGATTTTGCTTCCAGAAATAATTTATTATCAGATGTGAATGTTATACATAGAATGAAAAATTTTAAGATGTATTGTGGGAAATGTTTCAGGTCATTTAAAGATTCCGCCTCTAAAGATCTCCACCAAAGCAACTGCCCTGGTCAACAAATCAATGCACCTCAACTACAAAACAAACCATCTCAAAGCAAACCTTCTCAAGCCATACCCTTGCAAACTCCGAAAGTATTTAACTGTACAAATTGTCAGAAATCATTTTCTAAAGCTTTCAATAGAAACAGACATCAAAAGAAGTGTCAAAATTTTGAAAACAATTCTCCAAAAGCACTCAACTGTAAAACTTTCAGTAATGAAAGAACTCAAGCACCTAAATGTACCCCCCAGATAATCAACAATACTCCACTTTCAACCATTTGTGAATCACCAAAGTCTAAAAACTACCAATGTACATCTTGCCAGAAAATATATACTCATAGAGGTAACTTCATCAAGCACAAGTGCCATATCTGTCAAACATGCAACAAATCTTTCAAAACTGTTGCAATGCTTAACCTTCACATAGAATCTGCTCACACTTCCCATCAATGCACAAAATGCGACAAGTCTTTCAAAAAGCTTGCTAGCTTAAATTTGCATTCTAAAGATTGTGAGGGTAGCTTCAAATGTGATACATGTAAGAAATCTTATTCGAATGAAATTTCATTTGAAACCCACAAATGCACATCCAGTTCTGGTGTAAGGTGTAGAAGGTGTTTGTTAGAATGTCAAAACAGACACGAATTAAATCTTCATATTCGTGAAAAACACATGCAAAGAGGAAGGGGTGCTGCTCCCTCTCCACAATTAGATAATCAAGAATTATCAGAATGTTATGAAAAATACCGATCTTACATTCATGACCATCACGAAATTGGACAACCACAATCATTTTACAATTTCCCATTATCCACTGATTTCAGTTTAGATGATTTATTGGCTCACATTGAGCATATTTACGACAATCAATATAATTCTTTCAAAATCAATCTTTCTTTCGGATCTATTCTACAGCACACGCTGAAACACAAGAATATAGATATTTCAAAGCCTATAGCAACAACCCTGCACTTGAATCTCCAGTTATCATTTCTAAAAGAGATGATATTGAAAAATTTAGAGAACATTTGAGTGAAATGGACCTCATTGCTTCAATTACAAAATCGAGACCAAATACCAAATGGAAATTAGTCTTAATAACCAATGTAAGATATTATGTCACTTCATCTGGATTTGCTTTAGGAAACGGTCTTGTTCCTAGTTACATAACCAAAAAGAAAAGCATAGTTTCCTTGGTTTGGGATGATAATTATAATTATTTCAAAGACAATTCCTGCTTATTAGAGCTTTAGCTTATCACAGACATGGTTTTTGTCAACAATTTAAAGATAAAGTTTTGGAATATAGAAATAAATTCACAGAATATCTCGATCAAGATGTGTCTCATGGTGTTGAACTGGAATTAATACCAGAATTTGAATCATGTTTCAATATCAATATCAACATATTTTCACTTCAGCCTGATGATACAGTTCATTCAGTCTTTAAATCTAGCATGAGATATAGTGATTCTATGAATGCGAATTTATACAATAATCATATATCTTATATCAAAGACATAAAAAATTATTCAAAGAAATTTCAATGTCAAAATTGCGAAAGGCTGTTTAAGACTTTCTTTGATATGAATAGGCACTCCAGAAATTGCACTACTGCCACAAAATACGAGTTCCCTGGTGGGTTTTTCCAAGGTCAGAAAACTATATTCGATGAATTAGATGAAATTGGAATTTATGTTGAACCCAGTGATAGATTTTACCAATATTTCATCGTATACGATTTCGAGTCATATTTGAAGAAAATTCCATTTAATCCAGGAAATACTGTTACATCACACGAACATGTCCCAATATCGGTAAGTATTTCTTCGAATATTTCAGATTTCACAGAACCGCATTGTATCGTAGAAGAAAATCAAGAAAAATTAGTTCAAATGATGTTGGAATACATGACAAAGTTACAAACAGTTGCTTGTTCTTTGGTATCTGATAAGTTACAATTCGTAAGCGAAGAGTTGGAGTCTCTTCTTCACAAATGGGATTCTGATGTTGATGAAAAAGAATCTTTTAATGCTTTGATGAGAAAAAAAATTCAAAATGTGATAAAAAATTTCGAATTGTATTGTTCTCAGATAGCCGTCATCGGTTTTAATAGCTCCCGGTATGATTTGAACATAATTAGAAAACATATTGCGAGATTACTGGAGCTTGATGATTGCGATCATTCATTTGTTGTGAAAAAGAACAATTCTTATAGTTGTTTAGCCAATGAAAATTTCAAGTTTCTGGATGTAATGAATTATTTAGCTCCAGGAACATCATATGCTAAATTTCTGAAAGCATTCAAAATTGAAGACCAAAAAGGTTATTTCCCCTACGAATGGTTCGATTCTGATGAAAAATTATCATTTGAGGAGCTTCCTCCATACGAAGCGTTTTATTCCAATCTCAAAGGATGTAACATATCCTCAGGAGAATACGATTTCTTAAAAGAAACTTGGCAAAATGAAAACATGAAAACCTTTAAAGATTTATTAGTTTGGTATAATAATTTAGATGTAGGTCCATTTGTTAAGGGTGTTATAAAACTTCAAGAATTTTACAAGGAGAAGTCAATAGATGTGTTTAAAATAGCGATTTCAGTTCCCGGAGTTGCTCGTAAATTAGTATTCGATTGTGCAAAGGAAAATGGAGCTTACTTCTCATTATTTGACAAGAAAAATTCTGATCTTTATTTTTCAGTATTATCAAACATTTGTGGAGGACCTTCGATAATTTTTCACAGATATAGTGAAAAAGATAAGACTTATATTCGCAATTCTAGTAATTTAACTCGTTCCGTTTCTGGATTTGACGCCAATGCTCTGTACCTCTGGGCTTTCAATCAAGATTTTCCCATTGGAAGTTTTGTAAGAAGAAAAGCTGAGAATAATTTTAAACCAGAAGTTAGAGATCACTACGATTCGATGTTTGATTGGATGGATTATATAGCTCAGAAAAGAAACATAAAAATTATTCATGGACGCAATTCTTCCTCTGAAAAAAGAGATGGAAGATTCCTAGCCGATGGCTATTGTAGTGAAACCAATTCTTTAATGCAGTTCGATGGCTGTTATCACCATTATCATGGCAACTGTCCAATAACAGACAAAATCAAATTTGACGAATCGAAAAAATCTCAAAATTTCAAGAAAAGACTTCTCGCAGCACGAAAACGTACTGCTGATAGAAATGAATATTATAGGAAACTGGGATATTCACTAGAATGCATTTACGAATGTCAGTACAATGAAATGCTCAAACAATCGAAAGACCTTCAGGACTTTGTAGATTCAAGGAGACCAAAATTTTTCAAACGTCACAAAAACCAATTATCCGAATCCCAAATTTTGGACGGTGTGAAAAGCGAAGAATTATTCGGTATTATCGAAGTTGATATTGAAGTACCAGAAAAATGGGATATTACTCCACCTGATGGAAGTGATGGTGAATCACCATTTGAATATTTTTCAGAAATGTCACCCTTATTTTGTACTGTTGACATTCCGTTTGAAAAAATTGGCAGCCACATGCAGGAACATGCGAAAAACATTGGAATGAGTTCTAATCCGAAAAGGCTTTTAGTTGGTGGAATGAGAGCATCAAAAATGATGATTGCTTCTCCATTATTAAAATGGTACCTTGAGCATGGTTTGAGAGTAACAAAAATCCACCAAATTGTAGAATTTCAAAAAATGAAATGTTTTCAAAATTTTGTAAATTCGGTCAGTTGTGCAAGAAGAAAAGGGGACAGTGACCCTGATCTCTCTATATTTGCTGACCTCTCTAAATTGATCGGGAATAGCGCTTACGGAAGTTCCATAATGAACAGATTAACTCATTCTGACGTAAAATATGTGAGAGGTGAAAACGAGGCATGTCTGAAAGTCAATGATCCTAAATTCAAGACTTTGAACCAACTTTCTCCTGATCATGATTATTTCGAAATAGAAATGCACAAGAAGAAAATCAAACTAGATCTTCCAATACAAATTGGGTATTTTATCCTACAATACGCTAAATTGAGAATGCTTCAGTTTTATTATGATTTCTTGGTTAAATATATACCTAAACAAGCATATCAAGCGTTGGAGATGGATACCGATAGCTTATACATATCATTAGCAGGAGACTCATTAAAAGATGTAATTAGACCTCATCTGCTTAATGATTACTTACAACAAATTTATGGAAATTGTTCTGATGATCATATTGATGCTGAAAATTACTGGTTTCCAAGAAATTGCTGCCAATTTCATTCTAAATACGATTCGAGAACTCCTGGATTGTTTAAACTAGAAGCACAAGGTCATTTATTTTATGGGCTTTGTTCAAAAACTTATTTGCTACAAAATAAAGATCATTGCAAATTTAGTTCAAAAGGAATTTCTAAAAACCGGGTGGTTGATCCATTGAAAACATTCAAGAGTGTTTTAGAAACCAAACAATCAGCTTCGGCAACCAATACAGGATTCATTTCAAAAAATAATAGTATTTTTACTTATACCCAAACTAGATCTGGGTTCTCGTACTTTTATGCTAAAAGACGAATTTTGGACGATGGTATATCCACTGAACCATTAGATATTACATTAACACCAATTAAAAGTAAATATGAACAACAATAACGTTCTTAAGACGTTGCAACATATGTATATACTATATATGTATATACTATATATATATATTAGCTTAATTCTTCATTCATTCATTCCACTTCAAGATTCAAGATGAATAAGAGTGACAGAGAAAACATAAGGAACAATTTTGTTCTATTAGTCTATGAAATTCCAGCTTGTGAAATTTTGGCATATTTTCACAAAGTTGGACTTTTTAACCAATCCATGGTGGAAGAAATTTTGGAAAGTAGACCATCTGACAGAAATTTTCATCTATTATTTCTTTTGCAAAAAAGAGGACCAACTGCCTTTGCAACGTTTCTGAAAGCTCTTCAAAACGCAAAAAGACAGGATTTGGTTGACATTTTACTAAATTTTGAAACTTCTTTATCCAAATTAACTATTTAATTAACTATTTAAAATCATGAAGTCACAGAAAACAGTGAGTTTCGATTTAGAAAATATCTCAATTTTTATGATTGAAACAAAAGATCCCAGTAGAGATGGATCTTCTTGGATTTTAGATGGAATTAGAAGGAGAAGAGAAGAAGAAATACAATCTGTAAAAAAAGATCATTCCATGGTTCATTCCATGATTCATCCTATGCTTCATCCCATGGTTCAGCCTACGGTTCATTCCATGGTTCATCCCATGGTTCAGCCTACGGTTCATTCCATGGTTCATCCCATGGTTCATAACACAAATCATATCACAAATCATATCACAAATCATATCACAAATGATCGCATGGTGCATACATGATAAATGATTGTATTGCAAATGAAATGCATGATGCAAATAAATGATGCAAATGAATGATGCAAATAAATGCTTCAAATGAATGCTTCAAATGAATGCTTCAAATGAATGCATGACACATTCAATGTATGGCAAATGAATGCAGGAGACATTCAATACATTGCAAATGATTGCAAGTAAAATGCGACTCGGCTGAGAGAGCAAGAAATTGTTCTGCCTTCATTATCATATCATATCATATCATAATCATATCATTATCATATATCATATCATATATCATATCATCGATGATTACTTTTACAGATTGTATATATACAAAAGACATAAAGGATGTTACCCATCATTAATTGGCTGTGAGTTTGAGAAATCAAACTGCCTTCATTATTTCATTATAACATTCTCTGTGTCTGTAATCTCAAAAAAATTTAAAGATATTTAAAAATTTAACAAAAACAAAAAAAAATATATCAAAAATCAAAAATTTAAATTTAAAAAAAAAATTCAAAATTATGACACCATGAAGCTTGCCTTCTCGTTGGCGGTGTTGTTAAGCAAATTGTGAAACATCAATTTGTGAACCAAAAGCTTCCCAATAAATAGCATAAAACGATAACAAAATTAAAAGTATTAAAGTTTAATTCAAACTGTACATACAATAAAAGAATCTCAGATTATACAGTTTGTTCAGATTGTCTGGTTTTTCTGTCTGTCGGAGGAGGAGCTTTTCTTTTCCTACGTGGAGGATGACAGGGCACTGGTGGACGTCCAGGGGGGCGACGCCCAGGGGGACGCCCAGGGGGACGCCCAGGGGGGCGCCCAGGGGGGCGACGTCCGGATCCAGCAGGAGCTTGATGTACATGTATCTGCGGGACCTGGACCTGTGGGACCAATGGGATCTGCGGGGCCATTTGTTGGTGTCCTTTAATCTGAAATTTTAAAATAAAAGTCTTGTAAAACTAATTTTTCTCTGATCTCCTGCTGAGCACGAATTTACTTCCTGTATTTATGACCTCACTAGAATGAAACTTCTATCCAACATTGTTACAAACAAAGCATGCAGTTTAGAAACAATTAGCATACACATGTTCCCTATGCACACTGTATCATGCATTGAACTATTGTCTGTGATAACATCTTAAATATTCGACTAAGAACACGGTCCTTTAATCTGAAATTTTAAAAATAAAAGTCTTGTAAAAGTAATTTTTCTCTGATCTCCTGCTGAGCACGTATTTACTTCCTGTATTTATGAACTCACTAGAATGAAACTTCTATCCAACATTGTTACAAACAAAGCATGCAGTTTAGAAACAATTAGCATACACAGGTTCCCTATGCACACTGTATCATGCATTGAACTATTGTCTGTGATAACATCTTAAATATTTGATTTAGAAAAAAAATACACAACATGCAGGAACTCTCAAATAAATAATTATAAAGAATTTCACACACCTTCGTCCAAATAAGAATCACTCCCAGAGAAAATATTGCAGAGATTGCGAAAGTCGTAAATCCTGTGATTGCCAATGATCCAGTTATGGAAATTTCGTTTACATCCTTTTGATCTTGATCAGAATAACCATCATCATCATCATCTTGAGTTTCATCGTCATCCTGGCAATCCGAAGATACTTGAATGTTAACGTTTTCCTTGATAAAACTTTGAATTTCTGAACATTCAATAAAATTTCTTTTGAGAAGAATCTCAGTAAGTCCAACCAATGTTTCTGTTTCAAAATCCGGGATATCAGTAAATGACAATTCCTGACAGTCGGCTACCCCATTCGCACAAATACACTTTTTTGCTGCTAAACCACAAAGAAATCCTGCATAAGTAAAATTAACTTGAATCCAAATGAGAATTGCAAAGAATGCTACAGATGTATGTTGCATCTTTGAGTTTCTATCTTCAACTGAATATGAACATGAACAGAGTTTGAGTAAGGATTGAGTAAGGATTGAGCAAGGATTGATCAGGGATTGATCAGGGATTATGCATAAGGGCACGATTGTTCAGCTCTTTCAAGACTGTGGGAAAAAATAAGCAAGGAGCTATTGTTTATTGTTTTTGAATAAATCTGTGAACTTTTATCTTTGCATTACATTTAGTTTCACAACCTAATTTAAGTGAATAAGGAAGCATTAGAAAGCTATAAAGTGTGTGAAAAGGAAAACAAATTTTCAATATACACAAAGAGAGCACTATTGAGACTTTTATACATCCTATATAGATATATATATATGCAACCAAGTGCAGATTAACATTGGTGTAAATCACCTCAAAACACTGTTTCTTTGTGCAGTGTAATGCAGTCACCTCAAAACAGTGTTTCCTTGTGTGGTGTAATGCAGTGTAATGCAGTGTAATGCACTGCAATGCACTGCAATGCACTGCATAACAGATGGTTTATTGAGATTTACGTCCTGTATTTATATACTAAATATTCAAATACTGTCATGTAATAAAGGTTGAACAAGTTGTCCAACATTGGAATGAACCACAAGCTGTAGCTCATATGTGATACATTTGATGAATGTGTGGAGTTTTAGGTGTTGAATCTATGCAATACATATATACACATATACATGTATACATAGATTGGAAATATTGTAAATGTTATGAAACTAGTATCCTACAATGTTGCAGAAAAACTTAACATAGTTCACAATACATATATCTATTGTAAGAACCTATTTGGGTAAATTTTGCTTGACACCAAAAATCTAGAAAATGGTTAATTGGGAGAATTGTTAAATGAAGCTGAAATATGACACAGTATTGAGAGACATACTGACTGAAACTCAGTGAGACCCAGGGGTGATATGGTGATAATTAGGTATCAATATCATTAAATATTAATATTTGACACATGTGTGCTTTTAATTAAAACACAAAGGGTATTTACTTACTTTTCAACTCAGTGAAATTAACTAGCAACAACATTCGACATTAACCTTCTGAAGGAGCAAGATGGAGAATTACTGTGTCATATGTTTAGAGGTGAGTGAGCAAAAATTCAGTTGTTGTAATGGCTTCTATCATGCTCAATGTATGGGTCAGTTGTTGGAACATGATCTTTTAGAAGGACGACAAACACGTTGTCCACACTGTAGGAAGTTTTTAAACTCAGATCTTGAAGAGGTGGAGGAGATGGAGGAGGAGGAGGAGGAGGAGGAGGAGGAGGAGGAAGCAGATCTGGAAGAAGCTGTAGGTGAAGTTGTTCACATAGATGCTCAGATAAATGAAGGAGCATTTGAACTTGAATTGCATCCTGATCCCTATGAATATGAAAACTTTTTTTCTGATGAAGTAGAAATGGTCTTTGAAAATTTTAACAATGCTGTTATTCATTTGGTGAATGGCGCAATTGCACATGTGATTTGGGAAGAATAGTATATTTTCATTTACTTCAGGTCCTTTAAAAACTAGTGTTTAATTTAATTATTATTTTTTGTTATAATATGAGAAGCTTTTGGTTCACAAATCGATGTTTCACGAATTGCTTAGCAATGTCACCAACGAGCAGGTAAGCTTCATGACATCATAATTTTGAATTTTTTTTCTTTTTTGGGTCAAAATTTTGAATTTTTTTTGTTGAAATTTTTGAATTTTTTTTGAATTTTTGAGATTTAATTGAGTTTGCAGATAAGTTAATACCTTGTCAGTGACTCAATAAATCTTTTTTTCTTTTTAAATTTTTTTTGGTGATTTAATTGAGTTTATAGTTATCTAAAACATGACAGTGACTCAAAAAATCTTTTTTTGGTGATTTATCAGAGATTACAGATAAATTAATACCGTGCCAGTGTCTTGATAAATCCGTTTTTTAACAATAAATCAGAGAATTAAGGAAAGTATCTAGATCTATATACGATATTAAATCCATTAATGTTTTGTAAGACATTCCTTTACTTCTGAAGAATACATAAAAAACACAAAATTTCGCACAATTAGCTGTATTATACTTCTGGATTCTTTCATCATTATAAAGATAAGCCGAGCTATGTTTTAATAACAATTTTTGCCAATATTTATGATAAAATTCTGGAGTCTTTCCAAAGGAATCAAAAAATTCGCTACAAGTATCATTGATATAGACAGCTGTCCAATGTGCCCCATCTTCTCCTATTTCTTCAGAATTTAAAATTGCAAAAGTATTTTTCTTTATGGAACTCAGGGAATTTGCGGGAAAAACTCCACTAAAATTTGAACAATGTTTCTCTAAAATATTACTGATTTCTATAGAATTCATTGCTCCGAAATTGATATATTTCTTTCACTAGAAATCTGCAAAGTTCTGTTAAATTTTCCGTATAGTAACACAACAATTGAGTTCTCTAGAGCTTCACTGAACCTTAGCTCTAGCCTGGTTGAAGCTAAATGACTGTTTGTTAACAAATCTTCCGAATTTTCTCCATTTCTTAGATCGAAATAAAATATAGAATAACCATTATAAAAATCTTCAAAGGAAATGATTGTGTCTGGATTGATATCCAATAAACGTTGATATGCTTGCAAATAAGTTGATTGATGGGCAGAATCTCCAAAATTTAATTTCACTGGTCCTCTAGGTAATGCTATGTTATTTATATATAAACCTATTTCTGATAAATTATTGTGATACATTGCAAGACTATTTTTGGAATAATCACCGTGAAATGAATCTGAATTGATCATGCAAACGAATAGTTCATTTGGACATTGTTCTCCAAAAATATCTGAAATTATACAGGCTTGACTTCCTTTTGAAACTGTGTGGGTTCTTATTTTGCTATCAGAGAATGGATATTGAGCTGGTTTCAGCTTTAAAGATTCAGAAATTGCCACATTTACTGCAGGACTTAAAGTAACATGACACAATTTTAGTTTTGTTTCTAGAATTTTTACAAAAAACTTTTGATCCTTTTTTATACTCATCATATGAAATTGTGGATCAGACTGCCAAAATTTTAGACTAATATTTGTATTGTGAGGAATCAAACGTTTTTGTTTCATGAAATCCAATCCAACACCAGATTCCATTTCAAAATCTTGTCCTCTGTTAGCAAAGTTAAATCGAGACTGAAAACCACTATTTCCCTGTTGATTTGGTTTGTCACCAGCTTCAGCACTCCAAACACTATTTAATTCGATTCCTTTACTGCTATCTTTATAAAATAAAATGGATGGATCTGCTTCTGATTTAGCATGGAGAATTGTATCAAGATACGACTTATAAGCATACATATGATTCGGTAGCTCATTCGAGACTGGATGATGTTGGAGAGATAAGTCAACTTTCTTAAATAAGGATGAAAATAAACAATTAGTTAACCCAAAATCACCCTCATCTGACAGATGTTGTTTATCAGGGATGTATTTGACATCTGTATTATTTCCTGCAAAGACCTTACATTTTAAATATAAAGTACTTTTCGAAAAATCTATATAATTTTGAGAAGTAACATTGAATTCAATACATCCACTGCTTATATCTGTAATAGGCAAATGTTCGATAATTCTTGATTGGATAACACCCTTGTTAATGGGATGATTTAAAAATAGATTTAAAGATTCGTTATGACCTTCCATATTTTTTTACCTTCTTCTCTTCTTAGTACCTTTTGAAGACTGCGAAGATTTCTTGTTTGTTTTTCTTTTTATAACTGCACGAGCCATTGAGAGTTTTTGAGCTGCTGGAGAAACCATTTTCAATCCTTTTCCAGTTTGGGTATCATCAACAATGTTAACTGATTTATTAGGTGATATTTTCCCATTAATCATATCTAAATAATGAGTCTTCCACTTTTCAAATTCATTGATAGCTCCCATTTTTAATGCGAAGTGTGATGTTCGCTTCCACAAGAGTATCTGGTAATTCTTGGAAATTCTTTCCCTTTATATAAAATCTGAACTGATTGAAACATCCGGAAACAGTTTTCATGGCTATTGGGTTAATGACTTCATTTAGTTGATTTTTTGTACCATAATATTGAATAATTCTTAAAACTGGGTTCAATTTTCCTAATAGATAACTATCTTCCACTATATCTGACATGATATAAAAAAGTTGTTTTGATTCAGTTTTAGATAACCGACATCTAAATTCTAAAAGCTCTACTGTAGAATCTTGGTTCAAAAAAATATCTTTATTTAGCTTTACAACGAAATCTTGCGGTTTATTATCTTTAAATACACCCTTGCTATCTGTATGTGAGAGGAATAAAATCATATCTTTCTTCGGAGATTCCATTGTGTATGTAATTTCTATGATGAATCTTTACAATTTATGGTGTGTCAATGAAGACACTGGTGACCTCTAGTGGGAATTTATTTAGAATAATCTTTCAATTGCTTAGCACTGAGCCATGATGAAAATTTGCTGTTCCACCCAAGCCATTTAACAAGAACTCGGTTTTTTTTACGTTTAAGAACTGATTCGATAATATATTCCTGATCATTTGACACAAATATTTTCTGTAACTCTTTTTCATGAAATTTTCCTTCAATCATTTCATTTTGAATATCTTTAATACTATATACTGGTGCGGAATCTTTAACGAATCTTTCAACAATTATAAAATATTCTCTAGACCATTGTTCATCAAATTCTCTTGTGAAGACGTGTTTTGTTAAACTAATTCTAACAGTGTCATTTAGGTTAAATCTAAATTTAGTTTTTGGAATAATATTTGGATATAATCTTTTCCATATTTTGAATTCATTTGCTTCATTAACTGAAGATGGAGCTTGTCCAATAGCGGAATGATAACTATTATTATAGCTATCAGTTATTTTTTCGAGTTGATCAATCCATCTGTGAGTATTGTTAGCTATCATATATCTAAACAGTAACCCTTTAAAAGTCTTGAACCATCTCTCAATTATATTTGCTTTAATTTCTGTGTTGTTAGTGAAAAAATGTTCAATACCTAATTTTTCAAAAATTTTTGAAGTAGATTTTGCTTTCATTTCTGGACCTCTGTCACTACGTGCTTTCAAAATCTTTGGGAATTTTAAGAGTAAGTTTTCTAGTGTTGGTGCAAATTCAGTTGATTTCAGACTTTTTAGTGGAAGAGTATGTACTTCTTTACTAAAAACATCAATTGCTCCCAAGACGTAGACATATCCATCATTTTCTTTAGCATATTGTGGAATATGCGCAGTATCTAGATCAATTTGATATCCTCTAAATGGTGCAATAACACGATTCCTTTTAAATTTAGTTTTGGCATTTTTCATCAAAGTAAAGTATTCCTGAGTCTGAAGGAAATGTTTAATTTGTTTTCTGGAAATATTGTGTTTTCCCTCTTTCTTTATTGCTCTATAGAACTTATCAACACCTGCATATGACCCAGGAAATGAAGAATCCTTGTGTTTTTTAGATAAATACTTTTTTAAATCTTGTGCCAAATCCATTTTTCTGTCTTTCTACCAATTTGTTTTTTACTTCTAGGAAGTTTAGGTGATATCTCACTTCTAGTAAGATTTCTAGGAACTTCTGAAATTTCAGGTCTTCCAGGAGGGGGTAAACCTCCACCTCTCTGTATGAAACTTGGAGAAATGTTTGTGACTATTAGACTATCAATAAAATCTCTTAGTCCCACAGGGGAGAAATTTTTGAAAGGATATAGGCTAGCCTTAATAAGAGCAATTATATGGGAATTTTCTATAGGTTTCTGATTTATAATCAACTCTCCTTTACTGTTCCAACTAAAGTTGTTTTTAATCATATGATTTAAAATCCCTCTAGCTTTAGTTTTAATATTCCCCGGCATTGCTTTGAGAATAGCTTCTTGTGTGAGAATATTAGTTTCAAAAGGTACTAATATGTATTTCTTCATTTCACTACCTTAGCTAGAACCAATCTTGTAGAATTCAAGATGTTATATATTTGTCTAGAATTGGATCTGATGATTGAATATTTTCTTGATTTGGAGGTTTTGATATTCACTAATTTATTGATAAGGTTGTTATGTCTTTTAAGTAACTTCTTAGATTGAGGGGGTAATAGAATCAAATTCAAGCGAAGATTTGCAAGCAATTTAATTACTTCCTGAACTTGATTATCGTCACAGGTTTCCAATAAAGCGATGGTTTGATTTCTTCCACAATTTATCAAAAATTTTAGAAATGGAGATTTTTTCATGATATATCAATTTTTTTACGATTAATTTTTTTTAAAGAAGGTGCTTTTGCCAAGAACCCTAAAGATGTGGCTAATAAAGTTTGCCAAATTGTTTTATCATCATTCCCAAGTGATAAATTTATTACTGCTGCTACGATTATTATCAGTATGGCAATAATTTGTGAAATAAATTTTAATTGATATTTATGAAATGACTTACATTGACAGGAAGTTGATGCACTCTCTTCCATTCCAAAAATCACAATGAAAGAATTACATTATGTGTCCACTTATATTCACTCATCTTTGTAAATGATAGTTTCCTCAGAAGGAAATATCTTTGTTCTTATTCTCAATTCATCTGGGCATTTAGCTGTTAGATCAATAATTATATACCCGTATTCGTCATCTTTCATAACATCGACATAAGCTGCGGACAAAAGACCAGGCATATGTGGGAATAACTGAGAGTTTAAGTAAGATAATTGTAATAAACTTCTCGGTGATCTAAATACTTCGATATATTTAGCATTAAGATTAATAGTTACTTGATTTTTTCCTTGGACAAAACCATTTTGTAAAATATAAAAACAACTTAGAAACCTGTGATGACTTAATCTGGTAAATATTAGTTCCATAACATCGGATTTACTAGCTTCATTCATCAAATCATCAACTACTATTAAAGAGTGGATATTAGGATCAGAAAATTCCATTAATTCTTCTTCTGAAGGAAGACCCTTTATAAACTCGATGTTTGGAATATCTTTTTGCATGTTTTCATAGCTAGACTGCCATATTCCATAATAATATCTAATTTTAATCGGTGGAATATCATTGAATAAAGATTGTTTATTCTTCAATACATGAAATATAAAATGTGTCTTACCAGAGCCCGATTGACCAAATATTATATGAGTAGACCCAGGTTCAAATCCCAACATAATTCGACAGAACGTTTTCACAGAATGACTTCACAGGATGACATCACAGGATGAAATGAAAATGATGATGAGATTCTTTATTTTATTCATGGATGAGTGAATGATGGATAAAGGACAGACAGGCAAGTCAACCCCTGATCAATTTACAGGGGAGGTGATATGAGATTGTGTAAAAGTTTTATTCATTTTACACATTGTTTATCATCTGTTTCATGTAAACTGAAAACAACTGATAATGGGGTAATCATCTCATAACATGGAATGACATCACAAACTGGTATCATGGAATACCATAACAGAATAAATTTAATTTCAGAAGCTTTTGGTTCACAAATTGATATTTCACGATTTGCTTAGCAATGTCACCACGGGCAGGTAAGCTTCATGACATCATAATTTTGAAATTTTGATATTTTTCAAAACTTTTAAATTTTTTTTCAGAATTTTTTTTGAAAATTTTTTAATTTTTTTTCAGAACTTTTTACATTTTCTTAATACCAACAAGGAAGACATTCTTTGTGTTCTTCGATGTTATCATATTCACAAATCTTAGCATTTGCAAAAGAGATGGATTCAATCATTTCGTCCCATTCACTTAGAAAGTTTTGGAACTCTCTGAAGTTCAATGAGACTCCTGGGAATCCTGGTAGAAGTAAAGACTGGTTTCCTTTTGGTCTGAAAAATTGTCTTATGGAAAGACATAGCACACCAGGCTGAACTTGGACATAAAGTCTTTCACCCAATGGAAGCATAAATGTTTCCTTGAGTTCATCGGACTTGCATTCGTCCACTGCTTTTCTAATATCATTCATGAACTTGCACATAATCTTAACACCAGATGCTTTGATGTTTACAGTGCTGTCATGCTTTCTTCTGTTAGGTCTGTTTTCTTCTTTAGTGAGAGTAAGTCCATTGTAATGAGATCTCATCACAATGGATCTATTCTCACCAATAGATACAGACTGAGAAGATTTCTCATCTTTTGATGTCATGATGTAGAATGCAGAGCTCTTGGTTGCCATGATGATCAGTAATGCTCAGTAGTGAACAGTATTGATGTGCAGGAAGGTATGGCAATACTCCAATGTTTAGTTTCTTTTATAGGAGAAATTGGGGATTGCACCACTAGGTGGTAAATCTATACCCCTCTCAAGACGACAAGCAAACGTTTGGAAAACTCTATGAGGCTCACTCAAACGTTATTAAAACGTTTTATCTGAAGTAGATGCTCTGAGTTTGGGAGCTGGAGGTATCAAGTAACCTCAGAGGGTTCTAGGGGTGATGATAGTGGGAGGTCTCAGAAGTTGATATATCAGATCATTATATAGACATTTACCATGACAACAGAGGGATCAGATGACACTAATTAGTGGCTCTTTGGCTCCTGGCTCCTGGTTGAAACTAAAACTGAATACAGGGTACGGCCGCAGACTATACTACTACTTTAGGATCAGAAAATTCCATTAATTCTTCTTCTGAAGGAAGACCCTTTATAAACTCGATGTTTGGAATATCTTTTTGCATGTTTTCATAGCTAGACTGCCATATTCCATAATAATATCTAATTTTAATCGGTGGAATATCATTGAATAAAGATTGTTTATTCTTCAATACATGAAATATAAAATGTGTCTTACCAGAGCCCGATTGACCAAATATTATATGAGTAGACCCAGGTTCAAATCCCAACATAATTCGACAGAACGTTTTCACAGAATGACTTCACAGGATGACATCACAGGATGAAATGAAAATGATGATGAGATTCTTTATTTTATTCATGGATGAGTGAATGATGGATAAAGGACAGACAGGCAAGTCAACCCCTGATCAATTTACAGGGGAGGTGATATGAGATTGTGTAAAAGTTTTATTCATTTTACACATTGTTTATCATCTGTTTCATGTAAACTGAAAACAACTGATAATGGGGTAATCATCTCATAACATGGAATGACATCACAAACTGGTATCATGGAATACCATAACAGAATAAATTTAATTTCAGAAGCTTTTGGTTCACAAATTGATATTTCACAATTTGCTTAGCAATGTCACCACGGGCAGGTAAGCTTCATGACATCATAATTTTGAAATTTTGATATTTTTCAAAACTTTTAAATTTTTTTTCAGAATTTTTTTTGAAAATTTTTTAATTTTTTTTTCAGAACTTTTTACATTTTCTTAATACCAACAAGGAAGACATTCTTTGTGTTCTTCGATGTTATCATATTCACAAATCTTAGCATTTGCAAAAGAGATGGATTCAATCATTTCGTCCCATTCACTTAGAAAGTTTTGGAACTCTCTGAAGTTCAATGAGACTCCTGGGAATCCTGGTAGAAGTAAAGACTGGTTTCCTTTTGGTCTGAAAAATTGTCTTATGGAAAGACATAGCACACCAGGCTGAACTTGGACATAAAGTCTTTCACCCAATGGAAGCATAAATGTTTCCTTGAGTTCATCGGACTTGCATTCGTCCACTGCTTTTCTAATATCATTCATGAACTTGCACATAATCTTAACACCAGATGCTTTGATGTTTACAGTGCTGTCATGCTTTCTTCTGTTAGGTCTGTTTTCTTCTTTAGTGAGAGTAAGTCCATTGTAATGAGATCTCATCACAATGGATCTATTCTCACCAATAGATACAGACTGAGAAGATTTCTCATCTTTTGATGTCATGATGTAGAATGCAGAGCTCTTGGTTGCCATGATGATCAGTAATGCTCAGTAGTGAACAGTATTGATGTGCAGGAAGGTATGGCAATACTCCAATGTTTAGTTTCTTTTATAGGAGAAATTGGGGATTGCACCACTAGGTGGTAAATCTATACCCCTCTCAAGACGACAAGCAAACGTTTGGAAAACTCTATGAGGCTCACTCAAACGTTATTAAAACGTTTTATCTGAAGTAGATGCTCTGAGTTTGGGAGCTGGAGGTATCAAGTAACCTCAGAGGGTTCTAGGGGTGATGATAGTGGGAGGTCTCAGAAGTTGATATATCAGATCATTATATAGACATTTACCATGACAACAGAGGGATCAGATGACACTAATTAGTGGCTCTTTGGCTCCTGGCTCCTGGTTGAAACTAAAACTGAATACAGGGTACGGCCGCAGACTATACTACTTCTGAACTAAAAAATGAATATGAGCTGATTGGTTATGAAAACTTACAACTGGAGGGTCATTAGGACTGTCCACTTCAAAGGAATTCCGAATTACATAGAAATTAGAAACCCTAATTACACTTTAATTACCCTTCATTAGCAGCAATCCACTTTCCTAAAAAAGCCCAAAACTTTTAATAATGCAGACAATAATGTTTATTTTCAGGATAAATGTATGACATGCCACTAAACATAAATCCTGAAAGTTTCATTAAAATCGGATCATTATTAACAAAGTTATGGTATATTGACTACTTACTGCACAAGAAATATAGCAGCAATCAAAGCCAGATTATTGGTCAATACCCTATCCCAGGTATCCAATCAGATAATAGGTAATTAAGTATTCCATATAATTGCTGTACCCGGGTATATTGGTACCCCCTGAATGCCCTCCTTTTTTTCATTGACAGGACATTCCCATGCTATCTGCCAGTGTTAATTTTGACATCAGTTTATTTCCGTTTATTTGTTAAATTGTTAAGTGTGCATACACACATAAACACAAATTGTTACGATAATCTCAAAGTCAATTTTTCTTCAAAGGCTACCAGGGCATAGTCTCTTCTAATTTTCTAATACTATATTATCATTTTATCTAACGAAAAATGTTCTTAGCTGAACGAAATAACCATTTCTATACATTTCATAAATTTATATTTTATTTTATATTCCGAAAATCTGCCTTGCTAAGCTCTGATATGTGTTTTTAACGAATTCTTGGCACTAAGCAAATATACTGAAATGAAATTAACACTTGCAGATAGCATGGAAATTATAAATGTGATCAATTTGAGTTCATTAATTCCTTAAAATCACACTGTTCAGAATCAAGATAAGCCTATAGACTAAATATTGTGTTCCGATTTCCGTAAAAGCGTCGATTTAACCCCAACAAGTTAAAATGGAAACAGCTCTAGTTATGGCTAAAATAGGGCTAGAAACATAATTTAAAAACGTAGATATATCATTTAGAAGTTGCTGAATACGATGACGGATGTAAAAATGCTGTATCTTTAACATTGAGACCAGTATTAGCCTGTAATGTGTGATGTTTTGATTTGCGCTAAAAGGTGTGGAAAAAGCAAATGGCGGCCATGTGCAGATTAGGTCAAATCAAAATCAAAATGGTGTATCCTTGGAGTGCTTCAAATATGATCAAATATAATGTTTACTGAATGAATGATTTCTTTAAGACTTGATATGAAAAAAGAGAATTGTAGTTAATATGCAGATGACAACAAAACGTGGTAGAGAATCTACAATTCCCAAGCTTGTTGTGTGTGTGACTCACAAACTGTGTTAGTCCAAGCTTACTGCTCTCAATATCATTTCCAGTTTTTAAACTACTAGTATTCACATAACACCTTATATGTAACTGTAGCTGTGAAGTAATTTAAAAAGCATCTTTGGTGGCTTTTGAAAAATAAACTGTGTCATTAAATAAAACTTTTTGTTATGTTACACACTTATTTTGTTTAATTTTCCTCTTTTGAAGCTTCAATTGTACTCGTGATGTACTCACTACGAGTACGAGTACTTTGGCAATGTACTCGAGTACGAGTACGAGTACTGTACTCATGATTTGGCACGAGTACTGAGTACATGCGAGTACTTGGAAAAATGTACTCGAGTACACGAGTACTTGTGTACTCGTGCCCAACCCTGGTGCCAACAGAAAATGTCTGATTATTAATGCCATATGACTGTATTCTAAATATCTTTACTTATCTATTTTCCCCAACACCTGAATTTCGCTTGAATGATGTACACTGTATCAACATAAGAAATTTCACTATGTGACCAATAAATGAATCTAATCTAATCTAATCTAATGAGTTCAGTTATTTAAATTTAGTTACCTAACCCATGTTCAGTATTACTGCAGATTCAATTGGTATGAGTTTCTCTGGCTATGTTTCTCACTGTCTACGTAGCATTTTCAGATTTTCTGATTGGACCCTGAACAGTAAAACGTCATCCAAATCTGTTAGTTGAACGTAGAATGCAATGCAATATGTATTATTCTGCTTCAGTGAGCTGTTGATTTTGACAGCTTGATCAGATTAGGAAGTAAATACAAGCAGTTATTGCCATTTTCTGACACGTCAACTGCAATTTTGATATGTTTTATGCTATTCAAATGAGTTTTATGCCATGTAATTCAGTGCCTCAACCAATCACTAGATCTACATTTGCTACGTTTTCCTACCAAATTGAAGAAACTCATACTTATTGAAATTGCAGTAACACAATATCAGTAAAATGACTTGATAACCCGTCTTAAGTCAAGTGGTGATACAATCGGGCACTGCTCTCTCTCCCAACTCATCAATCAACCCTCATGAGCACCCGGAACTGGGCTTAGAGGGCTGCACTTATCATATCGATGTATCTTGGTCTTGGCCCTATTTAGCAATTTTACTCTTGTATGAAGCTGTGACGGTTGAAGCTACTTTGTCCATGCAGTGGGAAAGGCGGCCATTTGGAACATGGGCATCCCGCTTTCAATTTCTGAGCAATTTTTGTCAAACTTACAGAACATAGTTATTACATTTGCCAAAAAATTTATTTTGCATCCATGATATTAATACTTTCATTGACGCCGTGGAATATAAGTATGCGTCATTGATCTAACTGTAATGTTCATGTTTAAATATATATATATAAAGTTTTATTTGACAATCTGCATATCAAAAAGATACATGTGTCACAAGAAAAATGAAAAACAATGAAATCGACAGCTACTCTACATCTACAGAAAATTAATATTATATTAAGTCCAATCTTAGTTATTTCACGTCGGTCCCAGTTCGCAAAGTAAAGTAAAATGTCATTTAAAAATTTCAAAAATTTCAAAAATTCAAGAGTCCAATTATACAGCATACAGTTCAGAGGTGTGACACACAGTCACAAGAAAATGTCACAAGTCAGTTTGTTTTCATGGGTGTAATGGCCATCGAGCAGGCAAAGACGAACAGCGGCAACCGCTACGAGTCCAAGCAATGAAAGTCCGGGCTATGAGGGCCATTAAGGCAGTCAGTTGGAACCCACATATATGGAGCATATGAGCTTATTGGTTCGACTGATAGAGAGGCTTAAAACTAAATACTACTATTGAGATTTGTCCTGATTATTCCCTACAACTTTTTATCACTTCATAACTTCATTAAGGTAGGAACCTACTGCTTGTATGATTTCAGGCCTTTTGTCCGAAAATAATCAATGGTACAGTGGATGCATGGTAATATGTATGAATGAAGACAGGACCGCCTGAACGCTAGAAATACATTTTAAAGACTCTAAATTGTAATTACCTAATTATTTCTCGAAATTCATTTTTGTATTCAGGTTTGTTCAATAAAAAGTTTAGAGAGAAAAATTAGGACAAAGAGAAATAGGGTCCAGGAAAAGAAAATGCAAAAAAAAAGTTTTGAGGGAAAATGTAATTTTTTTTTTGTTTAGAAAATATTTTTTTTTTCGAACATATTTTTTTTTGAACTTTTTTTATTATTGGGAAAAATCGTTTTTTTTCCAACTTTTTTTTTTTCGGACTTTTTTGTTGTTGATTTTTTAATTTTTTTGGAAAATAGTTTTTTCCGAACATTTTTGGTAATTTTTTTTTTGGAAAATATTTTTTTTCGAAGATTTTCAGAACATTTTTGGTAGTCACACGGGATGAGAAAAAGTGCAAAGATCATATTATGGAATATCTGAATCTCTTTTTTTTGTTGAACCATCTGGTTCACTGCTCGCGTGTTTGCCATAAGGGATGAGACACCTCGCTCCGCTCGGTGAGCCAGTGGCTCTGTCCTGTCTATAAAGCAGAAACTAGAAATTTACTGATAACAATGGCAACAGAGCATAGCGCTCCTAAATTTATTTCAAGATTAAAAAAATGAACAAGAAAACCGAAAGTGCAGGCTTATAGAGCAGGATCAGGAGCACATTTAAGACAAAAAACTGAAAAATTCCGTTGGAAAAATTTTGCATTATATTCATTTTAAATTTTTTGTTTATCACACCTATATATATTTTCATTTTAAATGGGATAAAGACAGCTGTTAAAGACATTTAGGATGTTTCGGAGGCAAATGTTGATGGTAAGACATTATTCTTAAATTATATAAACCATTGTATCCGTGTTAGATATATTAAGACCAAAAATATTGTGCAGGGTGTGATAAACACATGTGCCTGCATGTTACACACCTGCAAGTAAGTTTGCAGCTTAAATATTGCCTCTGTTAATCCCTTTGAATGATTTATTGTATTCAGGCCAGTTTTAGCAAAATTTAATGTATATTAAATTATATATATGAATATTTCATGCATTTTCTCATCACAGAAAAGTTTTTTTTGTTATCATATATATGTCTGTGAGATATTATTTATCAATATTTTCAGATGTCAGCAGATGTCGTAGTTAAAAGAAAAATACCTTATACTAGCCTCTATTAGATTCTTTTAAAGTAATCATATGACCCATCATTTCTCAATTGTCTACCTTTGCTGTTGTTTCCACACAAGTGACTCTCTTTCAATGACATATATTGTGTTTCAGTATCAATTGTCATGCAAGCATCTCACGTTAATATTATGATGGCTTAGATGAGTAAATCAGTTCATTAAAATGAGTTTTTTGTCCCGCAATTATTGAAAAAAAATACAGTCAGTTATATTCCTTAACTCACATCTTGGATCACAAAAAGCCACAGTTGGGGTTTATCGCTTAACATTTATGCAATGTTTATATCATATATTGAGGCAATTTATATCACATTCGGTCTTAGTAAGAATGATCCAGAAATTAACTTGTTTGAAATGTCATATTTTGATGAATAGCATTTAATTGGAAAAATTCAAAAGAAAGGCAAAATTAAATTCAAATCACGCCAAAAGCAGGTGAAATATTCACAACAAACAATCGAATCAATTTACTGTAGCTACAAATTCATTTCTTTGATAAATATGCATCTGCATGTGTTTATCACACTCTGCACATACATATTTAACACAGATACAATTATGTAAATTAAACAATGATGTCTTACCATCGACACTTGTATTGACTTATTGTCTCTCTAAACATGATAATGACTTACACAACTTTCTATGCCCCTGTGTCACCAAGAAAATATGAGTGTGATAAATCAAAAAATTTAAATGTCGATAACTCAAACTTTTCCAAACAGAATTTTTTCGGTTTTTGTCTTAAAATGTTCTCCTGACCCGGCTCCATAAGCATGTGTTTTCAGTTTTTCTTGTTGAATTTTTTTAATTTAGAAATTTATTCAGGAGCGCTGTGAGAGGAATTCAAGTTCATGTGAACTGTGACTGACCCAAATGTTGAGTCCAGTCATAATATAGTGAAACAAACATCGCACATCCAGTCTGGTGAAACTGAGAACTGCATGCCGCTGCCACCTGGCACAAAAGTTGATTTCCTATGCTACAGCATTGCTGTCCCAAGAAATAGTTCCAATTTCATTGCACATTCACAAAATTTCTATCCAACATTGATGTATATCGGAGTCAGACTCGGCAATCACATTCTCTAAGGAAGTAGACAAGGCCATCAGCACACTCAGAAACAGCCCCGGTGTCTTCCAGACAAAATTGTGTGTGTTCCACTGGACGAATGTTGGTGGACGCTCGCAGGAGCTCGCTGAATAGCACACTAGTTACTAGGTGGCAACACAAGACAGGATATGTTCTGATCTGTTGCAATGCAGGAGCAGTCCACTTGTAGACAGTCGCACATCTAAATGAAGCTGTCCTTTGCAGGTTTCGTCATGAGGAGACCACACCTTCTGGTTGTTGCCTTGGTTGCCACTCTTTTCATTCTTCTCATCCCAGATGGCCTAACTGATTCTGTGGCTGAAAAGTTAAATTTGGATAGCCAAGGTATAACTTTTGTCAAACAATTTTGTTGATTAATAATTCAATTTTTGCAAATGTGCTTGTTTCAAGACCTGGACTTGTCACTTTTATCTTAAAAGTTGCAAACATTTATTGACTAACAAAACTAAGAATAGTAATTCCATTACAGGGGAATCACGTGACAGGGATATCCTAACAATACAGGTAAAATGTTTCATTTCTCTTATAGTTCGATGTCTATCCAGGTATCACAGTTACCTCGATATGGTACACGCATCTTTGTCAATTGAACATTTTTTTATACATCACTATAGAAAGCAAGTTTTCCATGGTATTCAAAACTGTTATCAGTTTCAGAAAATTTACCTCAGTTCAGGTGCCATCCTTCAGACGTATTTTCGGGGCTTTTGAACACTGTTCATGAAAAACCAAGCAGATGACATTTTGGACATTGTAAAATGATGTATTTGGTGAACCCAAATATTTTCAATGCATCTTCAAGAGCAAAATCCAGCTAGATGTCATTCTATAAAACATTCCCCTTGAAAGTCCAGTGTCTAACCAGTTGAGCTAAAGAGCCGGCCCCCAAGCCAAGTGCTTAGGAGCAACCTTTGTATAAGTCCTCTGTGATAAAGCAGTGGTAAAGCACATATATATTGATAGCAAATATTGGGATGTCAATAATAATTTTTTTATTAATGAAATTGTTTTTTAATATCTCAGGATGGATTGCGCGTTCGGAACAAACGTGCTGTCCTTGCGGGTGTGCAGGCTGCTGCGGGAGTTGTCTCAGCACTGTTTGGAGTGGGGTCCTTCATATTTGGATTGGTCAACGGACAAAAGCGCCTGGCTGAACTAAAAGAAATCAAGAATCTACTGAAGGATCTTGATAAGAAAATAGATGGCATCTCTACAGATATAGACTCACTGGTTGCTGGTCAGGAGAGACTGAGGACAACGGTTTTGTATGGAAGAGACGTGTCTCGACTGCGTTTCTTTTTCTCCATCTTGGCGAACACCCTCTATGTGCAGGAAGACAAAAGCCTGGGTCCAGCTCAGCAGGCTGAGGAATGGGCAGAACATGTCCTTGACTTGGGAAGTGATGGTGTAGCGCAGGTGAGCCCATGATTTTCAATTTAAATTAAAAATTTTAATTTATTGATCGCAAATAATGAGAGAATGAAGTAATCAGACCTGTTTTAAGCAGCCGGAAGCATAATTGTCCACCTCATCGCAAGCTTTTTTTCAAATTGTATGTACTCTACAGGCAATATTTTTGGTTCCAAAATATCTGTGGGAGGGTGCTTCCAGATAGCTGTTCTTGTGCTGCTTTACAATTTGCATGGAGCCCTCTCTTACAAGTGTAGCAGCCAAATGGTCAATTCCAAAAGGCTAGTCATTTTGTCTAACCTAAATAGTGTCAAATGGAATACTATCTACCGAAAAACATCAAAGGAAATAGTTGTTACGAAGTATGAACAAGTTTCCAACATAGCACATTCGAACTTTTGGAAAATCACAGTAGATGGCGTGGCACATCTGGGTTTGACTCTAACTCTGGTTGAGTCACATGAACCAACATTCCATTTTTTTCCATGCTGCTCTGTAGTAATTCTGTCCCAATCAAACTACAATAATTTATATGGTTAGTAAAGTCCCAATTATTATCAAATGCAATTATTTGAGCTTGAGGCTCTAATCTGTGTTTCCTCTCTTGTAGCATATAATAATGTTAATCACCATCTGCCAAAAAGAACAAAATGATATATTCTGGCAGCCAGAGGGGTACACCCTGGGGTACAAAAGCCCGATTGATACAGTTATTTCCCTCTAGAATCCATGTCCTGAGATCCCCTAGAAAACATTTTTGGCGGGCACCCACGTGGTACCCTTGGGGAAATTGAGAAATCCAAGATGGCCGCCAAGGCATCCAAAATTACTCGGAATGAGACAACTTCAAAATTATTTGACCTGGAATCAAATGTGATGCCTCTATTTCAGTCAAACCTGGTATAGGGAATCCATTTCTGGGGTTATTTTGGCAATTGTTATGTACAATCAAGCGAAAATGACTTTCTTCAGTAATTTCGCAGAGATGAACATTCAGATATCAGAGCTAAGACATTGCGAAATATCATTGTAATCTTAGATCAATTTTACCGATCCACTGTGTGTCTTTCCCCCCATCCCCTCTGCTTGTATGAGCTGCAAAGAAGCTATTGATATAACTTTAAAATTAAAAATCTCCAGATTCTGCACAACTTCCATGACATGGTGATGGGCCACAGTCCCCTCTTCCGTAGTCGACCGATCTTCATTATCATGGAGGAGACACTCAACAGAGACAGCAGCCAGTACACTTCTCAAGTGCGTGAAATTGCGGAGTATCTGTACTCCATTCAAGTGGCAGGCTATGCCGCCTGGGCCACAGCTCTGAACATTAAAGGAAGGAACAGTGAAGTTCCCCACATGCAAAACATGGGCAAGAACAGATTGGAAGCCCAGAAAGCTGTCAATGATCCAGTGATGCTGCGTGAGTATTCACAGGGCCATTTGTCTAAGTTTTGAATGGTGTCTAGATTTCTAATAACAATGATACATCAAATTTAAATTATACTGTCCCCTTAAAGGTCTGATATCAAACCAGTTGAGCTAAAGGGCCGGCCCCCTTGAAGCCAAGTGCTTAGGAGCAACCTATTATACCCAACCCAATATACTATATCCCTCAACTTCCCTGAGATTTTGACACACTCCCGTCAACACTCTCACCACAATGCCACCTGCCTTCATGACAGGGATTCAAACCACCTACCTCTGAGTAGCCTCAGGGCGATGCACCATATAACACTGTCCCCTTAAAGGTCCACTATTAAACCAGTTGGGCTAAAGGGCCGACCCCCAAGCCAAGTGCTTAGGAGCAACCTATTATACCCAACCCACTGTACAATAATATGGCATTTGAATTGTTTCAGAATTAGTAGAGCAGCAGAATGCCAAAAAGTGCAATATTTAAAGAGATACCCCGGGCAGCGGTACAACAAGCAGCGTCATATACCAAAATGTGCGGAAATTTCTCTAGTTTCGGGAAATGTACATTAAAAAGACTGGTTCTGGGGACTAACTCGGCAATTTTGGTTTCCATGGCAACAGGTTGAAAAACATTATTACCCTCAAATGTTCTACTAAATACTGCATCAAACTTATAGATTCAGTAACAGATGCAATCTGATTTAACATAATAGTAGTATTGAAGTTGGGTAATCAGACAAAAGTGTTTATAGATATCCATTGTTTATTTTGTTGCCATGGCAACCACCCTTTCGATCATAGCACCCATATTTTTCAAGTAGGGCAATTAATCTTCTCTTAAATCATGATAATTTACGTTACCATACAATGTAAGTTATATTATTCTGAAAGCCTACACTGTTAAAAATTTTGCGTAGAGGCACAGAAAATTCTGTAAAGCTACAGAAAAATCTGTTGGACAGCTGCAAGTTCAGTAATGCTTACAGACTCTTCTCTGTTGGCACATTGCCAACAGAACATTTCTGTAATGAACGTCATTACACATGAATCTGTACAAGAACTGGCTTTAAAAGTGTATGTACAGATATGTGTGAAATGCCTCATCCATTATAAATAAGGTGTTGTTGTATCACAGTTTAATAATCTCTGTGATAGTTTTTCAATCACACCACTGAATAGAAACACAAAAGAGGATCATAGAATCAATTTTGGTGGAACTCATTTGTACTTTACAATCTAAACAGCTGAGAACAGTGAAAGGTAAGAGATGATTTCTTTATTTTAGAGAGAGATACATGTTACAGAAATGTAGTTTTTTACATTCACCTAATTACCATAAAAGTGCAAATTTCCTGGTGCAGGTGATCAAATAAAGCTTTGAAAAATGATATGAAAGATTTTGAAGTAGCCAATAAAAAAAGGGGAAATTGGGGTAAGTTGGCCACCCGAAAAAAATGAAAGAAGGTGATGACACTATGTGCCCATTATTATGCAAAGTAACAAAAGCTGGTAAATATTATACCGTGAAAGTCTTAATTTCAAAAATAACTTTATTGTTGAAAACACTGAGGAATGATTATGGACTATAATATTTCTCATTTACAAAATATTATTGATAATTAGGTTATGTCACTCGGGCTCATTGCTGACAGTTTGCAGGAGGCATAGGCCTATCTAAAATTTTGTGTTGACTAATTTAATCTGGGATTTTTGGCATGATTTGAGTGGCACCTTATTTATTTAGTATGATATATTATGCAAGATTTTTATTTTTCACGATATACTTTACAATGCTGCAATTGTTGCCTCTAAATAGCCCACACTGGTGCTGATGGGGCGTAAAACACAAACTCACTCACTCACTCACAATGCTGCAATTGAGGCAGTATGGTGAAAGTGTTAAAAATGGAACAAGTATAGCTCATTTAATTTTTTTTTGGGGAGGGAGGGCTGCCCAAAAAATATTGGCCAAATTGCCACAAAAAATGAAAACAAAATTGTCTGCCCAAAACTGCATGAAAATTCTACTTCCCTCCTATGCCTGTGGCCCAATACAAGAAACAAAAACGATTACATTAGAAACAATGAAGGTTTGAGCTATAATTTCTGAAAGAACGAAGTTGTACTAATCATATGTATTTCTTGCAATATAATAGTTGAAGAGAATGGACAATACTGCCTATTTCAATATCTATTGGTATTATCTTATTTACTACATCAGGTATAGAATTAAAAACATAATTTGTGTGCCATATCACGTTTTATGATGTTAAATTTACCTTTTTTGGATTGTCACCTGCATTTTTTAGACGAAAAAGTGATTATGGTTTGCTGAGTTGGTTCAATAACTACCATTTATCATGTAATGCGAGTTTTTTATTAAGAATATTGGAAGTATTTCAGTTTTACAACTATGATGCCTTAAGTATTGACCAACATTTGAAGCTGCCCGTCATGCCCCAACAAGGTGCCCATCATGCCCCACCCTTGCGGGGCATGATGGGCACCTGTCGAAAAATTAAAAGTGCTTATAAGTCAAACACGATTTCATTGAGCGAAGCAAGATTTTCTATGTTTGAAGTACACTGCTCAAAAAAATTAAAGGAACAGCTCTTTCAAGTAAAATTTTAGGAACTTGGAAAGATGCAACTGAATTTCTATGCAAAGTTGGTCTTCTTTATCATTTTGAAGGCTTCATCAAATCATGGCTGAATGGATTGAATGAATATTGTCTGTACAGGGACACTGAAACTTTGGTGACCCCCAAAACTGATGTGAAAACACGATATGACAAAATCCTAAATTTTGTAAAATTCACTCTCTGTTGCAGCTAAATGTTTCCCAATACTGTGGTAGGCCAAGATGAGCATGAACAGACTGTTTGAATGAGATTGCAATGCTTTTGATGAACCTGCGGGTGGTCAATTGGAGGATCCTGGACAACTCTCCAATGTTTTCCTGTTCATGTTCCCGTATGGTCCGTGGAGGTGGTGGCTGCCAGGAAACACACTGTAAAGGATGTCCTACACATGTTCTATGGAATTGAGGTCTGATGACCTTCCTGGACAGACAATCACTGCAATACCTTCCAATTTAAGATGAGCCGTGGTCATCCAAGCAGGTTGCAGATGTGCATTTTCATGCATGAACAGAAATTTTCCTTCCACTGACCCATCATTAGGCTTCAGTGTGATTTCCACAAGCCCATTGATGCACATTATGCAATTCATTTGTCCTGTATGCACTCGGTACACTCCGTGTACCCCTCCTTGACAAGGCATCTGTGACCATCAAGAAAGCTGCCGAAAATCTTCATGTTTGAAAATGTTGCACTCACAAAAACATCACCATGGGTTTCCTCTGACACAGACATGATGCCCAAATGTCAGAAATGAGACCTGCTTATGCCAAGAGACAATAGACGTCACTGCAGACACAACCGCTAAAACAGGGGCTCCCTGTTGAACTCCAATATTGATGTACAGCGTTGTCGGGCAGTAGGAGCAAAAAAACACTTTCTGCATCTCAAATGTTGTTCATACAGTTGGTTCCTAACTTTTCGGTTCAAGATTATGAAATTTGATGCATTCAGTCTCATATGACGCCAATGCCGAAGTTGCTGGTGATAATGGTCCTGTTGCCGCATAATGGACCAATGTCTGCCCTTTCCAGGTCTTCTCTCATACTGTTCAGTGCACCTGTACCTCTGCCAGAGCCAAGACACCACATTTGGTGACACACCAACCCTTTAGTCCTCCTTCTCACTTCAGCACCTTTCTGTTGGAGTTACCCATTCCTGACAACCTCAATTTGAGACAAAAACTGTGTGGAGCACTTTGCCTTGGCCTGCAGTTGTCAGACAAATCAGACGGATGAACAATTTTTTCATCCTCTGTTTGATAATCCTTTTTTTCAGATCAGCAAATCAACAGAAATCACTTTGTTTTTTGGGGTCGCGAAGGACAATTGCTCCTGACAAGGCAATTGTTGACCAATGTGGCTGTGACAACTGAATTGGTTGGTCAAATGAACAGACAATAGAAGCATGTTTAAGTCATTTAGCTACATATTTCCCAGTTTCAGAAAAGTGGCCTGAAAGAGCCGTTCCTTTAATTTTTCTGAGCAGTGTAGAACCTAATGCAAAAACAGTCAGCAACAAATAGTAATTTTTGTTGGCATAGCAATGACATGGTGGACCTTCAAAGTTAAGGTGCCCATCATGCCCGCTCTCCCCTATTTCTGTCACAGTCACAGCAGGCCTATTTCATGGGATTGTATTGGTTGATGACAAAATAAAACATACAAATCAGTTATCAGATTAGTTGTGTAGTTATGATTCGACCTATCGGGAGAATCATCTTGTTTTCTTTGATTTTATTATTATTATTATTATTATTATTATTATAAATCGACTCTAAGGAGATTTATATTGTTTTCTTTGATATTATTAAACTTCACCTATTACATAGGTGAAGTTTCTTGTTTTCGTAAGTATTTTTATTATTATTATTTATTTTTCTTTTTTCCGCCGAAAACATGTCTTCAAAAAAATCAGGTATATAGTATTACATGACCTCATTACACTGACCCAGTTTCAGTGACCTTGAATTATTTTTCAAGGTCACAGGCCATTTTAAAGTTTGTTTTTCATATATTTCTCAAGAGCATATCACAGGCAATTACATGCATATTTCATTTTTATCTAAGGTTCTAAGTTCTACAAGTACATTGCATAATATAACCCTATTTCAAGAATGTAGGTCAAGGTCACGGTCCTACAGATCAATTTTTAGTGCTCGAGATTTGCGCGCATGATCTCAAGATCTGTGAGCCACACAGTATTAAAATTGATGCGA
Source organism: Platynereis dumerilii (assembly GCA_026936325.1). Lineage (NCBI taxonomy): Eukaryota > Metazoa > Annelida > Polychaeta > Phyllodocida > Nereididae > Platynereis > Platynereis dumerilii. The sequence goes on along the minus strand of JAPTHN010000092.1, from coordinate 1,363,199 downwards.
TGTAATGCCCAAATGTCTGGCCCATGGTAAGAAGTTATTTTTGTGATGATGTCATGCTTTCTTTTTGAGTTATGTAATTTTGAGTAACAACCGCATCATCGAAACCAGTGACCTTGGTAATTTCACCCTGAAATATCGATTTTAGGCCATAACAATGTATAGTGAACCCCCCCAAAGATACCCCTAAAACCCCCATAACCACCTTCAAATTTGACCTTGACCTCATTTTTCAAGGTCATTTGGCTCTTTAAAGTGCAAAAAGTGCTTATTTTCAAAAATTCTGAAAATTATGTTTTTTTCAAGATATCACCTTGATATATTATCTCTAGACAGACAATAATATGTGCATTTAGAATATGTACTCCAAAGTCCTCTGACATTTTACCTTAATTTTCCACAAAATTCCAAATATCGCAATTCGGAGAACGTTGAAAAATGACAAATTATCGCGTTTTTGACATGGAAATATCGATTCGAGAGAGTTACAATAATTAATTGATCCCCCCATTTTTGCATCCTGATTCTGAAAATTGTATTTGTTTTGACCTAGAAACTTATTTTCAAGGTCAAATTCAATGTCAAATTCAAGGTCAAACATGATGAAAAATTTTACTATTTTGACATTTGATTTTTTTACACAGGCAAGGAATCAAAATATTGTTACAAAAATGTCACACAAACTTGCTACAATAGTCTAGAGGCAGCGTAGAAATTTTCAAGGTCCTCGGATTAACCTACGTTACACAGTAAAGGTCACAAGGTCAAAAAATTAGGGAAAAATTAACGATATTTTTTCACATTTCTCAATGATAGTGTTATTTCGATCGGCTGTAGCTCCGGTCCTAATTAAGTTACAGAGAAACTGCAAACAGATTCGGAAAGACCAAATTCTCCTCTAGTTTTTGTTTTCTGAACTTTTTGTCGTAGCTCTGACGGTTTAAAAGATCGCCGGACCCTGAAAATTTCATGTTTTTTGTCAAATTTTCACAATTTATCATCATTTTGACAAGGAAATAATCATTTTGTTTCAATGAAGCTATTTGAGCATACTTTCATCTTTCGTTCACATAATCCTGCCAAGTTATATATGTTTCCATTGAACCGTTAGGGTTCTAGAGTAATTTTAAGTGAAAAACAACATTTTTTCAGAAATTTCCGAAGTCCACATTTCTGAATTGTACCATAATTTCAATCGGCCTTATCTCCGGTCCTAATAAAGTTACAGAGAATCTGAAAATAGATTTGGAAAGGCCAAATTCTTCTCTAGTTTCCATATATTGAACATTTTGTCGTAGCTCTGACGGTTTAAAAGATCGCCGGACCCTGAAAATTTCATGTTTTCTGTTAAATATTCACAATTTATCTATTTTTTGACAGGGACGGAATCATCCTTTTGTGATGAACCTGTCTAGACATATTTCTAACTTCTATTTACATAATCCTGCCAAGTTATATATATCCTCATTGAACCGTATTGGTTCTAGAGTGATTTCCAGTTAAAACTGCATATTTTCAGGAATATCTTAAAGGCCATATTTTTGAGTTGTGCCATCATTTCAATCCGCTCTATATCCGGTCCTATTTAAGTTACAGAAAATCTGAAAACAGATTCGGAAAGCACGCTTTCACCTCTAGCTGGCATATATGAAGATTTTGTCAGAGCTCTGACGGTTAAAAAGATCGCCGGACCCTGAAAAATTCATGTTTTTTGTCAAATTTTCACAATTTATCATAGTTTTGACAAGGAAATAATCATTTTATTTCAATGAAGCTATCTGAGCGTATTGCCATCCTTCGTTTACATAAAACTGGCAAGTTATATATGTTTCCATTGAACCGTTTTGGTTCTAGAGTAATTTTAAGTTAAAAAATACATTTTTTCAGTAATTTCTGAAGTCAATATTTCTGAATTGTACCATTATTTGAATCAGTCGTATCACCGGTTCTGATAAAGTAACAGAGAATCTGAAAATAGATTTGGAAAGCCAAAATTCTGCTCTAGCTATTATATTTGAACATTTTCTTGTATCATGGGCGGATAAAGAGATCGTCGGACCCTGAAAATTGTATGTTTTCAGAAATTGCAGTCATTTCCAAATGTTTTCAGGACTAGAAGTACTTTAGCCAAGAAATTCCTGAAATTCCAATATGAGAACGGTGCCAGTTTCAATCAGCAGTAACACTAATTGATGTAACTGGTTGATGTAACTGGTTGATGTAACTGGTTGATGTAACTGGTTGATGTAACTGGTTGATGTAACTGGTTCATGTACTGGTTCATGTACTGGTTCATGTACTGGTTCATGTACTGGTCAATGTACAGGTCAATGTACTGTCCATGCACTGTCCATGTATTGGTCCATGTTATTCTCTATATATATATTCATGAAGCTCAAATCCTCCTCTTGTTTTCATTCTCTGAATTTTTTCTTGTAACTCTGGCGATTTAAAAGATCCCCTGTCCCTCAGAATATTTTTGAGTCAGTCAGTGTATCAGTCAGTGTATGAGTCAGTGTATGAGTCAGTGCATCAGTCAGCGTATGGCCACAAACCGATTGAAATGTTTCTGTAAGGGTTTATTGCAGGTTTTATCGGTCTGCTGACTATATGTCACATCACGACTAGTCCATGGACAGATTGTTTATATGTACTTTCAAATATCTGTGCACACTATGTACATTTTAATTGACATGCAAAATTACAGGTAATAAATTGATATTGCATGTGATATGATTTAGCATGATATTGCAAGTGATATTGTATGTTTAATACATTGCATGTAACTTTGCATGTGATACTTCAAAATATTTCAAGTGATATTTTGTGTGATATTGCATATTACATGTGCAAGACGTGTGCAATTACATTCATGTTCAAGTTCATGTTCAAGTTCATGTTCAAGTTCATGTTCATGTTCAAGTTCATGTACAATGTCAGTTCCAATATCATTTCCAATATCATTTCCAATATCATTTCCAATATCATTTCCAATATCATTTCCAACATCATTTCCAACATCATTTCCAATATCATTTCCAATATCATTTCCGTGTTTTCCCACTTTCATTTCATTGCAAATAATTACTATGAAAGGTGAAGTTTTGTCACCGCATCGCGGTTACCCGATTTCTAGTTAAACTTCACCTATTACATAGGTGAAGTTTCTTGTTTTCGTAAATATTTTTATTATTATTATTAAGAATTTACCTATGGTAAATTCTATTTGTTTTTGCTATTATTATTATTATTATTATTATTCTTTTTATTTCAAAATGGGTTTATGTTGATGAAAGTTGGTCACAGTATAGGTCAGTTGTTGGCCATTACGTAATTGGGTCATTTGATGTCATTTTCACAGTTGTCTTTTTCACAGAGCCGTTCAAAGTCGAAAATGAGTAAACTTTCAAGGCCTATAACTCAAAAAGTATTTGAGATAATGAGTCAAGAATCAAAATCTTGTGATAAGAAGTTGTTTTCAACATTCTGGTCCTGGTCATATGAGAGTTGGTCCAACGGGTAAAGGGCTATTGATGCATGAGCAGTTTTGAATTGTCACTCTAGATCTCAAGTTACGTAAGAGATAGGAAGATGCTGATTGTGGGAAAAGTTGGCCAGTATCTTGGGCCAGTGCAAGAATGTGATATAGTTTGGATATGTGCAATACTTTTTGAAATATGGCATTTTTTGAATTTGAAGTGTTCGAAATTTAGGTTGAATTGTAAAATCTCCATGAAGGAATAGTCTGAGGTAATCAAAATGTATAATGAACTACCCTTAACTTTACTCAAAAAGACTATATTGACCAAAAATTTTGACCTATAGGTGATATTTGAAGGTGATATGAGCAATCAAATTCAAAAAAGTTGAATTTTTCAAAAATTCTGAAAATTATGTTATTTTCCTCCAATCCTCTTAAAAGTCTGAGATATACTGGTCACTAATATGGTTATCAAAAGCCCCCTATTGGAATTGTTTCATATCTTCAACTTAATTTGTAAAAAATTGTGAAAAGTGGTACTTCGCAACTTCGATGACATTTTGCATAAATGATTTAATTTGAGTGGGAAATATTACTCCTACAGCTTTTTGTAAATGAAATGACCCCCTAGATCACATACTGGCAACACATGAGCACATTAATTTTCACCTGTGACAATTTCCGCAAGCTCAAATTTGAGGTCAAAGATGAAATGAAAATTGATCGTTTTCACAAATGATTTTTTTTAACTAGCAAGGAAAGTTCCAATTCTTTTGATTTTAATTGACAAGCTTGACCAAATACTTGCGGTAAGTTTTGGCAAATGACAAGTCTGTAGGTACAGTCAACTCGAAGCAACTGAGGTCAAAAGGTCAGAAAAATGAAGAAATTGTCAGCCAAAAATTCATTTTCACATGATGCAGGTGAGACGGTTTCACACTCCAACACAGGCTGGCCGCATATATTAGCATACATTAACCATATTTGGAAAGCTGTTTGGCCGTTTCAGGTGACGGGGCCAGTGTACACTACTGTCTAATGTTTATATACATATTACAGTCTCAAATGACTGAGTCAGGAGTTGGAGTCAGGAGTTGGAGTCAGGAGTTTGAGTCAGGAGTTTGAGTCAGGAGTTTGAGTCAGGAGTTGGAGTCAGGAGTTTGAGTCAGGAGTAGGGGTTAGGAGTAGGGGTCAGGAGTCGGGCCTGTGAGGCGGGGACTGTGAGTCGGGAACTGTGAGTCAGGACTGTGAGTCAGGTAGCCTGCTGTCATGCTGTTGTCAGTCAGGACTGTCAGTCAGGACTGTCAGTCAGGACTGTCAGTCAGGACTGTCAGTCAGGACTGTCAGTCAGGACTGTCAGTCAGGACTGTTCGTCAGGACTGTCAGTCAGAACTTTCAGTCAGGACTGTCAGTCAGGACTGTCAGTCTCAACACAGCCTCAGAGTCACGACTCTGAGTCACGACTCTGAGTCACGACTCTGAGTCACTACTCTGAGTCACGACTCTGAGTCACGACTCTGAGTCACGACTCTGAGTCACGACTCTGAGTCACGACTCTGAGTCACGACTCTGAGTCACGACTCTGAGTCACGACTCTGAGTCACGACTCTGAGTCACGACTCTGAGTCACGACTCTGAGGCTGTGTTGAGTCGAGACAGGAATCAGAGGAAGTATTTGGCATCAGCCGTTACAGTCATGAGTCTGAGCCAGGAGTCCGGGTCAGAGAAAAGAGTCTGTGTCAGGAGTGAGAGTCAGTAGTCTGAATCGGAGATCTGATCAGGATTCAGAGTTGGAGTTGGAGTCAGAGTCGCAGTCATGGTGAGGAATCACTGTCAGCATGTGTTTGGCAGTCCGTCGGTTTCATCCATCTGTCCATTTGTCCATCCATTTACAGGCAAAGTTTAGTCCATATGTCCATTTGTCTGTCGGTTTACAGGCCAAGTTTATTTAAAAGTAAAGGTAAATTCTTAGTAATTGTCAGTGCTGACAATTACCGTGTTCTCTAGTTATTTTTTTTTTTCTGTACGGAAATTTCTTCAAAAAAATTTCAAAAAATTCACATTTACAGTAGTACATGACCTTATTACACTGACCCAGTTTCAGTGACCTTGAATTATTTTTCAAGGTCACAGACCATTTCAAAGTTCGCTTTTTCATATATTTCTCAAGAGCATATCACAGGCAATTACATGCGTATTTCATTTTCCACTCAGGTTCTAAGTGTTACAAGTACATTACATAATCTGACCCAATTTCAAGAAAGTAGGTCAAGGTCAAGGTTGCACAGGTCCATATTTAGTGCTGGAGATTGTCACGCATGATAGCAAAATTTGTAAGCCGCACGGTATCAAAATTGATGCAATGTGATGCCTAAATGTCTGGCCCATGGTAAGAAGTTATTTTTTTGATGATGTCACGCTTTGTTTTTGAGTTATGTAATTTTGAATAACAACCGCGTCATCAAAACCAGTGACCTTGGTAATTTCGCCCTGAAATATCGATTCTAGGCCATAACAATGTATAGTGAACCCCCCCAAAGATACCCCTAAAACCCCCATATCCACCTTCAAATTTGACCTTGACCTCATTTTTCAAGGTCATTTGGCTTTTCAAAGTGCGAAAAGTGCTTATTTTCAAAAATTCTGAAAATTATGTTGTTTCCATGATATCACTTCGATATTTTTTGTCAAGATACACAAAAATATGCCAATTTAGAATATGTAATCCAAAGTCCTCTAACATTTTTCCTTAATTTTCTACAAAATTCCAAATATCGCAGACCGGAGAATGCTAAAAAATGACAAATTATTGCGTTTTTGACATGGAAATATCAATCCAAGAGAGTTACAATAATTAATTGATCCCCCCATTTTCATATCCTGATTCTGAAAATCATATTGGTTTTGACCTAGAAACTTATTTTCAAGGTCAAATTCAAGGTCAAACATGATGAAAAATTTTACTTTTTTGACATTTGATTTTTTTACACAGGCAAGGAATCAAAATATTGTTACAAAAATGTCACACATACTTGCTACCATAGTCTAGAGGCACCGTATAAATTATCAGGGTCCTCAGATTAACCTATGTTACACCGTAAAGGTCACAAGGTCAAAAAATTAGGGAAAAATTTATGATATTTTTTCACATTTCTCAATGATAGCGTTATTTAAATCAGCTGTAGCTCCGGTCCTAATTAAGTTACAGAGAATCTGAAAACAGATTTGGAAAGGCCGAATTCTCTCCTAGTTTTTGTTTTTTGAACATTTTGTCGTAGCTCTGACGGTTTAAAAGATCGCCGGACCCTGAAAATTTCATGTTTTTTGTCAAATTTTCACAATTTATCATCATTTTGACAAGGAAATAATCATTTTATTTCAATGAAGCTATCTGAGCAAACTTTCATCTTTCGTTCACATAATCCTGCCAAGTTATATATGTTTCCATTGAATCGTTTGGGTTCTAGAGTAATTTTAAGTGAAAAACTACATTTTTTCAGAAATTTTTGAAGTCCACATTTCTGAATTGTACCATAAATTCAATCGGCCGTATCTCCGGTCCTAATAAAGTTACGGAGAATCTGAAAATAGATTTGGAAAGCACAAATTCTCCTCTAGTTTCTGTATTTGAACAATTTCTTGTATCACTGAAAGTTAAAAAGATCGCCGGACCCTGAAAAATGTATGTTTTCAGAAACTGCAGTCATTTCGATATGTTTTCAGGACTAGAAGTATCTTAGCCAATGCATTCCTAAAATTCCAAGGTTGATGTACTGTTGATGTACTGATTGATGTTCCGGTTGATGCACTGGTTGATGCACTGGATGATATACTAGTTGATGCATGGTCAATGCGCTGGTCATTTGACTGTTCGATGTACTGGTCCATGTACTGGTCCTTGTACTGGTCCATGTACTGGTCCAAGTACTGGTCCATGTACTGGTCCATGTACTGGTCCATGTACTGGTCCATGTACTGGTCCATGTACTGGTCCATGTACTGGTCCATGTACTGGTCCATGTACTGGTCCATGTACTGGTCCATGTTATTTTTTGTATATAATATTCGGCAAGCTCAAATTTTCCTCTAGTTTTCATTCTCCGAATGTTTTCTTGTAACTCTGATGGTTTAAAAGAACGCCCAACCCTCAAAATTACATGCTTTTGGTCAAATATCTTTGTATCAGTCAGTGTATCAGTCAGTGTATCAGTCAGTGTATCAGTTAGTGTATCAGTCAGTGTATCAGTCAGTGTATCAGTCAGTGTATCAGTCAGTGTATCAGTCAGCAAATCAGTCAGCAAATTAGTCAGCAAATTAGACAGCGAATCAGTCAGTGTATGGCCACAAACCGATTGACATGTTACAGTAAGGGTTTATCTGTCTGCTGACTATCTGTCACATCACAACTAGTCCACAGACAGATAGTTTGTAAGTACTTCCATAATTATCTGTGCACACTATGTACATTCTAAGTAACATGCAAATTACAGGTGATAAATTAATATTACATGTGATATGATTTTGCATAATATTGCAAGTGATATTGTATGTTTAATACATTACATGTAACTTTACATTTGATATTGGATAATATTGCAAGTGATATTGTGTGATATTGCGTGTTATGTAACATATGCAAGACGCATGCAATTGCATGTACAAGTTTATGTGCAAGTTCATGTTCGAGTTCATGTTCATGTTCGAGTTCATGTCCAATATCAGTTCTGTGTTTTCTCACTTAAATTTCACTGCCAATAATTATATGATTGGTGAAGTTTTGTCACCGCATCGCGGTTACCCGATTTCTAGTTATTATTATTATTATTATTTGGCCACTTTTTGCCAGTTAGTTTTTGTGCTAGAGACTTGAAATTTTGTACATAGGTAGTCCTTGGTCAGTACTTTCATTTTTTGTGAAAATGGTTGACCTTGACCTTGAACTCAAGGTCACAGGTCATCTCAAAGTCAAATTTTCCAAAATTTCAAAGTGGATTATCTCTTTTAATATCATTGTTAGATTATTAGGACTTAGGAACCTTTATATAAACATGAGTTGCTACAATTTTGGCCTGTATCGTTTATTGGGAGATGAGGGTAAAGGGGTATTTACCCCCTTTTGACAAAAACCAGTTGCTCATGTTTTCAGAGAAAACTATAATGGCTAGAGGCTCAGTTTTTGCTGTAATTGATAGCCTGACTGCTCATCCATGGTAAGACACTTTTTATATTTTGATCAAACTTGGGGTTTCTGAGTTATTGGACTTTCAAAAATGGGTGTTTTGTCCAAAAAGTGAAAACATTTTTTAACTTTGGTTTGAATGGAGGGAAATTAATGAAACTTGGTGTGTATATAGTATTCATGAATTACAGTCACATTATATAATAAAAATAACGTTTTGGGGGTAATTACCCCAAAAGGGGTAATTGACTCTAACTTTTGATTAACATGGACGATTTTCTCCAAATTTTGCACAAGTCCAGTATATTGACATGGGGAGATAATGCAAGTATGATTTTGATGTCAAGGGGAAATTTACCCCCTTATTCTGGATCGAAAGGGGTGAATATGTTTTTGTGCAGTTATTGTGTATTGAATGATACAATAGGCATCGTTTGAGACTTACCTTTGTGCTGTGGATGTTCCTGGATAAAAATTGTCGTTTTTAGGTAATTACCCCAGAAAGGGGTAAAAAGTCATAACTTTTGATTGACTTGGACGATTTTCTCCAAATTTTGCACATGTTTAGTATCTTGACATGTGGACATAATGCAAGTACGATTTTGATGTAATGGGGTAATTTACCCCCATATTCAAGATCGAAAGGGGTGAATATGTATTTTGAGCAGTTCTTGTCTTTCCAATGGTACAATTGGCATCGGTTGGGACTTTACTTCACACCATTGATGTTTTTTGGTTAAAATTGCCATTTTTAGGTAATTACCCCCAAAAGGGGTAAATATTCATATCTTTTGACTGACTTGGACGATTTCCTTCAAGTTTTGCACAAGTTTAGTATCTTGACATGGGCACATAATGCAAGTATGATTTTGATGTCATGGGTTAATTTACCCCCCTATTCAGGATCGAAAGGGGCGAATATGTGTTTTGAGCAGTTCTTAGCTTTGCAATGATATAACAGGCATCGGTTGGGACTTTACTTCACACCATTGATGTTTTTGTGTTAAAATTGCCGTTTTTAGGTAATTACCCCAAAAAAGGGGTAAATATTCATAACTTTTGATTGACTTGGACGATTTTGTTCAAATTTTGCACAAGTTTAGTATCTTGACATGGGGGCATAATGCAAGTATGATTTTGATGTCAAGGGGTAATTTACCCCCTTATTCTGGATCGAAAGGGGTGAATATGTGTTTTGACCAGTTATTGTGTATTGAATGATACAATAGGCATCGTTTGAGACTTTCCTTCGTGCTGTGGATGTTCCTGGATAAAAATTGTCGTTTTTAGGTAATTACCCCAAAAAAGGGTAAAAAGTCATAACTTTTGATTGACTTGGACGATTTTCTCTCCAAATTTTGCACATGTTTAGTATCTTGACATGTGGACATAATGCAAGTACGATTTTGATGTCATGGGGTAATTTACCCCCATATTCAAGATCGAAAGGGGTGAATATGTGTTTTGAGCAGTTCTTATATTTGCAATGGTATAATAGGCATCGGTTGGGACTTTACTTCACAATACAGATGTCCTTAGGTGAAAATTGTCATTTTAAGGTAATTACCCCCAAAAAGGGGTAAATATTCATAACTTTTGACTGGCTTGGACGATTTCCTTCAAATTTTGCACAAGTTTAGTATCTTGACATGGGCACATAATGCAAGTATGATTTTGATGTCATGGGTTAATTTACCCCCATATTCAGGATCGAAAGGGGCGAATATGTGTTTTGAGCAGTTCTTATCTTTGCAATGATATAACAGGCATCGGTTGGGACTTTACTTCACACCATTGATGTTTTTGTGTTAAAATTGCCGTTTTTAGGTAATTACCCCAAAAAAGGGGTAAATATTCATAACTTTTGATTGACTTGGACGATTTTCTTCAAATTTTGCACAGGTTTAGTATCTTGACATGGGGGCATAATGCAAGTACGATATGGATGTCATGGGTTAATTTACCCCCATATTCCGGATCGAAAGGGGTGAATATGTGTTTTGAGCAGTTCTTATCTTTGCAATGGTATAACAGGCATCGGTTGGGACTCTACTTCACACCATTGATGTTTTTGGGTTAAAATTGCCGTTTTTAGGTAATTACCCCCAAAAAGGGATAAATATTCATAACTTTTGATTGACTTGGACGATTTTCTTCAAATTTTGCACAGGTTTAGTATCTTGACGTGGGGACATAATTCAAGTTTGACTTTGATGTCACGGGGTAATTTACCCTCAGAATCAATGCCAAAAGGGTTGAACAAGTATTTTGAGCAGTTTTTGTGTTTTCAATGGTATATTTGGTTATGTGTTTTCATTGATTTTTCATATGAATTGTTCAATCTTTTGCCTGCAAGCCACGTATTCCATGTCGAATCATTCTCTACCTTTTCAAAGGTTGACTGCTAGTTATTATTATTATTATTTGGCCATTTTTATCCAGTCAGTTTTTGTCATAGAGACTTGAAATTTTGTACATAGGTAGTCCTTGTAAGTACTTTCATTTTTTGTGAAAATGGTTGACCTTGACCTTGAACTCAAGGTCACAGGTCATCTCAAAGTCAAATTTTTCAAAATTTCAAAGTGGATTATCTCTTTTAATATCATTGTTAGAATATTAAGACTTGGTAATCTTTATATGAACATGTGTTGCTACATTTTTGGCCTATATCGTTTATTGGGAGATGAGGGTAAAGGGGTATTTACCCCCTTCTGACAAAAACCAGTTGCTCATGTTTTCAGAGAAAACTATAATGGCTAGAGGCTCAGTTTTTGCTGTAATTGATAGCCTGACTACTCATCCATGGTAAGACACCTTTTATATTTTGATCAAACAAGGGGTTTTTGAATTATGGGACTTTCAAAAATGGGTGCTTTGTCCAAAAAGTGAAAACATTTTTTAACTTTGGTTTGAATGGAGGGAATTTCATGAAACTTGGTGTGTATATAGTATTCATGAATTACAGTCACATTATGGAATAAAAATGACGTTTTGGGGGAAATTACCCCAAAAGGGGTAATTGACTCTAACTTGTGATTAACATGGGCGAATTTCTCCAAATTTTGCAGAAGTCCAGTATATTGACATGAGGACATAATGCAAGTATGATTTTGATGTCAAGGGGTAATTTACCCCCTTATTCTGGATCAAAAGGGGTGAATATGTGTTTTGACCAGTTATTGTGTATTGAATGATACAATAGGCATCGTTTGAGACTTTCCTTCGTGCTGTGGATGTTCCTGGATAAAAATTGTCGTTTTTAGGTAATTACCCCAAAAAGGGGTAAAAAGTCATAACTTCTGATTGACTTGGACGATTTTCTCCAAATTTTGCACATGTTTAGTATCTTGACATGTGGACATAATGCAAGTACGATTTTGATGTCATGGGGTAATTTACCCCCATATTCAAGATCGAAAGGGGTGAATATGTGTTTTGAGCAGTTCTTATCTTTGCAATGGTATAATAGGCATCGGTTGGGACTTTACTTCACAATACAGATGTCCTTAGGTGAAAATTGTCATTTTAAGGTAATTACCCCCAAAAAGGGGTAAATATTCATAACTTTTGACTGGCTTGGACGATTTCCTTCAAATTTTGCACAAGTTTAGTATCTTGACATGGGCACATAATGCAAGTATGATTTTGATGTCATGGGTTAATTTACCCCCATATTCTGGATTGAAAGGGCGAATATGTGTTTTGAGCAGTTCTTATCTTTGCAATGGTATAATAGGCATCGGTTGGGACTTTACTTCACACCATTTTTGTTTTTGGGTTAAAATTGCCGTTTTTAGATAATTACCCCCAAAAAGAGGTAAATATTCATAACTTTTGATTGACTTGGACGATTTTCTTCAAATTTTGCACAGGTTTAGTATCTTGACATGGGGACATAATGCAAGTACGATATGGATGTCATGGGGTTATTTACCCCCATATTCCAGATCGAAGGGGGTGAATATGTGTTTTGAGCAGTTCTTATCTTTGCAATGGTATAACAGGCATCGGTTGGGACTTTACTTCACACCATTGATGTTTTTGAGTTAAAATGGCCGTTTTTAGTTAATTACCCCAAAAAAGGGTAAATATTCATAACTTTTGATTGACTTGGATGATTTTCTTCAAATTTTGCACAGGTTTAGTATCTTGACATTGGGACATAATTCAAGTTTGACTTTGATGTCACCGGGTAATTTACCCTGAAAATCAATGCCAAAAGGGATGAACAAGTATTTTGAGCAGTTTTTGTGTTTTCAATGGTATATTTGGTTATGTTTTTCCATTGATTTTTCGTATGAATTGTTCAATCTTTTGCCTGCAAGCCCACGTATTCCATGTCGATTTATATCCTACCTTTTCAAAGGTTGACTGCTAGTTATGATTCGACATATATGGAGAATCATTTTGAACTCTTTGATATTATTATTATTATTATTTGGCCATTTTTTGCCAGTCAGTTTTTGTGCTAGAGACGTGAAATTTTGTGCATAGGTAGTCCTTGGTAAGTACTTTAATTTTTTGTGAAAATGGTTGACCTTGACCTTGAACTCAAGGTCACAGGTCATCTCAAAGTCAAATTTTCCAAAATTTCAAAGTGGATTATCTCTTTTAATATCATTGTTAGAATATTAAGACTTGGGAATCTTTATATGAACATGTGTTGCTACATTTTTGGCCTATAACGTTTATTGGGAGATGAGGGTAAAGGGGTATTTACCCCCTTTTGACAAAAACCAGTTGCTCATGTTTTCAGAGAAAACTATAATGGCTACTGGCTCTGTTTTTAATGTAATTGATAGCCTGACTACTCATCCATGGTAAGACACCTTTTATATTTTGATCAAACAAGGGGTTTTTGAGTTATGGGACTTTTAAAAAATGGGCGTTTCGTCCAAAAAGTGAAAACATTTTTTAACTTTGATTTGAATGGAGGGAATTTCATGAAACTTGGTGTGTATATAGTATTCATGAATTACAGACTCATTATAAAATAAGAATGACGTTTTGGGGGTAATTATCCCAATAGGGGTAATTGACTCTAACTTGTGATTAACATGGACGAATTTCTCCAAATTTTGCACAAGTCCAGTATATTGACATGGGGACATGATGCAAGTATGATTTTGATGTCAAGGGGTAATTTACCCCCTTATTCTGGATCGAAAGGGGTGAATATGTGTTTTGAGCAGTTATTGTGTATTGAATGATACAATAGGCATCGTTTGAGACTTTCCTTCATGCTGTGGATGTTCCTGGATAAAAATTGTCGTTTTTAGGTAATTACCCCAAAAAGGGGTAAAAAGTCATAACTTTTGATTGACTTGGACGATCTTCTCCAAATTTTGTACAGGTTTAGTATCTTGACATGGGGACATAATGCAAGTACGATTTTGATGTCATGGGGTAATTTACCCCCATATTCATGATCGAAGGGGGTGAATATGTATTTTGAGCAGTTCTTGTCTTTCCAATGGTACAATTGGCATCGTTTGGGACTTTACTTCACACCATTGATGTTTTTGGGTTAAAATTGCCATTTTTAGGTAATTACCCCCAAAAAGGGGTAAATATTCATAACTTTTGACTGACTTGAACAATTTCCTTCAAATTTTGCACAGGTTTAGTATCTTGATATGGGGACATAATGCAAGTACGATTTTGATGTCATGGGGTTATTTACCCCCATATTCCGGATCGAAAGGGGTGAATATGTGTTTTGAGCAGTTCTTATCTTTGCAATGGTATAACAGGCATCGGTTGGGACTTTACTTCACACTATTGATGTTTTTGGGTTAAAATTGCCATTTTTAGGTAATTACCCCAAAAAAGGGGTAAATATTCATAACTTTTGATTGACTTGGACGATCTTCTTCAAATTTTGCACAGGTTTAGTATCTTGACATGGGGATATAATTCAAGTTTGACTTTGATGTCACGGGGTAATTTACCCTCATAATCAATGCCAAAAGGGATGAACAAGAATTTTGAGCAGTTTTTGTGTTTTCAATGGTATATTTGGTTATGTGTTTCCTTAGATTTTTCGTATGAATTGTTGAATCTTTTGCCTGCAAGCCCACGTATTCCATGTCGAATCATTTCCTACCTTTTCAAAGGTTGACTGCTAGTTATAAATCGACTCTAAGGAGATTTATATTGTTTTCTTTGATATTATTATTATTATTATTAAACTTCACCTATTACATAGGTGAAGTTTCTTGTTTTCGTAAATATTTTTATTATTATTATTATTTATTTATTTTTTTCCGTACGAAAAATTTCTTCATAAAAATTTCAAAAAAATCAGATACATAGTGTTACATGACCTCATTACACTGACCCAGTTTCAGTGACCTTGAATTATTTTTCAAGGTCACAGGCCATTTCAAAGTTCGTTTTTTCATATATTTCTCGAGAGCATATCACAGGCAATCACGTGCGTATTTCATTTTCCACTCAGGTTCTAAGTGTTACAAGTACATTACATAATCTGACCCAATTTCAGGAAAGTAGGTCAAGGTCAAGGTTGCACAGGTCTATATTTATTGCTGGAGATTGTCACGCATGATAGCAAAATCTGTAAGCCACACGGTATCAAAATTGATGCAATGTGATGTCTGAATGTCTGGCCCATGGTAAGAAGTTATTTTTGTGACGATGTCATGCTTTGTTATTGAGTTATGTAATTTTGAATAACAACCGCGTCATCCAAACCAGTGACCTTGGTAATTTCACCCTGAAATATCGATTTTAGGCCATTACAATGTATAGTGAACCCCCCCAAAGATACCCCTAAAACCCCCATACCCACCTTCAAATTTGACCTTGACCTCATTTTTCAAGGTCATTTGGCTCTTCAAAGTGCAAAAAGTGCTTATTTTCAAAAATTCTGAAAATTATGTTGTTTTCATGATATCACCTTGATATATTATCTCTAGACAGACAAAAATATGTGCATTTAGAATATGCAACCCAAATTCCTCTAACATTTTACCTTAATTTTCTACAAAATTCCAAATATCGCAAACCGGAGAATGTTAAAAATTGACAAATTGTTGCGTTTTTGACATGGAAATATCGATTCGAGAGAGTTACAATAATTAATTGATCCCCCCATTTTTCCATCCTGATTCTAAAAATCATATTGGTTTTGACCTAGAAACTTATTTTCAAGGTCAAGTTCAAGGTCAAACATGATGAAGAATTTTACTTTTTTGACATTTGATTTTTTTACACAGGCAAGGAATCAAAATATTGTTACAAAAATGTCACACATACTTGCTACAATAGTCTAGAGGCATCGTATAAATTTTCAAGGTCCTCGGCTTAACCAACGTTAGACCGTAAAGGTCACAAGGTCAAAAAATTAGGGAAAAATTTACGATATTTTTTCACATTTCTCAATTATAGCGTTATTTCAATTGGCCCTAGCTCCGGTCCTAATTAAGTTACAGAAATTCAGAAAGTAGATTTGGAAAGCCCAAATTCTCCTCTAGTTTTCATATATTGAACATTTTGTCATAGCTCTGACAGTTTAAAAGATCGCCGGACCCTCAAAATTTCATGTTTTTTGTCAAATTTTCACAATTTATCAATTTTTGAATGGTAAAAAATGACAAATTATTGCGTTTTGGACATGGAAATATCGATCAGAGAGAGTTACAATAATTAATTGATCCCCCCATTTTCTCATGCTGATTCTGAAAATCATATTGGTTTTGACCTAGAAAATGATTTTCAAGGTCAAATTCAAGGTCAAACATGCTGAAAAATTTTACTTTTTTGACATTTGACTTTTTTACACAGGCAAGGAATCAAAATATTGTTACAAAAATGTCACACATACTTGCTACAATAGTCTAGAGGCATCATAAAAATTTTCAAGGTCCTCGGATTAACCTACGTTAGACCGTAAAGGTCACAAGGTCAAAAAATTAGGGAAAAATTTACGATATTTTTTCACATTTCTCAATGATAGCGTTATTTCAATCGGCTGTAGCTCCGGTCCTAATTAAGTTAAAGAGAATATGAAAACAGATTTGGAAAGGCAAAATTCTCCCCTAAGTTTCGTTTTCTGATCATTTTGTCGTATCTCTGACGGTTTAAAAGATCGCCGGACCCTGAAAATTTCATGTTTTCTGTCAAATTTTCACAATTTATCATCATTTTGACAAGGAAATAATCATTTTATTTTAATGAAGCTATTTGAGCATACTTTAATCTTTCGTTCACACAATCCTGCCAAGTTATATATGTTTACATAGAACCGTTTTTGTTCTAGAGTAATTTTAAGTGAAAAACTACTTTTTTCAGAAATTTCTGAAGTTCACATTTCTGAATTGTACCATAATTTCAATCGGCCGTATCTCCCGTCCTAATAAAGTTACGGAGAATCTGAAAATAGATTTGGAAAGCAGAAATTCTCCTCTAGTTTCTGTATTTAACTATTTCTTGTATCACTGACGGTTAAAAAGATCGCCGGACCCTGAAAAATGTATGTTTTCAGAAATTGCAGTCATTTCGATATGTTTTCAGGACTAGAAGTATCTTAGCCAATGCATTCCTAAAATTCCAAGGTTGATGTACTGCTGATGTACTGATTGATGTTCCGGTTGATGCACTGGTTGATGTACAGGTTGATGCATGGTCAATGCGCTGGTCATTGGACTGGTCCATCTACTGGTCCATCTACTGGTCCATCTACTGGTCCATCTACTGGTCCATGTTATTTTCTGTATACAATATTCGGCAAGCTCAAATTTTCCTCTAGTTTTCATTCTCTGAATGTTTTCTTGTAACTCTGATGGTTTAAAAGAACGCCCAACCCTCAAAATTACATGTTTTCGGTCAAATATTTTTGTATCAGTCAGTGTATCAGTCAGTGTATCAGACAGTGTATCAGACAGTGTATCAGACAGTGTATCAGACAGTATCAGTCAGTGTATCAGTCAGTGTATCAGTCAGCAAATCAGTCAGTGTATGGCCACAAACCGATTGACATGTTACAGTAAGGGTTTATCTGTCTGCTGACTATATGTCACATCACAACTAGTCCACGGACAGATAGTTTGTAAATACTTCCATATATCTGTGCACACTATGTACATTCTAAGTAACATGCAAAATTACAGGTGATAAATTAATATTACATGTGATATGATTTTGCATGATTGCTAGTGATGATGTATGTTTAATACATTACATGTAACTTTACATTTGATATTGCATAATATTACATGTGATATTGTGTGTGATATTGCATGTAATGTTACATGTGCAAGACGCATGCAATTGCACGTACAAATTTATGTACAAGTTTATGTGCAAGTAGATGTGCAATTTCATGTGCGAGTTCATGTTCATGTTCAAGTTCATGTCCAATGTCATTTCCAATATCATTTCTGTGTTTTCTCACATCAATTTCACTGCCAATTATTATATGATAGGTGAAGTTTTGTCACCGCATCGCGGTTACCCGATTTCTAGTTATTAGCATTCACCATCATTATGGTGAATGCTATTATTTTTGTAGATTTTTTTATTATTTTTATTATTTTTATTATTATTTTTCCGTCATTTTCGATTGAGTTCAGGGTTGTCCTTTGGTGGATGGATAGTGCTAGGTGAGATATTATGATCCCCCAAATTTTTTTGACCTTGACCTATTTTTCAAGGTCAGAGGTCACGTCAAAGTTGAGATTTTTAAAGGGCTAACTTCAAAAGCAATGAAGATAGAGAGGTTTGGATTTCAGTGTTATGTAACCTATCAATAGTTTGAACAAAATCAACAAAAACATTATTCAATTTCATAAAGGGCTAATTACCCCAACCGATTAAGTTGACAAAACACCAATTTTTTTGCCGGACTTCTTCTCAGAAACCGCAAATGGTAGGATGATGCTGACAGGTGTATTATGTTCCCTAGAGATGGGTCCAGGGGAAGTAGTATTTCATTTTTGGATCACACACTTTGTTTTGGAAATATTCAACTTTCAATGTCCATAGATTTTCAATTTTTTGGTATCCGTTGCGGCTGGCAAAATAAAGCACAGCTAGCACCATCCCAGGTAGTTGTCACAATTGCTGTTAGATGTGTCACATGTATGAAGTCAATATGAAGTCAATATGAAGTCAATATGAAGTCAATGGAAGTCAATATGAAGTCAATATGAAGTCAATATGAAGTCAATAAAGTCAATACAAAGTCATTTCATTATAATTTCATTTTGAGTTCATTTCATTGATCACTTCATTGATCATTTCATTGATCATTGATCATTTCAATGATCATTTCATTGATCATTGATCATTTCATTGATCATTTCATTGATCATTGATCATTTCATTGATCATTTCATTGATCATTTCATTGATCATTTCATTTATCATTTCATTGATCATTTCATTGATCATTTCATTGTTCATTTCATCATTTCATTGATCATTTCATTGATCATTTCATTGACCATTTCATTGATCATTTCATTGTTCATTTCATCATTTCATTGATCATTTCATTGATCATTTCATTGACCATTTCATTTGACTGATGAAATGGTGAATGCTCATTCCCAGTTGCACTGGGAATATCTAATGTCTAGTTATAAATCGACTCTAAGGAGATTTATATTGTTTTCTTTGATATTATTATTATAAATCGACTCTAAGGAGATTTATATTGTTTTCTTTGATATTATTAGCATTCACCATCATAATGGTGAATGCTATTATTTTTGTAGATTTTTTTATTATTTTTTATTATTTTTCCGTCATTTTTGGTTGAGTTCAGGGTTGTCCTTTGGTGGATAGATAGTGCTAGGTGAGATATTATGATCCCCCAAATTTTTTTGACCTTGACCTATTTTTCAAGGTCAGAGGTCACGTCAAAGTTGAGATTTTTAAAGGGCTAACTTCAGAACTAATGAAGATAGAGAGGTCTGGATTTCAGTGTTATGTAACCCATCAATAGCTTGAACAATATCAACAAAAACATTATTCAATTTCATAAAGGGGTAATTACCCCGACCGATTAAGTTGACAAAACACCAATTTTTTTGCCGGACTTCTCCTCAGAAACCGCAAATGGTAGGATGATGCTGATAAGTGTATTATGTTCCCTAGAGATGGGTCCATGGTAAGTGGTATTTCATTTTTGGATCACGCACTTCGTTTTGGACATATTCAACTTTCAATTTCCATAGATTTTCAATTTTTTGGTATCCGTTGCGGCTGGCAAAATAAAGCACAGCTAGCACCATCCCAGGTAGTTGTTACAATTGCTGTTAGATGTGTCAAATGTGTGAAGTCAATATGAAGTCAATATGAAGTCAATATGAAGTCAATATAAAGTCAATATAAAGTCAATATGAAGTCAATATGAAGTCAATATGAAGTCAATATGAAGTCAATATGAAGTCAATAAAGTCAATACAAAGTCATTTCATTATACTTTCATTTTGAGTTCATTTCATTGATCACTTCATTGATCATTTCATTGATCATTGATCATTTCATTGATCATTTCATTGATCATTTCATTGATCATTTCATTGATCATTTCATTGATCATTGATCATTTCATTGATCATTGATCATTTCATTGATCATTGATCATTTCATTGATCATTGATCATTTCATTGATCATTGATCATTGATCATTGATCATTTCATTGATCATTGATCATTTCATTGATCATTGATCATTTCATTGATCATTTCATTGATCATTTCATTGATCATTTCATTGATCATTTCATTGATCATTTCATTTGACTGATGAAATGGTGAATGCTCATTCCCAGTTGCACTGGGAATATCTAATGTCTAGTTATTATTATTATTATTATTTGGCCACTTTTTGCCAGTTAGTTTTTGTGCTAGAGACTTGAAATTTTGTACATAGGTAGTCCTTGGTCAGTACTATCCTTTTTTGTGAAAATGGTTGACCTTGACCTTGAACTCAAGGTCACAGGTCATCTCAAAGTCAAATTTTCCAAAATTTCAAAGTGGATTATCTCTTTTAATATCATTGTTAGATTATTAGGACTTAGGAACCTTTATATAAACATGTGTTGCTACAATTTTGGCCTGTATCGTTTATTGGGAGATGAGGGTAAAGGGGTATTTACCCCCTTTTGACAAAAACCAGTTGCTCATGTTTTCAGAGAAAACTATAATGGCTAGAGGCTCAGTTTTTGCTGTAATTGATAGCCTGACTGCTCATCCATGGTAAGACACTTTTTATATTTTGATCAAACTTGGGGTTTCTGAGTTATTGGACTTTCAAAAATGGGTGTTTTGTCCAAAAAGTGAAAACATTTTTTAACTTTGGTTTGAATGGAGGGAAATTAATGAAACTTGGTGTGTATATAGTATTCATGAATTACAGTCACATTATAAAATAAAAATAACGTTTTGGGGGTAATTACCCCAAAAGGGGTAATTGACTCTAACTTTTGATTAACATGGACGATTTTCTCCAAATTTTGCACAAGTCCAGTATATTGACATGGGGAGATAATGCAAGTATGATTTTGATGTCAAGGGGAAATTTACCCCCTTATTCTGGATCGAAAGGGGTGAATATGTGTTTTGAGCAGTTATTGTGTATTGAATGATACAATAGGCATCGTTTGAGACTTACCTTTGTGCTGTGGATGTTCCTGGATAAAAATTGTCGTTTTTAGGTAATTACCCCAAAAAGGGGTAAAAAGTCATAACTTTTGATTGACTTGGACGATTTTCTCCAAATTTTGCACATGTTTAGTATCTTGACATGTGGACATAATGCAAGTACGATTTTGATGTCATGGGGTAATTTACCCCCATATTCAAGATCGAAAGGGGGGAATATGTATTTTGAGCAGTTCTTGTCTTTCCAATGGTACAATTGGCATCGGTTGGGACTTTACTTCACACCATTGATGTTTTTTGGTTAAAATTGCCATTTTTAGGTAATTACCCCAAAAAGGGGTAAATATTCATATCTTTTGACTGACTTGGACGATTTCCTTCAAGTTTTGCACAAGTTTAGTATCTTGACATGGGCACATAATGCAAGTATGATTTTGATGTCATGGGTTAATTTACCCCCATATTCTGGATTGAAAGGGCGAATATGTGTTTTGAGCAGTTCTTATCTTTGCAATGGTATAATAGGCATCGGTTGGGACTTTACTTCACACCATTTTTGTTTTTGGGTTAAAATTGCCGTTTTTAGATAATTTCCCCCAAAAAGAGGTAAATATTCATAACTTTTGATTGACTTGGACGATTTTCTTCAAATTTTGCACAGGTTTAGTATCTTGACATGGGGACATAATGCAAGTACGATATGGATGTCATGGGGTTATTTACCCCCATATTCCAGATCGAAGGGGGTGAATATGTGTTTTGAGCAGTTCTTATCTTTGCAATGGTATAACAGGCATCGGTTGGGACTTTATTTCACACCATTGATGTTTTTGAGTTAAAATGGCCGTTTTTAGTTAATTACCCCAAAAAAGGGGTAAATATTCATAACTTTTGATTGACTTGGATGATTTTCCTCAAATTTTGCACAGGTTTAGTATCTTGACATGGGACATAATTCAAGTTTGACTTTGATGTCACCGGGTAATTTACCCTGAAAATCAATGCCAAAAGGGATGAACAAGTATTTTGAGCAGTTTTTGTGTTTTCAATGGTATATTTGGTTATGTGTTTCCATTGATTTTTCGTATGAATTGTTCAATCTTTTGCCTGCAAGCCCACGTATTCCATGTCGATTTATATCCTACCTTTTCAAAGGTTGACTGCTAGTTATAAATCGACTCTAAGGAGATTTATATTGTTTTCTTTGATATTATTATTATTATTATTATTATTATTATTATTTGGCCACTTTTTGCCAGTTAGTTTTTGTGCTAGAGACTTGAAATTTTGTACATAGGTAGTCCTTGGTCAGTACTTTCATTTTTTGTGAAAATGGTTGACCTTGACCTTGAACTCAAGGTCACAGGTCATCTCAAAGTCAAATTTTCCAAAATTTCAAAGTGGATTATCTCTTTTAATATCATTGTTAGATTATTAGGACTTAGGAACCTTTATATAAACATGTGTTGCTACAATTTTGGCCTATATCGTTTATTGGGAGATGAGGGTAAAGGGTATTTACCCCTTTTGACAAAAACCAGTTGCTCATGTTTTCAGAGAAAACTATAATGGCTAGAGGCTCAGTTTTTGCTGTAATTGATAGCCTGACTGCTCATCCATGGTAAGACACTTTTTATATTTTGATCAAACTTGGGGTTTCTGAGTTATTGGACTTTCAAAAATGGGTGTTTTGTCCAAAAAG
Source organism: Platynereis dumerilii (assembly GCA_026936325.1). NCBI lineage: Eukaryota > Metazoa > Annelida > Polychaeta > Phyllodocida > Nereididae > Platynereis > Platynereis dumerilii. The sequence continues at coordinate 1,340,206 of JAPTHN010000092.1, read as the reverse complement.
TGAAAACATTTTTTAACTTTGGTTTGAATGGAGGGAAATTAATGAAACTTGGTGTGTATATAGTATTCATGAATTACAGTCACATTATAAAATAAAAATAACGTTTTGGGGGTAATTACCCCAAAAGGGGTAATTGACTCTAACTTTTGATTAACATGGACGATTTTCTCCAAATTTTGCACAAGTCCAGTATATTGACATGGGGAGATAATGCAGGTATGATTTTGATGTCAAGGGGAAATTTACCCCCTTATTCTGGATCGAAAGGGTGAATATGTGTTTTGAGCAGTTATTGTGTATTGAATGATACAATAGGCATCGTTTGAGACTTACCTTTGTGCTGTGGATGTTCCTGGATAAAAATTGTCGTTTTTAGGTAATTACCCCAAAAAGGGGTAAAAAGTCATAACTTTTGATTGACTTGGACGATTTTCTCCAAATTTTGCACATGTTTAGTATCTTGACATGTGGACATAATGCAAGTACGATTTTGATGTAATGGGGTAATTTACCCCCATATTCAAGATCAAAAGGGGTGAATATGTATTTTGAGCAGTTATTGTCTTTCCAATGGTACAATTGGCATCGGTTGGGACTTTACTTCACACCATTGATGTTTTTTGGTTAAAATTGCCATTTTTAGGTAATTACCCCAAAAAGGGGTAAATATTCATATCTTTTGACTGACTTGGACGATTTCCTTCAAGTTTTGCACAAGTTTAGTATCTTGACATGGGCACATAATGCAAGTATGATTTTGATGTCATGGGTTAATTTACCCCCATATTCAGGATCGAAAGGGGCGAATATGTGTTTTGAGCAGTTCATAGCTTTGCAATGATATAACAGGCATCGGTTGGACTTTACTTCACACCATTGATGTTTTTGTGTTAAAATTGCCGTTTTTAGGTAATTACCCCAAAAAAGGGGTAAATATTCATAACTTTTGATTGACTTGGACGATTTTGTTCAAATTTTGCACAAGTTTAGTATCTTGACATGGGGGCATAATGCAAGTATGATTTTGATGTCAAGGGGTAATTTACCCCCTTATTCTGGATCGAAAGGGGTGAATATGTGTTTTGACCAGTTATTGTGTATTGAATGATACAATAGGCATCGTTTGAGACTTTCCTTCGTGCTGTGGATGTTCCTGGATAAAAATTGTCGTTTTTAGGTAATTACCCAAAAAGGGGTAAAAAGTCATAACTTTTGACTGGCTTGGACGATTTCCTTCAAATTTTGCACAAGTTTAGTATCTTGACATGGGCACATAATGCAAGTACGATATGGATGTCATGGGGTTATTTACCCCCATATTCCAGATCGAAGGGGGTGAATATGTGTTTTGAGCAGTTCTTATCTTTGCGATGGTATAACAGGCATCGGTTGGGACTTTACTTCACACCATTGATGTTTTTGAGTTAAAATGGCCGTTTTTAGTTAATTACCCCAAAAAAGGGGTAAATATTCATAACTTTTGATTGACTTGGATGATTTTCTTCAAATTTTGCACACGTTTAGTATCTTGACATGGGGACATAATTCAAGTTTGACTTTGATGTCACCGGGTAATTTACCCTGAAAATCAATGCCAAAAGGGATGAACAAGTATTTTGAGCAGTTTTTGTGTTTTCAATGGTATATTTGGTTATGTGTTTCCATTGATTTTTCGTATGAATTGTTCAATCTTTTGCCTGCAAGCCCACGTATTCCATGTCGATTTATATCCTACCTTTTCAAAGGTTGACTGCTAGTTATTATTATTATTATTTGGCCACTTTTTGCCAGTTAGTTTTTGTGCTAGAGACTTGAAATTTTGTACATAGGTAGTCCTTGGTAAGTACTTTCATTTTTTGTGAAAATGGTTGACCTTGACCTTGAACTCAAGGTCACAGGTCATCTCAAAGTCAAATTTTCCAAAATTTCAAAGTGGATTATCTCTTTTAATATCATTGTTAGATTATTAGGACTTAGGAACCTTTATATAAACATGTGTTGCTACAATTTTGGCCTGTATCGTTTATTGGGAGATGAGGTAAAGGGGTATTTACCCCCTTTTGACAAAAACCAGTTGCTCATGTTTTCAGAGAAAACTATAATGGCTAGAGGCTCAGTTTTTGCTGTAATTGATAGCCTGACTGCTCATCCATGGTAAGACACTTTTTATATTTTGATCAAACTTGGGGTTTCTGAGTTATTGGACTTTCAAAAATGCGTGTTTTGTCCAAAAAGTGAAAACTTTTTTAACTTTGGTTTGAATGGAGGGAAATTAATGAAACTTGGTGTGTATATAGTATTCATGAATTACAGTCACATTATATAATAAAAATAACGTTTTGGGGGTAATTACCCCAAAAGGGTAATTGACTCTAACTTTTGATTAACATGGACGATTTTCTCCAAATTTTGCACAAGTCCAGTATATTGACATGGGGAGATAATGCAAGTATGATTTTGATGTCAAGGGGAAATTTACCCCTTATTCTGGATCGAAAGGGGTGAATATGTGTTTTGAGCAGTTATTGTGTATTGAATGATTACAATAGGCATCGTTTGAGACTTACCTTTGTGCTGTGGATGTTCCTGGATAAAATTGTCGTTTTTAGGTAATTACCCCAAAAAGGGTAAAAAGTCATAACTTTTGATTGACTTGGACGATTTTCTCCAAATTTTGCACATGTTTAGTATCTTGACATGTGGACATAATGCAAGTACGATTTTGATGTAATGGGGTAATTTACCCCCATATTCAAGATCGAAAGGGTGAATATGTATTTTGAGCAGTTCTTGTCTTTCCAATGGTACAATTGGCATCGGTTGGGACTTTACTTCACACCATTGATGTTTTTTGGTTAAAATTGCCATTTTTAGGTAATTACCCCCAAAAAGGGGTAAATATTCATAACTTTTGACTGACTTGGACGATTTCCTTCAAGTTTTGCACAAGTTTAGTATCTTGACATGGGCACATAATGCAAGTATGATTTTGATGTCATGGGTTAATTTACCACCATATTCAGGATCGAAAGGGGCGAATATGTGTTTTGAGCAGTTCTTAGCTTTGCAATGATATAACAGGCATCGGTTGGGACTTTACTTCACACCATTGATGTTTTTGTGTTAAAATTGCCGTTTTTAGGTAATTACCCCAAAAAAGGGGTAAATATTCATAACTTTTGATTGACTTGGACGATTTTGTTCAAATTTTGCACAAGTTTAGTATCTTGACATGGGGGCATAATGCAAGTATGATTTTGATGTCAAGGGGTAATTTACCCCCTTATTCTGGATCGAAAGGGGTGAATATGTGTTTTGAGCAGTTATTGTGTATTGAATGATACAATAGGCATCGTTTGAGACTTACCTTTGTGCTGTGGATGTTCCTGGATAAAAATTGTCGTTTTTAGGTAATTACCCCAAAAAGGGGTAAAAAGTCATAACTTTTGATTGACTTGGACGATTTTCTCAAATTTTGCACATGTTTAGTATCTTGACATGTGGACATAATGCAAGTACGATTTTGATGTCATGGGGTAATTTACCCCATATTCAAGATCGAAAGGGGTGAATATGTGTTTTGAGCAGTTCTTATCTTTGCAATGGTATAATAGGCATCGGTTGGGACTTTACTTCACAATACAGATGTCCTTAGGTGAAAATTGTCATTTTAAGGTAATTACCCCAAAAAAGGGGTAAATATTCATAACTTTTGACTGGCTTGGACGATTTCCTTCAAATTTTGCACAAGTTTAGTATCTTGACATGGGCACATAATGCAAGTATGATTTTGATGTCATGGGTTAATTTACCCCCATATTCTGGATTGAAAGGGCGAATATGTGTTTTGAGCAGTTCTTATCTTTGAAATGGTATAATAGGCATCGGTTGGGACTTTACTTCACACCATTTTTGTTTTTGGGTTAAAATTGCCGTTTTTAGATAATTACCCCCAAAAAGAGGTAAATATTCATAACTTTTGATTGACTTGGAAGATTTTTTCAAATTTTGCACAGGTTTAGTATCTTGACATGGGGACATAATGCAAGTACGATATGGATGTCATGGGGTTATTTACCCCATATTCCGGATCGAAGGGGGTGAATATGTGTTTTGAGCAGTTCTTATCTTTGCAATGGTATAACAGGCATCGGTTGGGACTTTACTTCACACCATTGATGTTTTTGAGTTAAAATGGCCGTTTTTAGTTAATTACCCCAAAAAAGGGGTAAATATTCATAACTTTTGATTGACTTGGATGATTTTCTTCAAATTTTTCACAGGTTTAGTATCTTGACATGGGGACATAATTAAAGTTTGACTTTGATTTCACCGGGTAATTTACCCTGAAAATCAATGCCAAAAGGGATGAACAAGTATTTTGAGCAGTTTTTGTGTTTTCAATGGTATATTTGGTTATGTGTTTCCATTGATTTTTCGTATGAATTGTTCAATCTTTTGCCTGCAAGCCCACGTATTCCATGTCGATTTATATCCTACCTTTTCAAAGGTTGACTGCTAGTTATTATTATTATTATTATTTTCTTGGCCAGTAGGTTTTTGTGCTAGAGACTTGAAACTTGGTACATATATAGTCCATGGTTAGTACTTCATTTTGGGAGAAGATGGTTGACCTTGACCTTGAACTCAAGGTCACAGGTCATCTCAAAGTCGAAAATTGGAAAACTTAAAAGTGGAATAACTTTTTTAATATTACAAGAATCAATTTGAAACTTTGGAATATATATATAAACATGTATCCCAACATTTGTAACCCATAATTGTTTTTGTGCAATGAGGGTAAGGGGGTAATTACCCAATTTGACTAAAACAGGTTTGCACAGGTTTCCAGAAAAACTAAGCAAGCTAGAAACTCAGTTCTTTCACTGATAGGTAGCCTGACTAACCATTCAAGGTAAGTGATATTTTATATTTTGATTATGTGAAGGGGTAACTATGTAATGGGGTGTTGAAAATAGGGTGTTTTGCCCCAAGAGTGAAAGCATTGTAAAACTTTGGTTTTAATGAAAGGATTTCAATGATAGTCTGGTAATATATTAATGGTTTCTGTATTATGCAATCCTTGTTGCCCGAAGCTTGGTAAAAAAAAAAAAAAAAGGGGTAAATGTCTATAACTTGTGATTGACCTGGACGATTTTCTTCAAATTTTGCACACGTTTGGGATATTGACTCAGGCACATATTAAACGAATAATTTTAACAGTATTGCCAACATAGGGTATTTACCCTCGTAATCAATGCCAAAAGGGGGTGAATATATATTTTGAGGAGTTATGTTGTTCAAAATGGAATATCAGCTGTATGTTTGGTCTACGGGTATCTGGTTGGATTTTACTGGATGAAAAGTTTCTGTTTGGGTAATTACCCCCAAAAGGGGTAAATGTCTATAACTTGTGATTGACATGGACGATTTACTTCAAATTTTGCACACGTTTGGGATATTGACTCAGGCACATATTAAACAGATAATTTTAACAGTATTGCCAACATAGGGTATTTACCCTCGTAATCAATGCCAAAAGGGGTGAATATATATTTTGAGGAGTTATGTTGTTCAAAATGGAATATCAGCTGTATGTTTGGTCTACTGCTATCCGGTTGGATTTTACTGGATGAAAACTTTCTGTTTTGGGTAATTACCCCCAAAAGGGGTAAATGACTATAACTTGTGATTGACATGGACGATTTACTTCAAATTTTGCACACGTTTGTGACATTGACTCAGACACATGCTAAAAGGAAAAAATTCACAGAATAGGGTGATTTACCCTCGTAATCAAGTTCTAAGGGGTAAATACATATTTTGAAGAACTTGGTTGTTTAAAATGGAATATTAGTTGCACGTTTGGTCTAGGTTATTCGTATGGATGTTACTGGACGAAAAGTGTCGGTTTTTAATAATTACCCCCAAAAGGGGTAAATGACTATAACTTGTGACTGACATGGACGATTTACTTCAAATTTTGCACACGTATGGGATATTGACTCAGGCACATGTTAAAAGAGAAAACGTTACAGTATAGGATAATTTACCCTCGTAATCAAGGTCAAAGGGAGGTAAATACATATTTTGAGGAATTTGGTTGTTTAAAATGGAATGTCAAGTTTATGTTGGATCTAGGCTTGTACTTAATGGATGTTACTGGATGAACAGTTTCGGTTTTAGGTAGTAACCCCCAAAAGGGGTAAATGGCTATATCTTGTGATTGACATGGACAATTTTCTTCAAATTTTGCATGGGCTAAGTGTGTCTACTTTACGACATAATATAAGTAGAAACTTCAGCTTACAGGGTCTCTACCATAATAATCCGACATAGTCTCAAGTAATTTGTTTTACTCATATATTTGAGGTCGAATCATTGCCTAACCTTTTTAAAGGTTGAATACTAGTTATAATTATGATTTTTTCTTTTCAGGAGATACTCCAGAAGTGCCGTGGTAATGGATGAGGCTTCATGTCCTGTATTTTTGCACTTGGAGAAAGAAATTGGAATAATTATAAGAACATTGTAGCTGCTGGTCAACATAGATCCAGGTGACCTGGCCAGTATGTGAGTCAAACCCAGGACCCAGCGATTGGCAACTGAGCACGCAAATGACTGAGCTAACCCGCCCTCTCCCCAGACTCAGAAATGACAACACCAAAAAAGAAACTGACAGATAACATGATGATGCTGTTTGTTGCAGGTTCTTTTAATATCATGCAATTGATGATTTGTACATTGTGTGATTATTGATATTGACTATGTGCCCGGTGCAGTTTTTTTTACAGAGTATTTAAAAATATTGATTTTGAATAGCAACTGTTTAAATAACCTGATTTCATATTCATTTGCATGAATTATTTTTCGATAAAGTCTTACAAAATATTTTTACATGACATGATAATTCTGTGTTTGGACATACATGTCATAAAGATGTAAGAGTGTTAATCTTGCTGAAAGATGATTTTATATGAAATGAAAAATGCCATGGAGCATGTGAGTCTCATCAAAGGTTTTGAATTTCAGTGCTGTCAGAAATTTGGCTTCTACAGCATAAACATGTGAACTTCCAATTGTCATCGAACTTTCATCTGAAGAATGGCAAGGTTGATGTCACTACTGGTGTCTGAAGAATGACAAGATAGAGTAATAATAAACATACAGCAGAACATTTTTTGAAGGCATATCTTTATCAAATTTATGATTGATGATTTTTTTTTTTTTTGCTATTATTTTTTCCCATTGTATGGCTCTTCCTCAGTAAAATCTGTTAAAATCTGTGAATAAACTACTTTAGGTATAATTTATGCCTAGTAGGGGAGACCGGGGCTGGTTGTCACAGGGGCAGGTTGTCACAGTGTGTAAAACTTAAACATGCTACTATTTCTATATAAAGCATGCAGGAGCACTGCCATTCTATATGAATGGCAAAAGGGGAGTGACTTAAACCTATCTGGTGAATGTATACCTATATCAATCGAAATCTTGATGTGATATTGGACATTTTTTAAAATTCTGAATTCGGGGCAGGTTGTCACACTTTCGGGGCAGGTTGTCACACTCTCGGGGCAGGTTGTCACACTTTTGGTTATGAGCTTGAATGCAGGAAGTGGAACTCTGTAGGGCAAATCTTGACCAAGAAAAGTTATTTTGGACATATGAGGAATCCTTTACTTGCCAAGTGAAGTCCTTAACAAACATGCTACTGTGTACAAGAGTGCTGCAAATGAAGGCTTACCAATCAGTAGGAAAGCATTCTGATACGGAGTAGGATTTTTACGATTTTTTGGGAAAATTTTACATATAAATTTGAAATCGATTTATTTAAACACAATGCAATATCTGCAAACATCTTCAGTCATCAATAGCATGTATAAAGCACAAATTTATATTTGTGTTAGTTTTTTTGGTTAAAAGCCTGGTCCTAATAGGTAACAACCAGCTCCAAAAAGTGTGACAACCTGCCCCGCCTTTTTGTGACAACCTGCCCCGACTGATGAAAATTCCAAAAACGGGTGACCAAGGCTGTTGTTATCAAAATTTTCACTATTTGTTCTAATGATGATTTAAAGAAATGTTTATATGGTAAGTGTATTAACTGTATCTTTTTCAACAACTATTTGATAAAGACTAGCATTGCATGCAAGTTAAAGGTAAAAAATTACTTTTTGTGACAGGAAATTTTTAACAGTCCTTGTGCCTACCAGACTCCTTCCAGGGGTCAAGATTTTTCAAAAAGACTCCAGTGGGTTATTAAAGCAAAAAACAATGATTGGTTGAGCTGTGTGACTCCATAGTTTAGTGCAATAAAAAATGTGACAACCTGCCCCTGTGACAACCAGCCCCGGTCTCCCCTATACATCACATCTTCATGGGTTCTACCATAAAATGTTGTTTGATAAGGAACAAACTAATCTATCAGAACTCATAATTTTGAAAAGTTGGTTGACTGAGTGGTTACAGTCCCTTGCTCCAACGAATGTCCTGGAAGTCTGTTTAAGTTTATATTGTTAAAAACAAAAATCTCTTCACCATCATGAGCACTAGAAATGGCTATTGAGGCCAACAGCATATTATTTATAAAACTGCAGTCAAAGGGAGGTCCAGCAATATTTAAGATGCAGTTCATGCGAAATATGCTATCAGGGGTCCAGGGGCAACAACTATAAATTTCCCCCTGGTTATCCCGTTACATATTCATGGTTTTAAGCCCAAAACTAACATGGATAAGTTGCTAATAATCCCGGTGTGAAAAATGCCAACAATTTCATTGTTTCAATTTCCTAAAGCATTGAACTGCTTGCAAGTCATTCTTTTGTAAAGTAAATTACAGCACCCCTCCACCCTCCCTTCAGGGACACAGAAATGAGGTGAATGGTTGTTGAAACTGTTGTCCACAATATGTACTGGTGATTCAACCAGAACATGAATCAAAAATGGGAGCAGCAGGGGGGGACTCAAGAAAATTCTGGTAGGAATAATAATGTCTAGTCACCCATGCCAAATTACTGGTATTTTATTGTCACCAAACTTTTTTGTCCACTCCATCGCTTGCCGTTGCTCGTTCCACTATTGTTTCTTAGGAATCATTTCCATGTGTGGCTTCATGTTCCATTGTGGCCTAATGGTCACGAACCCTTTAGTCCGAATCCAAGGGACATTAAATTGAGGCGGGTATTCTATGCTGGGACAACTGGAAGACCCTGGGCACCCCTGAATTAATAGGTCTTGTTCCAGACTTCTCATCTCATTGTCCTATGGTGGCCACCAAAAATGAAAAAGTGCAGCTCCCTCCACTCTTTGGCCGGGGGGGGGGGGGGCATGGCCCAATGGCCCCCCCCTAAATACGCCACTGGGTGTATACCAGTACAACACAAGTCACGCCAAGTCACTAAATGTCATCAGACACACATGCACCAAAATATGCTACTGCTTAATTTTTTTACTTAAAAAGTCCACTCTGCTATCTCACTTTCTATTCCATTACTGGATATCTTGCAGGGCACCTTGACTCGAGATTAATGTGTGATTTCATGGTGAACTGAAGCAAACATGAAACTGTCAATCTCAGTTTTGGTATTTGTGACACCTATCACAAATCATCGATATATGACTGATTTTTCTGTAATCCCACAGAAAATTCACTACAGAAACTGCCTGTGTGATTACAGAAATATCCAGTATACACACAAATGGATTTCAGTAACCTTACTGAGACCTCTGGAAAAAAAATTTCCCGAAATATCTGTAATCTGACAATTATTTTTTAACAGTGTATGTTCCAGGCTTTCCAAAAATGTATTAAGTTTCTCTGTGGGCCTTACCCTCTTCACACAAAGTGTTGTCGAAGCAACCCAAGTGAAGAAATTTGAAGAATTTGGTAAAATCCATTTCCTCACACAGGGAAAAACAAGTCCTTAATAGCAAATATTTTGAAAGTAATATTAAGTTGGCCATGAAGTAATAATTCAATAATGTAAAAAAATTGACTTTAATCAAACTGGTTGCCATGGAAACCATGAAAATCAACAAAAATATGCAATTTTGACAAAATATCAAATATTTTTTAGCGTGGGTCCCAGTTTCCTTAATCAAAAATTGGGAAATATTGTATATATGTGATAATTTACCATCTCACAGTAAAAATGGTTTATTTTTGCATGGTTACCATGGCCCAGTTTGTTTATCTGCTTAGCAACTGACTGAAATCGCCATTGTAAAAGAGTGATTCTGCTCAAACGTCACACCGCTGACATCAATGATATTTAGACACAGCCATTGGTTGACAAAATCCTCTCAAATACCATTTGAGGTTATGTATTCATAAATTACATATTTTAAAGATGTAAATAATGAACAATGCACCCTCCTGTATAATGAACAGCAATGGGAAATACTGTTTCAAACACCTTTATCAAACTATTACTTTATCTCGCTTCACCTAGCTATTTAGAAAATTCGTATGAATGACTATACTTAAGACAATTTCCTAAGTTCACCTTACCATTAAAAATTCTAATTTCACTTGGTTACCACAGCTCAATGTTTGTTTATCACCATAGCAACCATACAAATACACGTTAATAAAGTTGGAAATTCTGTTACGAATGTCATATTACAGTCACTAAGTACTGTATTTTCCACTTGCATCTTGGGTTGGAAAACCCAAATAATACCACTTTGTGAATATTAATTGAGATTGCATACAGGTCATTGTAAAATCTTAACTATAAAGACGTGCTGTATTATTTTGCAGTGGATTATTATCTGCTATGTTTCAGACGTATGCAGTGATTTAGAATAGTGAGAATCCGAAAAATTCCTGTTAAATTGAACCATTTAAACTTATCTAACTATACATGAATGACGAGTAGATGATTCACATGTTTTTCACCTTCAATAAATCTTTTTGAAAGTATTGCTACCTTTTTTCGCACTGGCTAATTAAGTGGGCTGGGTTGGTAATAAGTACAAAATTTCATGTGTGATGATGTCTCTACTAAGGACAGGTGATTTGGTTGCAGAAGCATGACTTGCTGGACAAAAACACTCCTGTAGACCTTAAAAATTGATGGATTTTCAAAATTTAAACAGCGTCAGTGAGAAAATATCCAGTCATAAAATCACAAGTGCATTTAATTTTATTTCAAAAACAAGACATCAATTCAACTACATCCCATAATGTCAATTATATTTATGATACTGAAATCCCTCATCCTCATCATTGAGTTCATTTAGTTAAAATTATACAATGAAATATAATGAAGGTGCTTATTGTTATAAATAGACAAAGTGACAGATCCTGGGGAATAGAATGACAGACAAACTGAAAGACAGACAGCTTGACTGATGGATAGATTCTTGTAGTATTAAATAGATACATATATTGTACATGTATACCTGAACACATGGACATAAAGATAGATTGATGGATATATAGATAATATAGATAATATAGATAATATAGATAATACAGAGATAGATAGATAGATGGAAACATAGATAGATAGATAGATAGATAGATAAATAGATAGATAGATAGATAGATAGATACTAGATAGATAGATAGATAGATTGATTGATTGATTGATAGATAGGTAGACAGACAGATAGATAGATCCTTTTTGCTTGCTGCAGGGGCGTAAAACACAAGCAAACAAACAAAGATCCTTTTTGCTTGGATGTATATACCCATTTTCTCCCTGCTACTGTTCTGTTACGCTAAAAAATAAAACAAGGTCCATTGATACTCCAGTCCTGTTATATGTTATGGGACACCATCCGACTACCATCAGTGATATTCATTTTGGTTTTCATTGGAGGTGATGCATGTGCCGGCAAGATAAGCAAGGTATAGAGGGGAAAATGGCAAAATACTGTTTGATTGGGGTAAATTGGGCAAAATGGGGATAATCCACAGCATATCCTGTCACTGAATTCACCAAAATTTTGACTGACCACTTTTGAGACCCTGTACATGGGTTTAAAGTGGCTGGAATGTCTATTTATGTTCAGAAGATAGTCTGTTCACCTCTAGCTGTGATTTGATGTATTATTCATCCAGGTTGACTATATATTTTTTCAGCTCCTTTATGTAGAATGAAATATATGGCTCTCCATCAGCCACCAGGCTAGTAATTGCCTAAATTCCATTAATACAATGAAAATGGTCCTGAAACAACATTCTTTGGTTTTTGTAGTAAGTCAACTATATTTTCTGTCTATATCATGAACGTACTTAGATTAAAGCATCCTCAGTAATTATCTACACAAGGATAGATTGGTGGCACACAATGACCAATCAAGTCCTCACATATCCATTTCATGCGCCACAATTTCAGAGTTTGACATGAAGCAATTCATTCTTTAGGAACAAGGCAATATAGTGGCAGGACTCATGATAACAAAATGGCTAGCTGGAAATATATTCAACTGAGCTTATAATTTTCAAATACATAACAACATTTCACTTTGAGGCTTCTTCATTTAGACTGCTTCTGTACATTCACAGATCAGGGCCTTGGTAACATCACATGAACCAGTTGTTTCTGGATGGTAAGTAAAATAAATACATAATTAAATTTTCTTCATTAATGCAGGCAGTGCTGCATCTGCTTCTTGAGTCGGTGTGGGGCACCTGGAAGGGCATGCAATTTTTCTAGCAGACACCAACTGCATAACTAAGCAAACAATCTTTATACATGTATGTGGGCACCTGTAAGGTACAGGCTAAATATGGAGGACATGTGCCCTATTCCCTCCATTTGAACACAACTTAGTATGAGTAATATAAAACTGATGTAAACATGACTATAAAATAATTCATATCACTTCATAATGTGCTAAGTCTATGGTAATATGTGGGAAATATTATTTGCTTTGTGCTACTTTTTAAATTTTGAAAATCTGTCAAGTTTAAAGGTCCGCAGGAGTGTTCTTGTCCAGAAAGTCATGCTTCTGCAACCTAATTGACAGTTATTTTCATGGTTGCTAGGGCAATAAACAAACTATGGGCTATGGTTAACATCTGAAATTACAATCTTTTTAACAGTAAGATAGGAAATTGCCTTATAGTTATTCACACAAACTTTCTAAATAGCCATGTGAAGCGAGATAACGTAACAGTTTGATAAAGGTGTTTGAAACAGTATTTCCCATTGCTGTTCATTATACAGGAGGGTGCATTGTTCATTATTTACATCTTTAAAATATGTAATTTATGAATACATAATCTCAAATGGTATTTGAGGGGATTTTGTCAACCAATGGCTGTGTTTAAATATCACTGATGCCAGCGGTGTGACGTTTGAGAAGAATCACGCTTTTACAATGGCGAATTCAGTTAGTTGCTAAGCAGATAAACAAACTGGGCCATGGTAACCATGCAAAAATAAACAATTTTAACTGTGAAATGGTAAATTATCACATATATACAACATTTCCCAATATTTGATTAAGGAAACTGACACCCAAACCAAAAAATATTTGATATTTTGTCAAAATCGCATATTTTTGTTGATTTTCATGGTTTCCATGGCAACCAGTTTGATTAAAGTCAATTTTTTTACATTATTGAATTATTACTTCATGGCCAACTTAATATTACTTTCAAAATATTTGCTATTAAGGACTTGTTTTTCCCTGTGTGAGGAAATGGATTTTACCAAATTCTTCAAATTTCTTCACTTGGGTTGCTTCGACAACACTTTGTGTGAAGAGGGTAAGGCCCACAGAGAAACTTAATACATTTTTGGAAAGCCTGGAACATAGGCTTTCAGAAAAATATAACTTACATTGTATGGTAACGTAAATTATCATGATTTAAGAGAAGATTAATTGCCCTATTTGAAAAATACGGGTGCTATGATCGAAAGGGTGGTTGCCATGGCAACAAAACTGAACAATGGATATCTATAAACACTTTTGTCTGATTACCCAACTTCAATACTACTATTATGTTAAATCAGATTGCATCTGTTACTGAATCTATAAGTTTGATGCAGTATTTAGTAGAACATTTGAGGGTAATAATGTTTTTCAACCTGTTGCCATGGAAACCAAAATTGCCGAGTTAGTCCCCAGAACCAGTCTTTTTCATGTACATTTCCTGAAACTAGAGAAATTTCTGCACATTTTGGTATATGACACTGCTTGTTGTACCGCCGCCCGGGGTCTATCTTTGAAATTGGCCTTCTGCTGCTCTACTAAATGGCCATCCGGTACATACGGTCTGCCTAAGACCAGCTCAGGGTGTCCAGTTGCATCAGGGGTGACCTGGCAGCACGGATACAGATACCATGACACGCAAAGGGGCAACAAATGGAGTAGCAACATCCATTTTCCTGATGGGGCTGTTCAAAAGAGTGGCATGTACCAACATTTCTGCTTGAAGACCACCGGACCAGGAGAAGGAGCATGGCCCAAGGGCAATTATTGCATCTTCAAGAAGGGGCCCTGCCCATCTGGTAAATAACAAGAAATTCTTTCAAAAAAGAATTGTAGGGAGCTTTAAAATTTGCATTGAAAATGATGTATTACGGTGACTTGTAATCATCTTTCTCATTGGCCATTTGTAAATTTTTAAAAGTTTGAATTTAGGCCTATATTTTGTAAAATTGGCTGATTCATATATTGGAAAGTTGAAATGTTCAAAATGTTTGAAAAGTTGAAATGTTTGAAAAGATCAAGATGTTCAAAAAGTTGAAATGTTCAAAAAGTTTGAATTGTTTCAAAAGTTGAAATCCTCAAAATGTCGAAAAGTTGAAATATGCGAAAAGTTGAATTGTTTGAAAAGCTAGAAATTTGTCACTATGTTACAGAATCCCTCACTGTTGATAGGTTGATGTGGTTCAAATGTTTGAAAAGTTTCAATTTTCGAAATGTTTGAAATGTGAGTTTCAATTTCGAAAAGTTTCAATTTTTCTTGTCTCCTATTGGATGGTTCCAATAGTTTCAATTTCTTTTGCATCCTATTGGTTGTTCCAAAAGCTCTAAATGTTAGAATTGTTATAAAGTCTTAATGCTGATTGATAGATATGGTTCCAAAAGTTTCAAATGTGGGGGGGGGGAAGCATGAGTGGTTCAGGGGAGTACAGTACACATAAATTGATGACATCAGCACATGGGAGCACTTGGCTGATTTGTTTTGTCCTATAACTAAGGGAGGTTAGAACTACTTCATGTGAAGAGTGCAACACAGATCTTAGATGCTCCCTACAAAAAAAAATCACACTGCTGACACTGGTTGTAGAACCTCAAGAATGAGTGTTCCCCAAGTCAGATCACTTGTGGTCCTGTGACTTTGTAGGCTTTGTTCATTGCAACCAGGACAATCTGGGCATGAGTGACCTTAGGTAGCTAGTTCAAATAGAACAATAGAAACAACATCCATCGATTCACTATTGCTTTATGGCGTCACCAATACCCGCTTGTCTGCACCAGGCTCGCTTAAATAAAAAACATGTCTTAGCTGTACTTCAGGGTGATTTAATTTAAGATAAAAGAAGCCATCACTCCTACCAAGCAAACATAACAATTATGTTGATCTGACAAAAGGGCTTTTTCCAGACTTCCCCCCGATTTTGAGATGAAAAATCATCCCTTCAATATTCCAGGGATGTAGGCTGAGATCGAGCTTGACCATAAGTTGATTAAATGTAATAATTATGTTTTAGTTAGATGCCAGTGTTTAAAACAGAGTTATATTTAAACAGTTAACTGTTGGAATCCATAAAGCAATTGTGTATCAGTGGATGTCATGCACTCATGCTCAAAGCCTAAAGAGTCACAGGATAACAAGTGATCTGACTTGGGGAACACTCATTCTTGTGTTTCTACAACCACCAGGGGCGGACTGGTGACATTTTGGGCCTGTGGCAAAATAAGTTGCTGGGCCCCACCATTCTTATTTTCGGCATTACTCTATTTCTGGCCAGGTCGAAGGGCCCTTTCCTATACAGGGCCCTCTCACATTGCGCCCTTACTTAAAAGTTTGATTGTATTGCGCAGTCACATACTTGGTAACAACAGCAGACATTTGTGTTTTTTTTTCTTTATTTCTTATTTTTGTCAACATGCATGGGCCCCCTGAGTGGTTGGGCCCGTGGCAGCTGCCACATAGGCCAGTCCGCCCCTGACAACCACAGTGCACTTACACGTAGAACAATGAGGTAGGAGTTTCAATTTTTCTGCTTTTAGGTTTTCGCCATGGCATGGTGTACTGGGATGACGAGGACACAAGGAACAAAAACAAGATCAATGGCTACCTTCCCGATGGCTTATACGACCGCAATACTGCCGTAGAATACTGCTGCAGAAGTGACGGACCCCACACAAAGCCCATCACGCTGCCTCCACAAAAACCCTTCTACCTGTTCCGCTTCACCACTCAATGTCAGCGCGTGAAGAACATGAACGTGGTGGAGGAATTCTTTCTGTGGGATGATGAGAATAGTAGAAACAGAGATGAAACTTTCGGCGCTCATCCACATGACACTGGGGGAACCAGGAACCACAAACTCCATTACTGTTACTACTATCAGTAAGAATGACTACTGAATTGGATAGAAGGACAACAACAACATTGATTTCTTTCATGTACTGCTCCAGTTTAATTTCTTTGTATATTAAGAAGATTATTGGCAAATCTTCTTTTAAAATTAATCTTACGCTTTATCGATAAATATTTCCTAATAAATAAAGCAAGACTTTTTTCATTCAGTTGACTTAAATCTCTTTCTTATGAGTAGTAGATTATAATATGAGGTTATACCATGGGTGGAGGCAGTGTATCCCTGGTATAGTCACTAAGATCCAGTATATCCCGAGACCCGAAGGAGGGTGAGGAGGCTTTTTTTTTTTAATAGTTCCCCATCGAGTTTGGTATGATAAAGTAAATTCCTTTTGAGTAGTCTTGAAATTAGTGGTGGAGGTATTTCTTAACACGGTTTTGTTTGATTAAGAAACAGATACATGAGGTCATCATACATTCAAAATAAAAATCCATACGCATATATATTCTTCTGACTTAAAAAAAAAAATTTTCCACAATTTTTTCTTTTACCTTGGCAGCCATATTTGTGAAAAGCGTATGTACATGACAACTCCACTATTATTCTCCCTAGGACCACCAAACTCAGGGATTTTGTATCACAGCAAGACCTTGAATGAGTTGTAACATGAATGACCTTCAACCATTTCTGTGACCTCGGTGACCATATTTGTTAAAACTTTACATAGGCCCTATATGATGACTCATCACAGCAACAGTATCTATGGCTGAGGGTGGCACTTGCGTAAGCAGGTATTTTTCAAAATTGCTAAAATGCACGATTCAGTCAGTGTGGAAGTTATAAATGATAGGGTCTAAACTACGCTGGCAATGGTTGCCATGTTCATTTCTCAATTTTAAGATTGGCTGATATTAACATTGCGGTTACGACACGTAATAAACCTATACCCACTCATAATATGAGCTTAGAATGGCCATAAAATCTCTTTTGCCTGTGTGACTTGCTTCAGCAGAAAATCTTGCTGTCTAACTGCTCAACCAGTTGTCTTATGTCATGTGACTGATGACAAAAAAGTTTGGCACAGCTATTTTTATTGTAGTTACTTTGAGAAAATTTGTCCGTCTTTTATCCTAGTTGTGACTTTTATGGGTTTCATCCACATGAGATTAATACTTTTCTCACAATTATTAAATTCAAATTCAAATTCATTCAAATTCAAATTTATTGACCAATAGACAAATATTCATAAACATATTGAAACAGAAAATCAACGCAAGTTTGGTTGGCGGATGCCTCAAGGGCATATGTGCCATTACCAATACATAAATATTATACATGTATTAATAGTGAATAAGTTCATTTATATACATAAAAGATATCAAGCAGTAAGAAAAATCAAATTAATATTTGAGAAACAGTTCTAGTTACAATAATAAGCCAGGAAGTTAAATTATTTAGGTGGCTTATGTAGAGAGACCATTATAGATATTCATAAGAAGATTTGTCCGACAAATTACATTGTTCAAGCAAATGATTAAATTTAAGGAACAATTCAATTATGTACAGTCCTGTGGCGCCTCACAGTACGTCATTTATAGTGAACATTAATCATATATATCTTCTTATTCTGCAAAGCAGACTTAAAATTGCAGTGAGCTGCTTTTCCCACCTGTTTTGGTGGAATGGGGAAGACTCACTGACCTTAATAAACGTTTAAACATAGTATTTGCTCTTACAGCTTATTACCTAATTTTTATTTTTTATTTTTAAACTAGTATTTGTATTTCTGATAAGAAAATTATAAATTCACGAGAAAAACAAGAACAAAAAACATATAAACAGAAAAGAAGAAGAGAAGGAAAAAAAAATGAAGAAGAAAGGAAAGAAAGATTAATATTTTCTCGTGACATATAAATACATAAATATGAGTGAACAATTGCTCAAACTTTGACTTCAAAGATTCAATTCACAATTTTTAGTGCTAGTTACCTTCAATTTTGTTACTTGTTATTGACAAACATTATAATGAGAATATAATATGCTTCTTTAGTCGCTTTTTAAAAGTATGCACACTGCAGCAGTGGTCAATTTTGTTGCACACTGAATTCCATTCATGTAGTCCCTGATAATAGAAAGTGTTTTGAAATGCCGACGTATGACATAATGGAATGTTTAGATCATGATGCTGCCGAGTGACTCTTGCACTGGAGGCACATCTTTTTGAAAACATGGTGTCAAAAATGTTAGGTAGCATCCCCTTTATAAACATGAACATAAATAAAACTGTTTTGTATTTATGTATTTGATAAATTTAATAATCTCAGTTCTTTAAATAAAGGTCCACTCTCTGTCCTAAAGGGTACTGACTTGATCTTTTTGATCACCCTTTTTTGGAGCTGGAACAGTTTAGACAAATATATATTTTCTGCCTTTTCCCATACCTCAATGCAATATGACAAATAAGGGTACACAAAACTACATTGTATGATATAGGGTAATAAGTGAAGGAATGTTAAGAACAGTTCTTGCTTTGCTAATGATGCCTATACCCCGTGACATTTTTGATTTGACAGATTGGATATGCTTGTCCCAGGTCAGGCACGAGTCAATATACACTCCAAGAGATTTGGTGTGTTCAACATACGTAACACGAGTACCATTTAAACATACTTCATGATTTTGTGATACCTTGGCAAGTTTGGATCTAAATATCATATAAGTGGTTTTGCCAATATTCAATGATAATTTGTTTGCATTTAACCATTTCATAATTTTATCTAGTTCCACATTCATCTTCTGTGTCATTTCATTGAGATTTTTCCCCTTTAGAAACACATTAGTATCATCAGCAAATATTACAGGAAGTAGGCAGTTGGACACAGTTGTGATATCATTGATATAAAGGAGAAACAGTAAGGGTCCAAGAATGGAATTATTGAAAAATGTGAAAAAATATTTTTTTGTGTATTGGGTGTCAAGCCAAAACTATGGCATGTATATTTATTATTTTTGGGTAAATATAGTATCTTTTATCCCAGTTGAGCCTTTTATAGGTCTAGTCCCCATGACATAAATACTTTTCTGACAATCATTGAAAAATATGAAATTTTTTTATATTTTTGTTTCTGGGACAGAACTAAAAAATACCTGCTGACGCAAGTGCCACTCTCGACCATAGGTACTGTTATTATTCAAAACAAATTGAGTTATCATGTACGGGCAACATGAAGTTTTTAAAAATAAGGCTAAATGGTAAAATAAATTGTTGAAGGTCATAAGTGTCAGAACTCATTCAAGGTCTTGCTGCATGCGAAACACAACTCCTGTGAGTTAGGTGGGACGATAATAGTTTAACTATCGAGTGCATAGGCTTTCCACAAATATGGCCGCCAAGGTCACAGATATAGGTCAAGTCCACTCATCATAGACGCCATTCAAGGTCTTACTGTGATACATAATCTCTATTAGTTTGGTGATCCTAGTGTCAATGCAAGAGGAGTTATCTTGTACGCAAGCTTTTAACAAATATGGCCACCAAGGTCACAGCTAGATGTAGGTCAAGGTCACTCCTGTCAGAAGTCATTCAAGGTCTTGCTATGATACACGATCCCTGTCAATTTAGTGATCCTAGGATCAATACAAATGGGAGTTATCTTGTACACAAGTTTTTCACAAATATGGCCACCAAGGTCATGGAAGTAGGTCAAGGTCACTCATGTCAGAAAACACTCAAGGTCTTGCTTTGATACACAATCCCTGTCAATTTAGTGATCCGAGGATCAATATCAATGGAGTTATCTTGTACATAAGTTTTTCACAAATATGGCCGCCAAGGTCACGGAAGTAGGTCAAGGTCACTCATGTCAAAAGTCATTCAATGTCTTGCCATGATACACAATCCCTGTCAATTTAGTGATCCTAGGATCAATATCAATGGAGTTATCTTGTACACAAGTTTTTCACAAATATGCCATATTAAACACCCAAGATGTGTTTTTTGTTGGTCTAAATGCTCTGCAATAGTTGAACAGACGACAATTTATCAAAGATATGAAAAAATACTATTTTGTGCTTTCTGCTGGCTATGAACTCGTTTGGAAAGAAGAACCGGCTGGCGTTTGATTGAAAATGTCATTTTATTAAATGACGCAAAGTAAATGAACAATAGAACAATTACAAGTAAATGCTAAAACAAGGTGACAGACAGTCCAAAGGTGGGGGACAAATCCACGCGCATGCATACCAATAATACCCTATAAGACAATACAAGCGTATGCAATTCGAATTTGGAGATTGCAGAAGCAGGGTCATTTTGCAAATAACATACAGATATGGTGCAAATGCAATAGTTGACCTTGTACATCTCACTTATTTTGATAATGTTCTGCCATGCAAAATATTTTCTTTTTTATAGTATTTGCATATTTTGAAGAAATGCAATAATAGTGGGAGTCTATGCCAAAGTCACATGACAAATTCCAATTAGAATACAACTATAGCAGTGATCACAAACTGTTATGCATTGTTTGTTACAATGTGTGCTTTTAGCAGTTAGACATAAGATAAAAATATATAAGAATTTGCAACTTAAGAGAACTAACCACACCCACAATAACTGTGAATCTTGAGAAAATGTTTTTCATAGTCAACTGTCAAATGTGATAGAATCTGTGATAAATATATCAAAACACACATGTCCAGGGCATTTCTTGGACTTGGTCATATGCTAGTATATGGATGGATTAAATTGATCTACAAGTAAAGGTTATTCACCACGGGAGAGGGAATATGTGATTTATCACCCGAGGCCTTTAGGCCGAGGTGTGATAAACACATATTCCTGATCCCATGGTGAATAACCGGCTTATACCATGAGACAAACACTCAAACAGTCAAACATGAGAGGATAACCGGACAACAAAGAATATGGGAATTATTCCCCTGTAATACTGTAATGTGATTGGCTGACAGAGGTGTCGAATGGTATAAGCCCTGATATACTATGTCTATCAATGACTGGTACTTCCGCTCATGGACAAACCGCCACAATATACTACAGAACATAGCAAACTTGTAGGACAGAGACCTGTGACAAACAAACAGAGCACAAGTAGGTACTGAATCAATTCTGGAGTTAAATCTATGAAAATTTCCAATCAGGTGTCTAACTTATGCCTCAACTCAGTTCGAATATCGGTCCTATGAATTTTTATAAAAACCCAAAAATTAGAAAAAATCAAAATTTTCCAACATTTCTGCGTGAAAAGCCAAAATGATAACAAGTAAATTATTTAACTTTAAAGCTTATTGTAGTTAGACACACTATAGACTAATATTCACAGCCATTGCATGAGTTATTGCAATTTTTTCTATTGAAATTTATGATTTAAAGTGCAAAAAATTGTTAAAATGTCTATTTAATCTCCATTTCACTCTGATGTCATACCAGTTGTTGACATTTTTTTGTTGAAATAAACCTGACATGTTTCACATCATCATCATGCTAATTTTGAAAAATATGAAAATTTTTATTCACAGCAGAGGTCAATATTAATTAACAAAATTAGATAGACATGAAGGATTTTCAGATAATCATATATCAGTAAATATTTGGCCCTGTTCAATCAAATTTGCCACAATAATGTCTAAATTTGACTCTTTGTACCACTCCTCATCAAATATTATCAATAGGAAATCTATAATTTTTTTATATTTGTGGACTTTCAAAGCATTAATTAAGTATTCAAAAACATGAATTTTTTTGTTCATATTTTAAAATGTCGACTCTAAATCTTTAACTCTAAATTATTATAACTTTATATCTAAACTCAGTGTTGTATTTTAGAAGATAAAGTAATGTCAGCCCCTTTTATTGAGTTATTTCACTTATTTGCATGAAAATTAAATGTGAATGAATCAGACAGACTGGCTTCTGTTGAATGGAGCACTGGAGAAGTCTTGATTATGTGATGTTATATTATGTCAGAAGGTAATTGTCTTCCCCGCTAATCCTTTCAATGACTAAAATCAAGATCACTGGGGTAAAAACTTCAGTGGATATCAGGCTTGGCTGCTCCATGTCTCTACATTGTGTAACTGTTACATAATCTTATCTCAGTCTCAGTTGGTGGTCAAGTGGCTGGCTAATATGCAGAACACATCAAAAGCAGCAGTCATGAAATTATGGAGATATTTTAATGAAGAAAAATGCTTTCAAAATAAAATTTCCAAAATCTCCTTTTATTAGTTAAAATCTACTTTATTCTGCAAATTTTCATTTTAATTTACTTCATTTTTCTCCCCTAAAATGGCTATACACTCAATACTATAATGATTATCATGAGTTTTTAAAGTATATTTTTTATGAAAAAAAACATACAATGTATATCAGTAGCGAAAATCATGGCAAAATGGAAATGGGCTTTTTTAAACATCTTGTTATTGTTAGACAACTACATGGTGTTACTGACTTACTGTCTGAATCACACAGGCCAAAAGAAAATGTTGGTGGATAAAATAAATAGATTCAGATAAAAATTGGTTCCCATGAAGATTCGTGGCTGAAATATTATAAGCTGTCAAGTCAATCTGAATTCCAAAATTGCTAATGGCCTTATCTTTCAAAACCTTAATTAGTATCTGTGCCCATGTTTTAACTGTTCTCCCCACCACAGGCATTACAATCATTTTGAGAAAAAAGCTTGTCACTGCACTTATTGAATTTATATACAACCTTGTATGTGTTGTATACAGGATACGTTTAGCAATGTCAGCTTTTTGTAAGAAATTATAATGCCTGTGCTCCCCACCCTGCAGAATAGCATCGCTGCTGAATAGCAAAGGGTATGCTGCTGTGCAGCCTATGCTTTCCAATTTCAGTGGGGAGTATAAAATTAAAGCAAGTCCATAAATTTAAGGACATTGTTCTGGTTATATTCATATTAAAAATATAGCATATTCAAATAATTGTACAGGTATATATGGAGGTTTGAATTATCAGAAAATGCAGTTGGGACATGCAAAAAACGATACATCTGATACAGGTGTGACTTTAAGGAAGTAAAAAATTGTCAAAAAATGTATTAATGAATGAAAAAACTAACACTAAACATTTTTGTTTAGGTCCTGTTTTCGATCACTAACTAAAAAAAAAGTGAAAGAGAAACATTAATTATTCTTTTAATGACATGGGTAGTCTATGGACAGGAATAGGACAATTTCTGTTGAATGGCCCTATAGTTTTTGCTGTATTGATGTTACACAGAGAGAAATTGCCAAAAATGGAAACATACATATTTTTTCTATCTATTGATATCTGAAACTTGTTACTTCCTTATGCTAGTAAAGCGTAAGCACGATAACCCTAAATGAACCAAGTTGTCATATTAAGGAAATCCTTTAAATCACATAAGTAACATATATCTTGACTATTGTGTTGATAACTTGATACCATTCCTGGATTTTGTTACAGGTGTCAATGATAAAAGACTTGTGTTACAATGGTTTGGATCAGCACACGATTCTGGTCATTCAGCCCTGACATGCTGCATGTGTGAATGTTAAACCTTATAGTGCTTTGTTCAATCTCTGAAATGTGTGATGTTCTTTCCGTTCATTAATCAATCAGGCTAAGAATAAAATTAAAATAAGTGACATAGGCAGCAAGTTGGAAAAGATTGGATCGTCTACCTCGTGTGCAGTTGACGCAGGTTCAAATTTCGCTCTGGCTGTGTCCATAGATTAGAACCATAATGATTGGTAATATTGCCATTTAGTATGGTTAGGGACCGTTCAGAATTTATGACTGGGGGGGGTGGGAGTTCACACGTGTTTCAAGGGGTTATTAATTTTTCACAACACTTCCAAGGGGGGTAAGAAATTTTAACAAAGAAAAAATGTTGTAAAACACGCATACACTCACTTTATCTGCACTTTTTTTACCAGCATAAGTCCACTAAATGGCACGAATCTCTACGCGTGAACGTCTATAACAGTATAAATGTGTGTATTGCTTTGTACGTCGGGGGGGGGGGGGGTACTAAAAATACGCATGAAACCTAAGGGTGGGGTACAAAAAATCCACATGAAACTTAAGGGGGGGTATCAATAGTCATAAATTCAGAATGGTCCCTTATCTTATCTCTGGTAAGCAGATTTATCAGATTCTGGAATAGGTAAAATCACATTCTAATCGAAACTTCTGTAGATAAAACAACACAACGTTAAACATGTTTTGTTTACTTTTGCGAAATGTGTGGAAGTGAAATGATAATTTGATCCACATATATTTACAGGTCTTAATAAATCAATATGCCGATTGATACAAACTGTGATGTCATAGCTCCAACCCATGACAGCTTATGAGCTAATGAAAGTTGACATAGAACCTTAGCTATGATGCAATTGCTGAAATAGCTATGGCACCATTCCTGATGATCAAATGGCATGAAAGATAATTTTGCATAACACTCAGGGAATCTTTAACTTGGTCACAAACAAAAAGCCTATTTATGATGAGAATCTAACATAATACTGTCCCCTTAAAGGTCCGCTATCAAACCAGTTGAGCTAAGGGGCCGGCCCCCCCAGCCAAGTGCTTAGGAGCAACCTATTATACCCAACCCACTA
Source organism: Platynereis dumerilii (assembly GCA_026936325.1). NCBI lineage: Eukaryota > Metazoa > Annelida > Polychaeta > Phyllodocida > Nereididae > Platynereis > Platynereis dumerilii. The sequence goes on along the minus strand of JAPTHN010000092.1, from coordinate 1,315,061 downwards.
TACTATACTAAGGCGGAAAGTGATCTTTCACCGCTTCATAGCTGTTGTCAGACCAAATATATAGAGCAACTGTATGCTTTTTATTGGAGGTGTGTGTGAATACAACTCCATTCAAAATATGGATGTGAGAGGACTGAAATTTTGGTTCGGGCACTTAAAAGTGTCAGCAAGCTGTGGACCAATCAGATGCTGGCAAGTCATGTATGATGGTGTGCCCACATGATGTACCACATGGGCCAGGTATATAAAATGACAGAATGGGTAATGGGTATAGCCTATCTGCAGAGACTCAGGCTCTGGAACAGAGGATTTTTTCTGGGAAGGCTTGGTCAGTTCATTGTGGATCAACACGCTTAAAAGGTGAGGTATTTATTTGTTCATTTTCAAAAATTGTGGGCAAGGATGCCCCCCCATGTAAAATTAGGTAAATATTAAACTTTTTTGTAAGGTTACTAAGAATTTGGGCAGATGATGAATCGATAGTATGAGGTTCACAAGATATAATATGCCAATTAAAATAGTCTAAGATAGCTTGCTCTCCCCAAAAGTTTGCTTGTTATGTGGTTTGTCTACAGTACGCAACCTGTCTACAAGTGGACTGCTCCTGCATTGCCACAGATTAGAACATATGCTGTCTTGTGTTGCCACCTAGTGACTAGTTTGCTATTCCGCGTGCAATATTTTTAGAGGCGGGGCCCTGTGAAAATGCTGCATCCACCAAAATTTGCCCAATGACCAGGATTGGTGTCGGCAAATTGGCCAGTGCCTACGGCAAAATTCAGCATTAAATTGTGTGCTTCCCTGGTTAGCTCCAAGCAATTGAGACCACCTGACTTAAAAATTTTAAGTTGGGTTCAAATACAAATATATTTAAACTACAGACCCATAACAGTTTGTTGTATTCATAACCATTAGCTGGAGTTAGATTAGAAACAATTAAAGAAGACAAGTTTGAAGTTGTAAGACAGAATTATTGAAAGTATTTTCAAATATATTTGCAAATATATTTGTATTTCTATTTAAATACTTTCAAAATTTGAGTATTTGTATTTGTATTTGTATTTGAAAGAATTGAAAGTATTTGTATTTGTATTTAAATACTTTTGAGCTCAACTGTATTTGTATTTGTATTTAGACAGATTAAAAGTATTTGTATTTGTATTTAAATACTTTTATCTGTATTTGAACCCAACCCTGCTTAAAATACACATTTTACAGTGTATGTGAGGTATAGGACTAGGAAGACTTGGTAACTCACCATTTGGACATATCAATATTTGGTGCCAATATTTCGTGCCATCCTTTTAGTGCACTGTCAAAACCTCATGCCAGATTTTCAAATATCAAAAAGCGGGCAATTAAATGGTATTTTGGAGCTTCTTTACAAGGTTGCCAGAAGAAAGAGTTTCTTTATTTCAAATCGCATGCCCTTCATAATATGTGAAATTGTAAAATAAACACGCTGTAAAATTTTTAGAAAAATCCTGCAAGTGGTCCCCCAAAGGCCACTCAGTTTCAGCCCAATATTTTCAAAAATACTTTTTTGCATAGGCCTAATCACGGTATTAAATATCTGGCTTGTTATTTGACATACAATGATGTTTATGTCATTGTTCTCAAGAGAAAATAAGCTTTACAAACTCAATATGATTGTTAAACTATGCTGTCCTTTGCAGGTTTCATCATGAGGAGACCACACCTTCTGGTTGTCATGTTGGTTGCCACTCTTTTCATTCTTCATGTCCCAGATGGCCTCGCCTATCCCTTGGCTGAAGAATTAACCTTGGATACCCGTGGTCAGTTAATTCTCTCCATTATTTAGCATAACCTAAACTCACTTGTTTGAGAATTATTATTTTTTGGCTATATGAGGCTGTTTTAAGACTGATTTGCATTTACTTTTCCAACATTTATGACTGATAAAATTGAAACCTGTGATTTATTACAGGAGAACGTTACGACAGGGAGGTCCTAACAAAACCAAAGGTAAAAATTACAAGAACTTTCAAGCGTGAAATAATGTGCTGTTTCAAAGTAAGACTTCAGTGAAAAAGCCAAAATAGGTCATTTGCAGAATCAGCCAATCAGAGAAGGTCTCTCAAAGTATAAATTTGTATAAACTTCTCTGATTGGTCGAATTCAAAAGTGACCTATTTTCTGTCATGATGAAGTTGGCAGGCTCTGTCAGAGCATGGCACCTGTGAATATCTTACTGACGAGTGAGACAGTATTTTCTTCAACCTGTGCAAAGCATGACAATAACACAAACTAATATAATATTTCTTCTTTTTAAAAAAAAACATTCCAGGCTGGACTGCGTATTCGTAACAAGCGTGTTATAGCTACTGCAACTCTTCTTGGAGTGGGGTCCCTCCTATCTGGGTTGATTGGAGTGGTCGAGGGACAGAGGCGCCTGAATGAACTAAAAGAAATCCGGATGCAGAATCAACTGAAGAACCGTGACAAGAAGATCTACCCAATGGGCACACGACGTTAACCACGACGTCACTAATTGGTGGAGTGCTGGTCTGTTGGTCACGTAAATATTTGTTGAACCACGACCAGGAGCCAACAGGTGGAGTTTTAAAATGTTTATTGTAAATTTATAATGAATATACAAGTAATTGAATGAAATGTGGAAATGCAAGAAATGTATGACAATAAAAGGAAATTGATAACACGGGTAAAATTAGAGTCATAATACATGGTGTAGATAATACAGTGTTGTACAGATATCGAATGATTAAATAGCAAGTCTGTCGATAAAGCCTCTCAGCTTGGGGAGAAACGAAGTGAAGAATCCATAATTATCAAAATATAAGCACACTGTAGCGTTCTACTATCAGAGTGCACAATAGGAATCAAGCCCCGAACAATTGGAGAATAACGTTACAATAAGCGCCCATCCTGATCGGTGGTGTCTGGGTTGGCTGAAATTTTTGTCAGAAGAAAGTGAAGTTGCGCATGCGTGACGCCAGTGTGTGGTGCGTAAAACGAGGATAGATCCATATGACGGACTGGCGGGCTCCCTCTTTGTGTTCAACAAATTTCATTCCACTTCGTTGAAACGATTGCTGTATGGTAGAGATTATGTCGCCCCAGCGTAAACACGACGACGGGGTTTTGGTGTGAGCAAATACTCTTCAATACGTCAAGAAAGGAAAAACCTGCACTGGCTTCCTGTGGAAAACAGAATTAACTACAAAGTCGCCAGGGGTGCCAGAATGAAATGCGGGCGGCAGGGGTGGTCGGACGAAAAAGGGCAAATGATATTTGTGCCTATTTCGCGCCAATTTTGCGTGACAAATTCAAATAGAGAGAAAATAATAATTTTTAATATAAAATAACTAATTTGTGCCTACACTTACTAAAATAAGGCAAAATGATGTGCCTGAAATCACTAAAATAAGGCAGAATTATGTTTTTTTATTAGGATCAAAAGGGCACATCTTGCCCCCCCCCCCTCTGCCCCCCTTGGACTAGGGCAGGAGGGGCAATTGTCCCCCCTGCCCCCTGATCCGTCACTCCTAAAGTCGCTCTACTTGCATATAAATGGATCCATTAACTTGTGCCTGATTTACAGGGGCGGACTGGCGGCATTACGAGCCCGTGGCAAAATCAGTCAATGGGCCCCTCGGTCGCTACCATCGGGGTTATTTAAAAACAGAGAGGGTGTTGTCATTTCAAATTAGCATGGTTTTAGCACACAATCATGAATTTAGAGCAAAATTTCTCTCATTATTTGAAATTTTTATTTTTTGGCATCTTGCATGGGCCCCCTGAGTGGATGGGCCCGTGGCAACTGCCACTTCGCCACATAGGCCAGTCCGGCCCTGCCTGATTATTTGAGTGATCTCGTCCAAGTTCAGGTGCCCAATAGGTCACTTAGATCAAGTGACAAATAGTACTTGAAGTTACCTGCAACTCGGATGAAGACCTGGGACCAAGGGCTTTTACCCATGCAGCACCATCTGTCTTCAATGGCTTACCAGATAAGATCAGACTGTTAAATAACTTCCATTTGTTTAAGACATTTTACTTTGTGAAATCGTATTAAATTGTGTTCACTGATTTAATTTTATGAACATTTTAAGGACATCCTTCAATTTCCATATTTAATATTTCCAGTGAAGTGTGGCAGGGTACCAAATGTTTTGCAGCACTGTAAATTTTGATAAAGTGTTAAAGTGTTAATTGTATGACAAATTTCGCAGCAGGTATGAAACTATACACTAATTTACAGTGGCTAGAACGCAATAATTAGTTCTATCAAATCCAAAAAACTGGCACCAGCAAAAGAACACTAAATCTTGATTTTGGGTCATATTTTTGCAAATTATTGTATTTGGCCAAAACAAAATTTGTGGCATTGATTTTTTCTTATCCATATTTTGCCTTGATTTTTTTTTGCACTTCTGAGACATGTTGGAAACATGTGAAAATTTCACAAAAACAGCAAAATCTAAAGGCATGAAATTGCTTCGTGTTTTAAAATTGTCGAAACGCAATTTTCGAAGCTTTGTGTAAAATCAAAAGATTAAGTTGCTGAATTGTTTTTTGGCTTTGTGGCGTCGATAAGGCAGGCGTTCAAATGACATCATCGTTTTGGTTGTAAGTTGAAGGTATTAAAGGTCTCTTTCTTTGCAAAATCACAAATTTGATAAAACGGACCAGAGAAAGACAAGAAATAGACGTAGCTGAAGGATTTTTGGTACAAATATGCATGTCCAGTGGCGTAGCTAGTGGGGGGGGGCAAGTTGCTCCACCAGACAACATTTTGGGGAAAAATGGGGAAATGGGGGTAAGATTAGGGTATAGGAGAAAAATAGGGAAAGGGGAAAAATAAGGAAAAGGGGAAGCAAAGGGGAAAAAGAGGAAAGGAAAAGAGAAAATAAGGAGGAATGGCACACACTTTAAAACCTGCTGCGTTACCTTAACGGCAGCTACCGTAATGAACCAGTGATGGGCACAATTCAGCTACGTACAATTCAATTCAATTCAATTCAATTGGGCATCAGTGCAAATTCAATTCAATTCACTTGTTTTTGGAATGAGCTCAATTCAATTCAATTCATAGGGACAGTCAATTCAATTCAATTCATTTTGTTACGTAACTTGTCTTTGTGATAAATCTTGGTAAACATCGTAACCAGGTACGAGGATCAGTTATGCAACATTATTTTGATCACTCATCATTGACTAATATATATGTATGTGAGAGAAGTTGCTGATCCTAGTATTGGTTATTTCGCAAAAAGTTTTGGTTATTTCGCAAAAAGGTTAGGTTATTTCACAAAAAGTTTTGGTTATTTCACAAAAGGTTTTGGTTATTTTGCAAAAAGTTTTGGTTATTTCGCCAAAGTTTGCATTATTTCACATATGTTTTGGTTATTTCGCAAAGAGTTTTGGTTATTTCACAAAAAGTTTTGGTTATGTCGCAAAAAGTTTGGGTTATTTCGCAATAGTTTGCATTATTTCACAAAATGTTTTGGTTATTTCGCAAAAAGTTTCGGTTATTTCGCAAAAAGTTTTGGTTACTTCACAAAAATTTTTGCAATATTTCACAAAACTTTACCCGAACAGATTTAGTGTTTTGCAGCCCAATAGTACGTACGTAATACGGTGGCCTGTTAGTGCCACTTGTTTTCTAACTTTTTTTGCATTATTTCGCAACATTTTGTGAAATAATGCAAACTTTTGCGAAATAACCAAAACTTTTTGCAAAATAACCAAAACTTTTTGTAAAATAACCAAAACTTTTTGTGAAATAACCAAAACTTTTTGCGAAATAACCAAAACATTTTGTGAAATAATGCAAACTTTTGCGAAATAACCAAAATTTTTTTTTGAAATAACCAAAACTTTTTGCGAAATAACCAAAATTCTTTGCGAAATAACCAAAACATTTTGTGAAATAATGCAAACTTTTGCGAAATAACCAAAACTTTTTGCGAAATTATGCAAAACTTTTGCGAAACAATGCAAAACTTTTGCGAAATAATGCAAAATTTTGCGAAATAACCAAAACTTTTTGCAAAATAACCAAAACTTTTGCGAAATAACCCAAACTTTTTGCGAAATAACCAAAACTTTTTGCGAAATAACCAAAACTTTTGTGAAATAACCAAAACTTTTTGCGAAATAACCAAAACTTTTTGTGAAATAACCAAAACTCTTTGTGAAATAAGCAAAACATTTTGTGAAATAATGCAAACTTTTGCGAAATAACCCAAACTTTTTGCGAAATAACCAAAACTTTTTGCGAAATAACCAAAGCATTTTGTGAAATAATGCAAACTTTTGCGAAATAACCAAAACTTTTGCGAAATAACCAAAACTTTTTGTGAAATAACCAAAACTTTTTGCGAAATAACGCAAAAAAAAATTAGAAAACATGTGGCCCTAACAGGCCACCGTAATTTTCAGACTGATTCATAACTTTTATTAAAATTCAATGAAAAAGAAAAAAGAAGCTGTGAAAAAAATGTCGTGCTTGGGCAAAACATTTTGTTGGTGTGGTTGTCTGAATATGGCCTTGTAATGTGTAATATCTTCAATACACCCTGAATTAACTTTATAATACGTACATATGCTAATTTCATAAACCTGGGGAAATTGAGTTTGAAGAAACTGATTAAAGAAAATAGCTATTGAGTTTTCAAAGAAGTTGACTCAAATCTTGCAAATTGCGCTGGAACAAAAAATTATTAGTTTAGTAATAAATATCATGTGACTAGAGTTTTTAAGATACAACCTTGAAATTTATTTCAAGTATATGCTATATCTTTTAAATTGTCCGTGAATGTTATGAAACTGACTTTACTGGCTTTGGAGATATAAAATAAAATGACCATTGTATTTTGAAAGATGTTTATCTTTAGCTCTTCTTTGTAGAAAGTGTGCAGCATCAGCATGTTTAAAGGGTTTCCAGTGTTTTATAAATATGATTACTTTGAGAGTTCTGTAAATTTTTTCGAAAAATTGAAAAAAGCCCGTGTCATGCGTACGCTGGGTTGCCGATTGCTTTTTGGGGAAATTCAGGGTCCTTTGCCCCCCCCCCCCCCAGAGAAAAGCCCTCGCTACGCCATTATGCATGTCGACCATTAAATCAATGCAATACATTTGTTTTGGCTGCAAAAATATGACCTAAAATCAAATGTTGCATTTATTTTGCTGGTAAGTGTATAAATGATATTAGCCTTTTTCATTTCATGGATGGGATTGTATTTTATGATGTACAATTTCTCTTACAATATCCACTCTCCAAGAAAATTTAGTAAAACATTTGGGATGATTCTTTATCTCACCAGAGGGCTTCAGTCTGAACATGATGTATGTGAACTGTGGAGACTCCTTGTGTGCATGGCTGTCTCTGGTTTGTTTTTGATTTGTGGCGAAGTGAAGCATTTTCAGTTATCCAATCCACGGGCCACAGTGTCCCTTAAAAAAGCATGGAATTTTAAAAATGAAGCCCGAAAACATACAGCGCACGACTGAAGAGGAAGGTCAGGAGAACATTTTGAGACAAAGACGAAAACATTCTGTTGGAAGAATTTTGAATAATGTCAACTTTAAGATTTTGTTTTATCGCTCTGTCATTTTAAGGAAAATTGGGGTATAAAAAGCCAGTATTGGCATAGGCGTATTTCGCAGGGGGTTGAACATATAGGGATGATCATATAAATATCTCCTGCCTTAGAATTTCCAATTATAGTCACATTTGTAGAGAAATAGCTATATTTATGTAAAATATAAACATCTGCCGGGTTGCTCAGAATTCACCTCAGATAAAACAATATCCATTGATTTCTTGTCCTTTTAGCGCCCCGCAAACCCATCTCATGGCCTTCAGCATGTTGGGTCGCTCACTGAAGCTGAAATCATCCCCCCTGCAAAAATGAAAAATATACACCCCTGCATGATCGTGTTTGTGTTAGGCAAGTTTTGGCAAAAAAATTAGTCCATGGAGTGTGACAAACACATGGGATTGCGTTTTTGGTAATAAGCAAGTTTGTATCAATGCAAAACTGACTCTGTTTTTCCATTAGTGCATTCTACATGTATGATGTGTAGACAAGATCTTGACTTAATAAAACCCTATATATGAATGTCTCATCAATTTTTCACTGAAAATTTTAAAAAACACTGTTTGCCACCAAACAGATTTTGTGAATGGCCTACAACCTATTTTTATCCTGCCCTCCTTTCCCTGAGCATGCTCAATGTTCCTTGTTAAATCAGGCTTTTGTTTAATTTCAGGGAAGTCTTCACTTACTCACATGCGGATGACGGTCGATGACCACAGACATCCATTCTCCATCAACAGCCGCAAAGCACCATGAACTTGACTGGAACCACCATTACTCCGTTGCATCTCCATCGACATCAATTACAGCCTCACTGCTGCTCCAAACCTGACCTCAACAGATGTGTGGAACCTACACTTTCTCCCCATTTTATAGACTCTAAACATGCTGCGTTTTCATTATCTTCATCTCATTGCCTTTGTCGTCGCTACCCTCATTTTCTCAATTCACCAAGTACATACATCTCCTATTTCGATCCTCTTTTCTAATTTCTCCTCCAATGTAGACCTTTCTTGGTCTTTATTTTCACTAACATCACTTTATATTCTTTCAAAATGGCACCAATTACAAGACTTTAACATCAATGACACACATGCCTCAACCACGGCATCCCATGTTGTGTCATAAGATCCTTTCATGTCTAACCAATCCATTTCCTGTTCTGTCACATTGTATCATTACCATTTGGTGTTATACTCTACTAGTTTATTTTGTGCCAATCTTTATCAATCTATTCATTCCTTTACAACTCCTATTTCTTGCTATCCTCATCAATTTCCCTAATTACGACACTTTCGCATCAAATACGACACTTTCGCATCAAATACGACACTTTTGCATCAACTAGGTACACATTCCACACTGCGTTCAGCAGTTGCATCGACTATGGCATCCCATGTCATGTCATAAGATGCTTTCGTGTCCGACCGATGCTCTTCCAACCTCTCGTGTCACATTGTATGCACTACTTTTCGCATCAAATAGGTACACATGCCACACTTGGCTCAGCAGTTGCACTGACTATGGCATCCCATGTCATGTCATAACTTGCTTTCGTGTCCAATCGATGCATTTCCTTTCGTGTCACATTGTATGCACTTCCTCTCGTGTCACTTTCGATGCATTTACCCTTCGTGTCACACCACATCCATTCATCTTGTGCCATTCTTTATCCTTTTCTACATCAAACAACAACTTCTTTCCTTCATGTACTTCTAATCCATTCATATCCATCCTGTTTTCACTTCCTAAATTCAATTGACCCTCCTTACGTTCACTTTACACTTATATCTTCAATACATTCACATATCTACCTTCTCACTAACCAAAATTTCGCATCAAACTACGCTTTCACACTTTCGTCTCCAGTTCCATCCACTATGACCTCACATTGTTATGAACAACAGGCTCAGTGTCCATCAGCATTTTTCACCGCAAATGGTGTTAGTCTTTGACTTGCCGTATTGCATTAATTATCCCCTTTGTCAGACCTATTTAACCAGCTTTCATGACCTAATAACAATCTAGGGGACAGTGGATCAACTACTGTCCAGTCTATGACTCCCTTTCAAATAATCTTCTCAATTGTTACTCTAATCAATGTAATGGTAATCTAAATTTGTGTTTAACCAGATTTTTCAGCTACATGGTGCTAGTCTATGACTTGCCATTGGCGCCAGAACTCCGGATCCTCTAGATATGGTGTTAGTCCTGACCTGCCAATGCCAGCAAACTCCACAGTGTCAACTTGGCGTTAGCTAGTCGATGACTTGCCATTCCCATCAGAACTCCACTGCCCTACCAAGTGTTGCCAGAACTCCAGATGCTCCACATGGCGTTAGTCCGCGACTTGCCTATGCCAACAGACCTCCACAGCCTCAACATGGTGTTAGTCTATGACTGGCCATTTTCTACCAGAATTCGAAACACTCTCCTCCCTTGGCGTTAGTCTATGACTTGCCATTGCCATCAGAACTTCACTACGCTCCATGGCGTTAGTCTATGACTTGCCATTGCCATCAGAACTTCACTACGCTTCATGGCGTTATTCTATGACTTGCCATTGCCATCAGAACTTCACTACGCTCCATGGCGTTAGTCTATGACTTGCCATCGCCATCAGAACTTCACTACGCTCCATGGCGTTAGTCTATGACTTGCCATTGCCATCAGAACTTCATTACGCTCCATGGCGTTAGTCTATGACTTGCCTTTGCCATCAGAACTTCACTATGCTACATGGTGTTAGTCTATGACTTGCCATTGCTGCCAGAATCTACGATTTGCCATTGCTGTTCCAACTCTCAACCTCAACAATCCTCCCAGCACCTGTGTTTGTCTCTGACTTGACATTCCTATCATAACTGCAAATGGTGTTAGTCTCTGACTTGCCATCCTTATCATAACTCACACTGTGTTGCTCTTTGTCTCAATTTCCATTTTACATAATTATTTCAACACCTCTCTACAATCTTTGACCCTTCTACACCTCCCTTTTTCCCTCTTCCTTTTCTGGGAGCCAGCCCTCTTCGGGCTTTGGCGGTTTCACTGGCTCCCTAGCTTAGTCATACCTCTATTATCTCACCCATCTATTCTTATCTTGCTTCACTTACTAAACAAACAATTATTCCATCTTATCTCACTCCTTTAATAACTACCATCTTTCATTTTAACTATTTCACTTACCCAATTTTATATCCTACACATTCACTTATATTTCTTCATTCTCACTAATTACACACTCATTCAAATTAAATATATCTTATCCTACTTTATATTATCATACTATTCAAATTTATAACTTTTATTTTATTATAATAAATTTAATTTTATAAACCCAAATGCTATGTGTTGTAGTCCTTTCACAAAATATAATTATGTCAGTGAGTATTTATTTATCCAGGGCATGTGGTATCATCGAAGACCCCATACATTGAAGTTGACTGGTCAATATCCCACACTTGGCAGTGATCCTCATGGAAAACCCATGAGGAACAGCCCATGGAATATAATTTTGTTATCCACCATCCCTAATTTAAATATGATCCACCATCCCTAATTTAAATATGATCCACTATCCTTGATTTACATATTTTATTTATTAGTGGCACTACTCCAGATCACACATGAGGTCACAATCACGACAAGTGACATCACAACAGTAGCAGATGATGTCACAATAGCAGAAGAGCCACTATGACATCATCAGCATTGGTGACGTCACCAGCAGTCATGTGATTCTGTCGGCTTTGTTTATAGCAACCAGTCAGACTCCACCCACTTTTTCATTTGTTTATGTTACAGTTTGATCTGATTGGTTTGGCCACCATCAAAACATCAGATCCATACACCAAAGTGATTAGGTCATTATTATTTTTAATTATCCATATTCAAGCATTAAAGTGACCTCATAGGTTGTCAAAATGACTTCGCCACTCGTGAGTTCGTCCGCCAGCCAGACCACTCATGGGTTTCAGTGGACTGATCCACCACCTTGAGTGGGTTTTATTATATTATAAAGTAGGCTAATATCTCTTTGTAATAACGTACCTCAATTATCAGTAAATTGTGTTAGTTTGTCTCATCACTGTTCGTATATATACTTGTTACATGTGCATTTCCAAAACCTTAAAAAACATATCTTTGGATCAGAAATCAGTTATCCTCAATTCTTACTAATATGATAATGCCGCAGCATAGAAGACGGGACTTGACAATATCCAAGCATAATTTTTTTTGCAAATTTTTTTTTTTGGGAATTTTTTTTTTCGGAAAAAATTTTTTTTGTTCGGAAATTTTTTTTTTTTTCGGAATTTTTTTTTTTTTTTCGGAAAAATTTTTTTTTTTTTGGAAAAATTTTTTTTTTCGGAAAAATTTTTTTTTTTCGGAATTTTTTTTTTGGGGGAATATCAAACAGAAGAAGAAGAAGAAGGTAGTCACGTTGTAGTCACGCGTGAAGAGAAGCAAGTGCCAGGATCATATTATGGGATGTCTGAATCACTTTTTTTGATTGAACCATCTGGAGCACTCCACTCGCCTGATAGCCATAAGGGACGAGACACCTCGCTTCGCTCGGTGAGCCGGTGGCTCTGTCCCGTCTATTACAATAAAGGCTAGATGACAGAAAGTCTACATAGACCAAATTTAGTATTACTAAAAAATCATAAAACCATCAATAATTGGGCTCAACTAATTAAAATCAGGTAAAAAATTATCAATACGTGCAATGGAGTCAATTCAACGAAACCAATCACCATCAGCATACACATCATCCATTCACTTTGTAGGCTACTGACACACTGTTTTTATAAGAAATCCATAGTACAATGTATTAGGAGCCTCAGTTGATTTATTGCATCAAAGCTTTCCATATTTCCTCTCCTAATCTCCAAGGTCAAAAGCAATCATTCACTTGCAACCCAAGGCATATACATGTCCTATTTTCCCTTTTTCCTTGGCAGCCTATCTCATGGGCCAACCTTTACATGAAGATACTTCACACACAGAGCTTTAATATGTTGGTCTTGGATTGGTACCATGCCTAGCTAGCCAAGGAACTCAACTTGAGGTACTAAAGGTACAAAAATTGAAATTTCTCAAGAATAGGTCAGAGAAGAACTGAATGATCGTCATCAATTTCCAATTTTTCCTCCTAGACATGCTAAATTTACTGTTTCATGGATGTCGCTTTCCTCTGAGAACGATTTAATGTGTTGTCTGTGTGATAGATTTGAAGAAATAGACATTTGGAAGCCTCCGGTAAGTAATTCCAATTCATTCAATTTATCAGAATGATTATCAGCAAACAAAATAACCGTTTGATGCTTTTAAAAGGGAAATATCTATGCAGGACAGGTTTTTTGAGCAACTTCTGAACTTTGATGTCCTTGTTTGCGTGATGCGGTGCTGTGGGCTGGCTGTTAAGTCTGTTTTGTCGAAAGCTGTAACCTTTTACTCCCAGCTTAGATCAGAATGGCCTGCAGCTAACATTATCTCAAGACAGGCTCTTGTTACCTAAGTAACTGTCCACTTGCAGAGGTGCTCAGCTTGGAGGTCTGTTTCAATTTGGTGGTCAAATGCATGTTTGGGAAATATGGTTGCATGGCATGAAAGCTTTGAGGTATAAAATCTCATGTCTCTTTTTCTTTAAAGTTTTCATTGCAGGAAATGAAGTTTCAGAATGTTCTTTTTTTCCAGGTTTTTTGTGGGCTAAGCGCTTCTCTTCCTGAAGAAATTTTGCTAAAATATGACCACTTGCTAGGGTGCCCCTCCTAACCAATCTCATTCAAACTTATCATAAGGCCTCGTCAATATTTTAATTGCATGACTGAGATAGCGTCTAAGGAGTGACTGAGATAGCTTCCAAGGAGTATTATTTTCATAAAAACTTTACAGAAGATAAATATAGCTTCAATGCTGAACTGGACTCATTCATCTTTTGAACAGACAGAAATTAAGTGCTTTGGTGTCAGTAACATGGAGATATTCTCTCAAAGCATTGATGTCTTGGCATCTTGAGGGATTTAGATGCATTTTGATAAGACAAGCACACAAGACCTTGAGAATTGAGACTTCAGAAGCCACTTGTTTTCACAATGCACTGAATAACCCCCCAATCCTGCTGTATTTTCCTTAAAATGATTTCAAGACAGTATCATGCTCAAAGATGAATATTTTCAGCGAGTCCTTGCAGACAAAATCTGGCTTAGTATTAGTGTTTAGATATCAATAACCGTGGACTTCTAAATATGTCACAGTGATTCTCTGCAGTGCATGGAGTTTTAAAGAATCAAAAGAGGAGATGCACTCATGGAGAAGAATCACGTTGAGTTACCATGATATTATTGTTTTAGGTCAACCCTCTGGAAAACTAAAAAAAAGTTTTTCTCAGGAGCAGTAGACCTGGCCATTGGTAGCAATTACTGAACAATCATAATGGGGAATACATTGAAATTAACCACTTTTAAAAAGTTGCATCTGCACCTTGGAGAAAGTTCTTTGCTGTTGAAATAAACTCCATCTTGATCACAACGATGTCTTTGCCTTGTCTGGACTGGATTAACCTTATAATATGGTGGCAGCGTGGATAGATTCGAGCTTCCTTAGCTCCGTAGGATGTACGAATCCTGTTGAATCGAACGAACCATTACTTGGGTGCTGACAGTCCCGTTTTCAGGGTGAAAATTGGCGAATTCCGATCGATGTTTGGAGTCGAGTTCTGAATGGTCGCCATGTGCTTTGAAAAGTCGACAGTGCTCTCTAAAAACCCAAGAAATCAGTGAATAACAGTTCGGAAACAACTGTAGATCATGTCCAGTCGATGCTACAAGTTGTTTTGAAGGTACTGACTATCGTTTTTGTGGGTGACAGTCTCGTTTTGTGAATATTTTGGCGAATTCCCCGTCGATGTCAATGGTCGAATTTTGGAATGGGCGCCAACCACGTGCGTGGAGATGTGGGCTATGAAAACTTCAAGATTTCAGTAAATATCAGTCGCTGAACATTACGAATAGCTTCAGTTGATGCTACGAGTTGTTGTGAAGGTACGAACTTTTCGTTGTGTGATGTCATTCACGTTTACAGTGTGGAAAGTGGCGAATTTCCGATCGATGTCAACAATCGAGTTTTGAATGGTAGCCGACCACGTGTTTTGAATGGGCGACGACGATCTCTAAAATCTTCAGAAAATCGTGATTACAGTTCCAATCAGTCATGGCAACGTTCCAGATACCTCCCCCAGAGCCGTTTAACTTCGATGCAAAGGATTGGAAAGCCTGGATTACTCGTTTCGAACGTTTTCGTATGGCTTCGAAAATCCCAGACGAACCGGCTGATCCGGCGACAGGAACTACGGAGGATTTGGTAAATTTGCTTATTTACTCAATGGGGTCAAAAGCTGAAGATGTGATGAAAGGCTTCAAGTTGGATGCAGCCAACCAGAAAAAGTACAAAGTTGTGAAGAAAAAATTTGATGAACATTATTTGCCAAAGACGAATGAATTGTTTGAACGTACAACTTTCAACAAACGTAATCAATTGCCTGGTGAATCTAGTGAGGCATTCTTAACAGATTTGTATAAACTTGTTGAAACGTGTGAGTACGGTACTATGAGAGACCAATTGCTGAGAGACCGAATTATTGCTGGTATTTCTGATACCAATTTATCAGAGAAACTTCAAATGGACAAAACATTGACTCTCGATCAAGTTGTGGACCGTGTTCGAAGTTCAGAGTTAATTAAGCAGCAGTCAGCCGACATGAGAAGTGGTACATCAGCTAGTGCTCATGCCATTCGTGGTAACTGGAAGGGTCGTAATTCTAGTTCAAGTGCACCTAGCCGTTATGCTGATCATGCTACGTCAACTCGTTACAAGCCTCAACAGTCCCGAGGTCAAGGTCAACAGTCCCGAGGTCAAGGTCAACAGTCCCGAGGTCAAGGTCAACAGTCCCGAGGTCAAGGTCAACAGTCTCAAAGTCAAGGTCAACAGTCACGTCAGTCTCAGTCGCAACACCAGCAGCCTTGTCGTCAGTGTGGTTATTTAGAACACACAAGTGGTGCTTGTCCGGCACGCAAGGCTAAGTGTCACAATTGTGGTCGCCATGGTCACTATCGTAAACTGTGTCCCGTTAATGGTAACAAGAACAGACGTTCTGGTGGTGTTCGTGAAGTTGAAGCATGTGAAGATTATTTGTCGTCAGATGAAGAGATGTTTTTCGGTCCAGTCGTGTGTGACAAGAAGTCAAGACCGTGGAGTACTACATTGTCAATTTGTGGTGTTAATGTTAACTTTAAAGTGGACTCTGGTGCTGACACTTCAGTAATTTCAGAAAGTACTTATGAGCGGATGAAGAATGCTCCAGTGTTGATGAAGTCAGACATGCGTTTGTCGACTGTGTCTGGGGAAATCAGTTGTGTTGGGTGGTTTGAAGCATCCACCAAGTTCAAGGGCAAACAGTACTGTTTCAGGATCTATGTGATTAAGTGCAAGAACTGTGTGAATTTGTTAGGTCGCGATGTTGCTCATGCTATGGAATTGATCATTCCCGATTCGCAGATCCTTGATGTTTCACTGTACAGCAACCCTGAAATCTTTGGGCCAATTTCAAGTCCGATGACTGTCAAGCCTGTGAAGTTACAATTGTGTGATAATTTTGTGCCCTATCATGTGAACGCCCCTCGAAAAATCCCCATCCCGCTTCAGTCAGCAGTGTCCGATGAGTTGCAGTTCATGTTGGACAACAATATCATAAAACCTGTAACTGAGCCAAGTGATTGGTGTGCCCCCATTTCTGTGCCCCTCAAGAAAAATGGAAAGGTCAGAATTTGCGTTGACTTGCGCCAGCTCAATAAACATTTGAAACGTCCAAGATTCCCGTTACCAAGTTTTGATGGAATCTCAGCTCAGTTGTCAACCAGCCGTTACTTCTCCAAACTCGATGCGTCTCGTGGATATTGGCAGCTTCCGTTGGATGAATCCAGTCAGTTGCTTACGACGTTCATGACGCACAAAGGAAGATTCTGCTTCACCCGTTTGCCGTTTGGCATTAGTGTCGCGAGTGAAGTGTTCCAGCTGACAATTGGTGAATTACTTGAAGACATTGAAGGTGTAGTTTGCTTTCAAGACGACGTCCTAATTCATGCCCCGACTCAAGAGCTCCACGACGAACGTGTCCGTCATGTGTTAAATCGTGTCCAGGAGGTGGGCATGAAGTTGAACAAAGACAAGTGTGTCTTCAATGTGTCAGAGTAGAATTCCTGGGCCACACAATCAGCAGAGATGGCATTAGCCCTAGTCCGTCAAAAGTTGCAGCGATCTCCAAATTGCCAACTCCCACACCTGAGACTTTGAAGTCTGTGCTAGGAATGATTAACTATCTTGGTCAATTTGTGCCCAACCTACAGTTTGTGTTGAAACCTATCAATGATTTGTTGAAGTCTGATGTGAAATTTGTGTGGGGTGACAAACAAGAAGCAGCGTTCTGTGAAGTTAAACGTTTATTGTGTAATGCTCCTGTGCTTGCTTACTTTAATGTAACTTTGCCAACTGTTGTTAGCTGTGATGCTTCGAGATATGGAATTGGTGGTGTGTTGATGCAAGAACACAGTGGAAAGTTGAAACCTGTTGCTTTCTGTTCACGTATGTTGTCTAGTGCTGAGCAAGGTTATGCTCAAGTTGAGAAGGAATGTCTTGCATGTACATGGGTGTGTGAAAAGTTCAATGGGTACTTGCTTGGATTACCTACGTTTCGCTTGATGACAGATCACAAGCCGTTAATCCCGTTAATATCTTCGAAAGATGTTGACAAGGCCCCACCCCGAATCCAAAGACTATTACTTCGTTTGATGCCTTACAGATGTGTTCCGGAATATGTTCCCGGAAAGTTACTCCATGTAGCAGACGCGTTGTCTCGCAGCCCAGTGGACCATCCGGATGAGAAGTCAAATTTGCTTGCAGATGAAGTTGCAGCATTTGTTCACAGTGTTACTTCATCCTGGTCTATGTCATCGTCACGGTTGGAACAGATTGCTCGTCTCACCAAAGAAGATACCATTTTGAGTGAACTTACTGAATTTGTATGTGATTCATGGCCAAAGTATGTGAAAGATTTGCCTGAATCTGTGAAGCCGTACTTTTCTGTGAGTGGTCACCTGTCAGTGGTGGACGGTCTTATCCTGTATGATGATCGTGTTGTAATTCCCAAAGCTCTCCAGAAAGAAATGTTGCAGTGTTTGCATCAAGGTCACTGGGGAATCACAAAGTGTCGCCAGTTAGCTTCAGATACTATTTGGTGGTTGGGACTGAATAAAGATATTCAAGACATGGTCAGCAAGTGTGATGAATGCCAAGTCAGTAGAGCCGCTCAACAACATGAGCCATTGATTCCGTCAACTGTGCCCAAAGGCCCGTGGATTCGTGTAGGTGCTGATTTGTGCCAAGATGGCAAGAGACATTTTTTGATAATAGTGGACTATTATTCGAAATTTATTGAAATTCTGAAGATAAAATCCCAGAAGTCAAGTGTAGTCATTGGCAAGATGAAAAGTGTGTTTGCAAGGTTTGGTATACCATCTGAATTGGTCAGCGACAACGGCCCTTGTTTTGCCAGTGTGGAATTCAAAGATTTTGCCAAGGTATGTGGATTTGATCACACGACCACAAGTCCGCATTACCCGCAGGCCAATGGCCAAGCCGAAAGTGCTGTTAAAATTGCGAAGAAAATTGTCAAGTCAACAGACCCGTTTATTGCACTTATGCAGTATCGAGCCACACCATTGGTGGCTACTGGTTACAGCCCTGCCCAGATGCTAATGGGTAGAAAGATTTCTACTAATCTACCAGCGCTACGCGTGGCAGATGAACCCCCAGATCCAGTGGAAGTGAAGCGACGTCTGGAAAAACATCAGCAGAGTTATGCTGCGAATCATGATCGCAAGTCAGGCGCTCGCAAGTTGTCCAAATTGCGACCTGGTGATTCTGTGCGTTGTAAGACCAGTGTTGATTCCAAGTGGAGCAAGCCTGCTCGTATTGTACGTCAGCACACTGCACCAAGGTCTTTCATCATCCAAAACCCAGATGGATCAACGTACCGGCGAAATCGTCGCCATCTGCTTCGCATTCCCCCAAACTCTAGTGGAACTCCCCGTCAATCTCAAGTGGCAATTCCCCCGACAGTGATGTCCAATGTTCCACCTGCACCTGCTGTTCACACCCCCCCTCGTCCCCCGAACGTGCACACTCCCCCTGGTGCTCAGAGTGACAGCTCCCGTGCAGCTCCCCCTATCTCCCTGCGCCACTCCCAGCGCAATAAAGTCGTCCCGCGAAGACTCATTGAGGAGATGTGATGATCATTGTGGTGAAAGTTAAATTTATCATTGTTGTGAAAATCATCATTGTGGACTGAGATTGGACTCCGAATTGTATATCATTGTCGTGAAAATTTTATTATCATTGTCGTGAAAATCAAATCATTTTGGACTGAGATTGAACTCTTTAATTGTACTCCATATAAATGTGAATTGCCAAGTTGAAAGTGAAATTGGATTTCATGCATCTATTGACTGAGATATTGGACTCCTCCTGTGTGTTTGTGAAATGTGAATTCATCGATCTTTGTGTGTGAAATGTGTGATTTCATAATCTGTGGACTGAGAAAGGACTCCATGTGAATTTGATGAAAATTGTGTTCTCGTGTTGAACTAAAGATTTAACAAGTTGTGGTTAAAGTTTGGTCTAGTTCACAGATCATTTCAGTTGTGCTAAAAGTTCTTGTGCATAGTCATACAAGAGTAAATTTAACAAGTTGTGTTAAAGTTGTGTTAAAGTAAACTTTACAAAGTTATGTAAAAGTAGTTTACAAATTTGTGTTAAAGTAAACTTTACAAAGTAATGTAAAAGTTATCTTAAAAGGGGAGATGTTGTATAATCTATTAATAGATCGTGGCGGCAACCTCGTTATCAGATAGCGTCACTTGTATGCGCACGCGCACTAAGAAATAAACTCCATCTTGATCACAACGATGTCTTTGCCTTGTCTGGACTGGATTAACCTTATAATATTTGCGAGGGATTTTCTGGTTTGGAGATGAATACCAACGCCAAAAAGGCCAGAAAGGTTCTAAAGTGACCTTTCATTTTTACGAGTGTATGTCTCATATCAACACCACTGTATCTCAAAGACTGTATTGGTTAATATTACACTAGCCTTTACACGCAAACGGGCAGCAAAATTTGATAATGACGAAATGCATGTACATATATGTGAGTAGGATAATGATGTACAAAAATCAGCATCGTTCGCAATGATTGCAAAAATACAGTCACTGCCAGATTGAATCAGCCGCACTCTTTGGAACTTCATGTTGTCGCTAACATGCAGGGACTGGCACAAATAGGATGACATTTCTGTTGATCAGCCCCATTGTCATGCCTGTCCTAATTAGCACAATGTGACAGAAAAAACAGGATATAAATGCCCACACTGCAAAAAATTCCCGTTAAATTTTACAGTTAAATTAACTGGCAACTTTGTTCCAGGTCTAAGAACTGTAAAAGTACTAATAAACCTGAACAGGACAATGAACCGTAAAATGCAGATAGGTACATTTAACTGTAATTTTGCGGATTCAACAAAGTGATATTACGGTGTAATGTACATATATAAAACAGTTTATTTAAAGTATATTTTACAGTTATATCATCTGTCAAACATAGAATGTAAAGAATGCAAGGGGCTGTAGAATCTACTGTAAAAATACGGATAGTATTTGATATAACTGTCGCATAGCTGTAGGGATGTATCGAAGCTGGAATTAGCTGAGAGAGTTAGAGAGCCAGTGACTCCAGGCTCGGCCTTGCTCACCTCTTGCTTGACAGCAGGGAAGTAAGTCCATCAATTAGTTTGCTCACAAACCATAAAATGGATGGATATTTTCCAAAAGAACCAGGTGTCAAGTTTATTGAAGTATGTTCTGTTGATGCAGACTGCACTTGGGTTATTTTGGTTTTAATAGTGTCATTCTTTAGATCACATCATAAGACTCACACAAATGTCAATGTCATATAAAAGACATTACAACTTTTGCGTAATGACAGCATCTTTAAGATCATGTGAATGAGGATGTTCCCTTCCCTTCAGATAAGTTATAAATTAAGTTTGATTAACAGCTGTGTAAAGCATATGTTATAGATGGCACCACATGTTCTGTGGTTTAAGTACATGCAATCTCTTGTTTATAGTTCCTAATCTGACCAGGTGTATTGATTGTTTGGCCAATTCAAATGTTTTGTCTGCATATTACAAGTTGCCAGTAAATTAACGGTTGAAGTAATTGTTCTTTAACGTGAACTGAATGTTTAATGACATGTCGCAGTAAATTTATCTTGTAGCCATTATGTAACTGACAAAGAACTGTAAATTCCCGGACAAAGTCTGTATTAAAAAAATACTAGTAAAATAGCAATAAATTTACGGTTCTTTAAGCAAGAAAAACACGGTCATTTCTTACAGTGCACTAATCCATGCATAATTGAGAATATCAGTTCCTTAGCATTCAAAAGCTATAACTTCGTTCTGGTGATCTGGAAAAATCTGTGGCAGTGCTTATATAACAAAAATTATCCATTGTTTGATAACCAGGCCACCATCATCAGTAGTCTTTACATACACTTTGCACAGACATTCTGTTTTGCAATGAAATACCTAGGATCAGGAGCCTCAGTTGATTTATTACATGAAAGCTTTTCATATTTCCTCTCCTAATCTCCAAGGCCAGAAGAAATCATTCACTTGCAACCTAAGGCGTGCTATTTTTCTCAGTATTTCCATGGGCCGCCCTTTAAATAAAGATACTTTACATACATTGTCTATTTCTGGTCTTGGATGGATAATATCCATGGGATGCTGCCTAATCCAGGCCTTGAATTGCAGATTCTGCAGACAGAAATTTCAAGAATGGTTGACTGGTCAGAGAGGATTAAGGATGATTGAACAAACATTATCAACTTCCAAAATTTATTTTTCTCCTGGACATGATAGATAAACCCTTTCAAGGATGTCAAATTCATGGATTGGCTAACTTGCAATCGAATTTATATTTATATGTGACTGCTTTTTCTATTTGTGCATGTGTTAAATTTGAATTTACTCAGTCGTTGGTGAAATTAGCTGTTTCAGTTAGTGTTTATTTTGTGTAAAACTGACTTGAAATAAAGTGATTTGATTAGATTTGATGTTGCTTTGGTTCAAGAAAAATATTCTTGTTTGTATGATGTATGTGAAGACCAATGTAATGTCAGTTCATCCAATTTACAAGAATTGATTCCTTAGCAACAAACTCCACAGTTGATTCTTGAAGTAAATATCTCAGCAGGTTTCACTGAGCAATTTCTGAACTTTGATGTCCTTCTTTGAGTAATGTGTCGCTGTGGGCGGGCTGTTAAGTCTGTTATGTTGAAAGCTGTAACCTCTTACTCCCAGCTTAGGTCAAAATGGCCTACGGCAACATTATCTTAAGACGGGCTCTTGATACCTACATGTGAATAACAGTCCACTGGCAGAGGTGCTCAGCTTGGAGCTCCACTTCCTTGTTGACTACTGTATGGAAAATATGGATTGGCTAAAATTCTAGTATCTTTATTTTTTTTGAATGTTCATTAGTGGAAAAGAAGTTTCAGAATGTATAAATGTATTTTTTTGTCAAGTTTCTTTTTCTTGTCATTTTGAACAGTTGTTTTTCTGCATTGTCTGATGTTCTCAGATTTATAATGTCAAGGTAGATCCAGTACCCTTTTTGGGCCACTTTTCTCATTTCTTGCATATATTGAAGGTGATTTAATTACCAAACCATTCTGGTAATTCACAGTTGCCTGTGAGGAATCAACATGTACAGACCCTCATTACATTGGATAGATTAGTTGTGTCATATTTTTTAATTCCTAAACCAATCAGAATTATCAGATTAAGCGAAGATGTTTGCACTCTTTAGAGAGCGCCAAAGCCTGCCACAAGGAAATGGAGGGGGGGGGGGGGGGGGCTCAATGCCCCGGCTCATGTCTTTTCATCATTTGCTAGATAACTTTGTAGATAAGTAATCGAGACTCAATATTCAGTATATATTTGTATCATCCAAAGAACTAGTGTATTACAGCCAAACATGAATTTGATATAGAATTAGAGTGGACTGTGGCACTTTGTTAGGCATGATAGCCTATGAAGTGTCATCTTCTCTACTTTAAACATGGGAAACATAGAGGCTGTTTGATTAGTCATGATCAAGAGTAAGCCATTTGACTTTTCATAACAAATTTTAGAATGAAAATCAGATGCATAATCCTTTCATTTGGTTGTCACCAACAAGTGGGATAAGTCTCCTTCAATCAAATTAACATTGAAAGTATTGGGTTTAATCATGACAAATCATCAGCATGATGACACACGAAGTGCCACTTTCACAGTGCCACAGTCCACTCTATATCAAAGTGTTTGGCTGTAATTGTATCGGGTGCGAGAGAAAGAATTCAGCGTGCAGTGGCTCCCTCTTTGGCTGGTGTAGTTGTTAGTGGTGAGAAGAGCTGCAGCTTTGTTCATTGCTAACCCATGCATAACAGACATGCAGGCTTGTCAGATGAAGATTTGTATCTGGGGATTGTGGCATATCCGGTGTACGGATCTTCCCTATAATAGAACCAGTTATTCGTTTAGGGGATAGGAAAAAACCTGCAGAGTTTAATTGGATAGAGCCAAGCAGTTTTTTTTCCTCAATCATGTTGACATACAAATGGACAAACAGGCAAACAGACCAACACCTAGACTGGTGTGCCTAAAAATGCTTTGTATCCAGTGGGCCAAGAACCTAAGAATCGCGTGGTAATTAAAACAACTGTAAATGTCCAAATTGGTAAGCAACTAAGCATGGGTAAATGGTGCATTTAGGGGAGGCATTGGGCCATACCCTCCCCTGCCCAACCATTCAGACCAAAAAGCCTATGGCCCAAATGTCCCTGCTGAATATACTGATCCTGCCCACCATCCTGGGCAGACATGCAGACATTCTTGTACTTTCTTACTGTTTTTCTTGAAACCAATAGCATAGCTGCAAACATTTTTCATCAATTTCTCTTGTCCTTACATTGATTCACTGTTTCTATTTACTGCGTTGCTCATTAATATGGAATACTTCAACATTTTCCATTGAAATTGACAACTTTAGCAACTTCTGCTGGAGCACATGATGGTCTGATTCTATCGTTACTACTTCCAATGACTGCTAAAGGGACGAACATGCTCTCATGTTAAACGCATGCTGCAGCGTTAAACCCAGGAAAAGTTACAGCAGCATGAACTATAGAGTCAGGGGGTTTTTTAGGGTGAGGTACATTCAACCAAAAATTAAAAATTCTTGCAAAAAATGTAGTTGAGGCTTTTCAAAGAATGATTAGAGAAGATGACTTGATCTTTACAATCGACCTTGCTTGCATTCGCCCTCTGAAATTTACCTTTATTATATTGGAGCCTTGGAATCTGGATGAATTGGATTCATTTTATTATGACAAGCACAAAAGACCTTGAAAATCGAGATTTAGAAACCACTTTTAAGTTTTTACAATGCACTGAATTACCCTTCAATCCTGTTTGTAATTCCTTTAAAACAATTTCTGAACAGTATCACAGTCATAGGAGTTGAATATTTGCCGAGGGTCTTTCCTGACAAAATCTTGCTAAGGATTAGCAATTTGATAGATAGCAACTCTTCAATGCATAAATCAGAATATCGGTTCACTTATTATTATATAAATGCCAAAACCTCCGGGGTAACATTTTCCAACCCTTTAATTATGTAATAAAGCATAGAACCAATATAGATTTTAGAAAGCTTTTTTGACTGATTATAACCTCAATGCATGAGCTGCGTTATTCAAGGGATAGTTTTTCTCAGAGCACAAATTTGGTAAGCCGAAGCGGCCAAAGTAAGCCCATTTATGGTGTGCAGTTTGAATAACCTTTCAACAGACTTAATATTAAAGTTTAGATTTGTGAATTAATTGTCGTCATGAACCATAGAGCAAAAGAAATTTGCGAGACAGAACTTTTTGTTACTTTGTCATTTTTGAGAAAAAAAAAACAAGTTGAAGCTTGATATAAAGCGCAATACCAATTTTCTAAGAAGAACTGAGCTGTAACTGTGTCAGATTATGCTCTCTTATCTAATAGCACATGTGCATGCTGCAAATCATATTACTCTCGCCCCATTAGAAGCAGATCTGATGGCAAAAAACTGACAGTCCCATTAAATCTCAAATTTAAGAAAAAGATGCCTCAGTAGTCTCGGCAGAGACTGTTATGCTACCCATATAAGGTGGCATTTAGGCCTGTCTGGTTGCACTTCAATGTTTGTAAATGACACATTTTCATGAGTATTGAGCCACCTCAAATTAAAAAAAAAACTCAATATAGATTGGATTATACATTGTACGACAAAATTAATTTGCCAATGTCAGTAGACTTCATCTTCACTTTGCACAAACATACTGTTTTGCTATAAAATATCAAGGGTCTGGAGCCTCAGTTGATTCATTGCATCAAAGCTTTCCATATTTCCTCTCCTAATCTCCAAGGCCAAAAGCAATCATTCACTTGCAACCTGAGGCGTATGTGCTATTTATCCTTTTTTCTCAGTATTTCCATGGGCCGCACTTAATATAGAGATACTTTACATACATTACCTCTGGTATTGGAGCAATATCATGTCTAACCAAGGTCCTGAACTCCAGATTCTGAAGCCAAAAATCTTGAATTTTCCAAGAATAGGTGACTGGTCAGAGAGGATAAAGGAGAACTGAACGCTCATCGATTTCCGTACTAATTTTCCTCCTACACATGATAATAATAGTAATAATAATAATAATAATATAGTATGATTTTACATAGCGCCCATACCAGATAAATCTGCTCACCGGCGCTCACCAAAATGGACCAGACCTGAGTTTTCAGACCTACCTCTGGACATGATCGGAGCGGGGTTCGTACCCACGTCCTCATGTGTACAAGGCAGGAATGCTAACCATTGTACCACGGAGCCATACAAATAAATTGTTTCATTTTTGTTGCTTTCGTACAAGAACAATTGTCTTTTTTCTATGATAGATGCAAAAAACAAGATAAATATGGAAGATCTGCCATTATATATAATGTAAATTTATCTTTTTTTAATCAGAATTGACCCCCGGCAACTAAGACAATGATTGATCCTTACAGGTAAGAGTCTTTAAATGCATGACAGTTTTTACTGAGCAACTTGAAGTCCCTCTTTGAGTGATGTGGTGCTGCGGACAGGCTGTAAAAGTCTGTTATGTCTAAAGCTGTAACCTTTTACTCCCTGCTTAGGACAGAATGGCTTGCGGCAAACATTATCTTAAGACAGGCTCTTGTTACGTAAATAACTGTCCACTTGCAGAGGTGCTTAGCTGAGAGCTTTTCTTCACTGTGGTCAACTGTTTGGAAAATATGATTGTGGGGCATAGAGCTTTGACGTAAAAAGTTGATGTCAAATTTTCTCCAGAATTTTAATTTTGGGAAATGAATGTCATGGTCTTGACATCAAAGAGTCCAAGCAGGAAGAAGAAGGTCGCATTCTTGATTTCATAATAAAATGTTTTTCAGCATGTCAGGTCACTAAAAGTTGATGTACATAGTAGCTATATATGCTAGTTAAATTAATTTTGAGACACTCTGCAAGCTTTGGGTGAGATTAATAAGTTAGGATGACCTCTAACCTGCTGACATAATTTTTCCAAAATTCCTGAGGTAATAGCCAGCCCTAATTTAGCTTTTCATTGCTGAGAATGAACTGCTGTAGGTAAATTCATCAAACTACACAATTGCGAAAAAGAAGTGGAAACATAGAGTCACCTACTTTGTAAATGTGAGAAAGTGTAGATATTTCACCAACCACAATTATATTTTGGACCCCCGAACAAAAGTACTGGTGTCATCCTGCATGAGTTCAACGAAATTATACGTTTATTATTAATTTACTATAATTTTGAATGAGAAGAAATACAGCTCTGAAGAATTTGTCAGACAAATGCAAGAAATCCGGAACATATAAAAAATATGTCGCAAAGAAGAACAACACCTTTTGAAAATTTTGATAGACACGAAAGGAAATGGAATTGTTAACACCATCGATTCTAACTATCCATCCATCCATCCATCCATCCATCCATCCATCCATCTATCTATCTATCTATCTATCTATCTATCTATCTATCTATCTATCTATCTATCTATCTCATTGTATCTATCTATCTATCTATGTCTGCCTATCTATCCGTCTATTTCTATTCATCGATTTATCTAAATGTATCTCTATTTGCATACGTATTTATTCATATATATAATATATATTATATATGCATTGCCCATTTGTATCTTTCCATATATATCAGCCTTATGTTTTTAAACAGTTACATTACTTTTTTTCATATAATGAAAAATGACAGTTACAGTAATAGTCCTAGATGCAAACTGGGAATGCTGTGCGAATTTCATGGCTCTGCCATTTACATAACTATTAATGTTATAGTTTAGGTCGATGCATTTTCATGGAATATTCCTCTTTTGCTAACAAAGAGTCACTGTTCCTGTTGCAAGCAGAGGTAAGAAATTCGAATATATATGCAGACAGACAAACGTACTTATTCACAACAAAGAGACATGGCAAAGAAATATTGAAATGAGTTACACAAAAAATATTACATATTCATTCATTTTAAAAAAATCCATGTTGGTTTTTTACATTGAAATTTGGTTTTTCAAAAAACCATTTTGAATCTAAAAAAAAAATTTTGTCCCGACATTTTTTAGAGTGTACGGGGAAACCTCTCTAAGACAAAGAGCCGATATCGGGAGGCTACCAGAGAAAATGGCTGGTCAGTCTGATTATGAAATCCCTGGGGTTATTTTCGATGAATATCTACCAGCCATTTGTTTTGTTATTGAGAATAATAACCAGTAAAGATAGATAAGGCATGGGATCAGGAGGGAGAAAAGAAGAATCTCGAGGGAACCTATAACACAACAAAGTAGATTTAATTGACATAATATGAACATCAAACATCTGTAGTCGGAGTTAGGTGTGGGTCAAAGTCATTAATAAGTAAGTGAACAACCCTTCCATATGTTTTAACATTGGTCCTGTGTTTCACTTACTTATCAGTGACTTTGACCCATATACCTAACTCCAACTACAGCAGAGAAAATTGGCTGCCACGTGCCTCCCATATCGGTCTTTATGACCCAATATCTTTTCCTCTCATCGGATGATAATTCGTGCTTGCAGAAGCAGTTTGGTTGAGGATGTTTAGTGTGATGTCCCACGTGGTTAACTGGTTGTAAGGTAAATGCATATTCATAAGGCATGGCTGGCCTGCGTGCCAGCGTAGATATAAAGGAGAGATCCTAAGAAATAAACGGGGCTTGCTCACTGGCTAGTGAGACTGAACATTAGTCATAGCGTTGCGTTTTTGACATCCAAGAGAAGATCCTGAAGTAACATACAGAGGCACAAGCCAGCTTGGGGCCACGGTCCGGCTGACCGACCACAACTCGACATTAGCATTGATGCAATGGCGCAATGTCATGCGTTTCACTTATTTACAGGCGAACCTGTATTAACTGCTGTGACCTTAATTGCTTCAGTTTTAGGAGGCACAACACCATTTCTTATAATGGAAAAATATATTTGGTAAAAAGCAGACCAAAACTTGAAATATAAACAGCTATACCAAACTAATCTATGCCAACACCTCGGACTTGCAAGTAAAGATGCTAACTGTGAACTACATTTTCATTTACAAAAGACATGAAATATATGCGAAAGTGAACTTTCACATTCTTAGAATTAAAAAAATTCTACCACTGCCCCATCTTGCTCATCCCCCTACAAGGAAAGAAAACATTCGGTGACATTTCAAGTTATCCAATCATATCACATCTAGGCCCTACTTCATGATATTCCATTTACAAAATTTCAGAAATTAATTTTTGAAAGTTTAAATGATGAACCATGAAATACTTCGCCCAGGTGTCGCCACATACTTGAATGCTCGAGAGCCGAGCGTGGCGTTATACCAGAAAGAGGCTCAATAGATTGAGCGTGGAGGTTTAGTTTGTATTTTAGAAAGTTTTTGTAGCTAAATCATCCTTTTTTCATGCGCATGATGGAAATGCAACCTTCAATTATGAACAGTCAAGCAGTCAATAAGTTCCAGCTGTCATTTTGGCTGGGTAGGATAATTTTAATAGTGTTTTATATAATAAATAATGTGACAAATGTGTATCAGTAAACCAACCGATGGGCTCTCATAACAGGTTTGGTATGATGTTTTTCTATTTAGTTACCATGGTATGGTCAGTTCAAAAAATGTTTGCATGCTCTGATTTATCATACTATTTTCAATATATCTCACAAAATAATATCAATATTTAATTAAAAAAAATCCTTTGCTATTGTAAAGTCATAGGCACTACATTTTCTTAGTTTTTTTTTCTCCAAAATTGATACAATGCCTCAAATGTCCATGATATTCTGCTTGAAAGACCACAACAATGACTCCAGCACTTACAAATGTTGGTATCACTATTGTGGTCGTTCAAGCTGAATAATGTTCATGGAAATTTTGAGATGTTATATATATCACATCAGCAGTTGGTGCTGCAAGGCTATGGACACCTCTTGTTTAGGAGTCATTCTGCTTCAGAAAATAACAACACACACAATTTGGTCGTGAGACTTTTTGATAACCCTCAAATGCAGTTTACAGCCTTACCATTCGTTTGTGTGAAGTTCTTTGACAGTTTTGACACAGGCAGAAACAATATGGATCATGTAGATAGGAAGACCCACCTTGACAATGCAGTTGTCAAGGATGGGAGACAAAGCAATGGTTGAGAACTACACTTGCGACACAGAAACGTGTCGCACGTGTTTTGGGACTGTTTTGAGCCTAAATAAAAGTATGACTAGATAGCAAATGCTTTAAAACATATTGTGTTACAATTTCAAAGCATTCCTGTACTTTAAAGCATCAAAATCGGCCGATTTTTGTTGATTTACCAGCTGAAATGATGCACATTCTGTGTTGGATATTTGCATAATTTGATAACTGTTGATTTGCTTGTTGTGCATCTTTAATAAATTTGCAAACTTAATCTGAAACTGTGCAGTTTTGTACTTCACACATTTTGTGAAAGTCGTTTATATAATCCCTGTTGCTCACACTCAACCAGAGTTTCATTAGTGGGCATTCATGCAGTTCATACCTCCCAAGAATAGCGATTGATTGAAACCACATTTGAAACCTCTCAGACCACATTTTTTAAATCACAGCAATTGGCTACTCATGTCTCTTTTTCTGTATTGAAAGAACAACAAATTAAAAGACAGACAAAGCTTTCTCCAAAATTGCAATATTTGATAATTAACGAAGTGTTCTCAAACTTTCAGATATATAGATAGATAGGTAAACACTGATTAAACAGTTTAACAAAAATAAGTCACCCTTAACAAAAACTAATATCTTAAAGACCTCTTTTCCCATTTCAACTAAAGTTGACCAATTTGTTTGTTAATGACATTGTGCCTGTATATTTCTAGCTTGATTGCTTCATTTTTCTCGTAGCCAGCCTGCAATCAGTGCACATACCCCTCTTTTCAAAAATTTTAAATTTTGGCTTTTCCAAAAAAAAATGGAGACTAAACTGAAAAAGTTACAGAAGAAGTCCTCAATTATCTACTTACTATGATTGAGAAACAAACTTTCTCCAGTTTCTTGATGAAGTATGACCCAGCTGGTGGCTCCCCCATTAGGTGAAATTTGTCATATCCATTGGAAAAGCCACCGATTTTTGAACACAAATGCACACATTTTGGGTCGATATTCAGGCCTATAATACACATAAAAATTGGAGAAGGAATCTCTGTGGTATTCAAGTTGATGTGAAGGGGAACTTATTTTTGTTATACCGTTCAGATAGATTTTTTTTTTAAACAAATATTTTAACTGGGTGACACATTTAGGGTCGATAGATAGACAGATAGATAGATAGATAGATAGATAGATAGATAGATAGATAGATAGATAGATAGATTCAAATTTGTACTTTGCAATTTATTGAAGCTGATTTGTCAAATGACTTACTAGTCAGCTTAATAAGTGAAACAGTTGACTAAATTAGAGAAATGACTAAATTAGTGGAATGACTACAATGTAAGTTAGTGAAATGACTTACAAAATCACTCATTTTGAGTTTACACTTGCTTTTAACTAGTAAGAGACAATTTCAGTGTTAAAACGATTTTGATCATTTGGACTTACAATGGTTCATCTCTGAGTTCAGATTATCATAGCAAGTATTTGCCAGTTGTGAAATAGGGTAATTAAATAATGATGTAAACTTTTTAAAGGTAAAATAATATTAATTTTATATAAATGCTATTTGTTTAATTAATGCTCAGACAATAGTACCATTATGTATGCATTGCACC
This sequence comes from Platynereis dumerilii, assembly GCA_026936325.1. Lineage (NCBI taxonomy): Eukaryota > Metazoa > Annelida > Polychaeta > Phyllodocida > Nereididae > Platynereis > Platynereis dumerilii. The sequence continues at coordinate 1,283,926 of JAPTHN010000092.1, read as the reverse complement.
ATTGCTCAAAATAATACAATAGGGGCCTGTGTTTGAATAGCAATTTAAGACAATGGCTGGTGTCAGAGTAGCAACTAAAATTCAAAATGGGTGACAGTTATGTCCATGAATGAATATTGAGCTATTTCATATTATTAGACAATAGCACATGATATATACCTGTAACTATTAGATGTATATGTAATTATTTTTGTCAAAAGAAACATATTAGGCCTAATACCAGAAGTTTGTTTTTTATTATTTCCATATTTTTTTGTTACAAGTGAGGATAACTACCGCAATGTCCATTCATCTTTAAAGTGTCATCCAAAAGTTAAAAGGTTCTCCTCCTGCTTTCTAAAACCTTTGTTGCTCATTGAGTTTAAAATACTTTAATTGAAACCAGATGACCTCTTCTGCTGCTTTCTGTTTGCTGTTTTCTGTTTGCCGTTTTCTGTTTGAATTCTTGTTTGATTGTTTGTTATCATCACCTATTTCTTGCAATGATTTGAAGAGTGCTCAGCAATAGGAATGTCCTCAGTCTACGTTGCCTACAGCAACGTGAAGACTGTGACCTCGGTCTATGGATCATGTATGCTTTGACTTGGCCAGGTCATTCCACTCATTATCTATTTATAATAATAAAGGTATGAAAGCTCAAGTATCCCAGCAGACAGACTTGAACGGGTCAGTAGGAATAATGCCTTCAAATTCAAACTTTTCAGAAAGGATACACACAAATGTTGATTTTGATGCTTCCTTTCTTAAATTTTCTAGATATCAGACATACCTGGTAGTGTTGACAGTTGTTTTAAATTACAAAATTAAGCAAAAATTTAATGTAAAATCAGAGTTCCACACTGAACTGGCACGCTGTCACAGCCACACCAACAATGATAAAAAGATGTCAAATTAATTGCTGCATTTTAAACACTAGTTTTTACACAATATTTGCAAGATAAAAAGTTTGTTGAGGGGCGAAATTTTCAGCTCAAATTAGTGTGATTAGAATCATATAGAAGAGTTATAAAAATCGAAGTGAGGGCATTCATGCATGTCAACACAAACAGAAAATTAACAGATTCAAGTAAAATTCTGTGCAGACGGACCAAAAAACAAGCTTGACATGCAAGTGAATATTTATTTTTGAAATTGTGACACACAGCTAAAGCCCTCGGATATATTGCATATCGTCACAAACGAGGGCGTTATCTATTACTAATAGTAATAGACATCAGAGAGGCGGCAGTGGAATTGAACAAACCAGACATGAAACAGATTGTTTATGCCTGTGGTTTTGACTAATAATATTACAACTCACTGGGGTGTCGAAACTTATGCTTACGTTAAATCTCAATAATATTAGCAAAATTGTTGTTTCTAAATTGATTAAAGTTTTGGAATGGTTTTTGCTGATGGAATTGTGCTAATGCTTCACGGTTTTTCATATGTTTTTTGTTAAATTTTTTATTGCAAAGTTATATTTATAAGGGAAATATACCTGCATTGGCGTCAGCTTGCCATACATGTTATAAATATAAAATATGAATATGACTGTAGATGATTCTGTATATTATTCTGTGTGTTTATGTTCTAATTATGGTCAATAAATACTAACTTACTTAACATGTGTGTATAGTAGCAACATCAGCACCATGTCAAATACTGGTCCTTGCATCGGTGTTTTCGATTGGAAATAAATTAATTTTGCAGATACACCTGACGCATTCATTCATTTTGAGTACGCTACATCCTAAATCAAACCACTTCAAGCCAATTCTTAGTGGTTTTTAAGTTACAGCTGTTTTAAGATAGGGCAGTGTGTAATCAATTTTGCCCTCGCGACTGCTTTTTTCAAGATCTGCCTGTCTTGCAAAGTTACAGTTAAATGAGAAGTATAATACATGTATGTAAACAGCCCCCCATGCCATGGCTCATGGGGGGGGGGTACTAAAAATATGCGTGAAACCTTGGGGTGGGGTACTAAAAATCCGCATGAAACTCAAGGGGGGGTATCAATTTTTGGCGGGAAGTTCCAGCAAAACTCCAACCCCCCCTCAGTCATAAATTCTGAACGGTCCCTAAACTATGGACCTCTAACATTGTCAGAAATTGGCAGCCACACAAGTTTCATCCCAGGACTGGATTGGGAGCATGAAATACCCTGAGAATGTGTCCTTGATGGGCTCCACTGAAATAGAAAGCTACAAAACTTGCATTGGAACCACCTCCATTCGCAGTGGTCAGCTGACTGTTGGGGACGTCAATGATGAAATAACATTGTCCTGGAATGATGTCAACGTTCACGTCAAAAAGGAACAATCGCAAGGATTCCTTTGCTTGCCGGGCAATCAGGAGACAGTGGAGGAGAAGCATATCATAAAAAATGGTATCTTTTTTGTTTATTATAGAATACTTTGACGATTACTCTTTTTTACTATCTACATATAAGATAAAGTGATACACTTTCATTGTACAATCAAACTATATTCATACAAATTGTTTTGGAAACGTCAGTCAAAATATGATATTCATTGATGTGAAACAGCCAAGGACATAACAAATCATTTAATTCTGTGTCTGGGTTTCAAGATTAAAAAAAGTCAAAAATAAGTTCATCAGTCTCTTTTTACAAGTGACATTTGTAAAAGTGTCATAAAGTGTTAAAGTGTTTATCCATCCAAACTGATGTTTGATTTGTGCACCCTTTCTTACAGGTGATTTCATTACCATGCGATTCTTGTCATTCACACTTGGCTGTGAGGAATCAGTGCTTAACCAGCACATACTTCGTTTGATAAATCAAATGTGTGACGTTCTGTTGTCTCTAAACAATCAGATTTAGTAAAAATGGCATGTATTTGGTGGGTCTAGAACCTAAGAATCGCATGCATACTAATGAAATTATCTGTAACTGTCTTTCTTCCCCATGTTCAGCAAACGGAATTACCAAGCCAGGGACTTTGATGGCAATCATGGCAGCAAGGTAAGTCTACTGTGTATCCACATATATAAACTGAACCAAATTAAAAACACAAAAATATTTCCAGGGCTTCATTTTTCTGAAAATGTTTCAGATGGGCAATTGACCATATATACATGCATATGTAAGAATAGCAAGAGGGCAGACACGGAACTATTGAACTGTTGTTGATCCTACACCTATGATTAGGATTGTGTGAGGTATATTTGATAGACCCTTAGCATTTTTTAGTCTTCAGCTATGGTATAAGGATTGTGTGAGGTCTATTTCATAGACCCTTGGCATTTTTTAGTCTTCAGCTATGGTATTAGGATTGTGTGAGGTCTACACTGCGTCTGATGAAATTATGCAAGTAGCTTATTTTGCAGTAGTACAAAAACTTTTAGGCCCAGCAGTGTGTCCTTTTCACATAATCATTGGATAGGGCTGAGAAATATTCCATGTGACTTTCATCGAGCTTGGTTCAGACAATGTTGACTTATGCCATATATATATTCTAATATTTTAGTGTCTGACGAAATAATGCAAAAACAACACACAGTAGTAAGTGGAAAGACAGTACAAAGGTTTAATTTTAAAATAATTATACTCAAAACATTAGCGTTACATCACTTGGCTACTATTCACATCAAAAAATTTTGCTTACTTGCTGTCCCTGCCAAGTAATATGCATAAAATGTCTCTATTGGAATAACATTGATTTTGCATATTTTTTTCAAATTTATGCTCCCCAAAACCTCAAAAATGGATCCAATCATTCGAAACATGCTTCTAGCAGTCACCTAATTCTGTCTATTTAGCTGCATGAAAAGGAAACTGAAGTAACATCTCTCACTTTGAAATGGCTAGGAATCAAAAATATTTCCGCGACCTGCCATTGGAATTGCATTGTGTTTACGATGTGCAGTTCCTTATTCAACAGTTTGTCAATTTCCAATGCGCAGCTTATAGTCCTTGGGCCATGCCTCTGTTTCATGTCAGATCGTTGTCACCCCACACAGGATAGCTCTTTTTCACTCACCTAGCGTAGTATGTGTCACATGCACTCTAAATCAATTGAGATTAACTTCCTACAGCTGTTCGTTATTGTAAGCTGAGCCACTGAAACTTCTCAAAATTCCCAGATCTTCTTCATGTCGCCATGATGCGTAGCAGCTTGTTAGCTGCATGCTGATTGGTTTAAAAGTGGGCGGGGCAGTGGCAAGCCAATCAGAGCCCTTGTGACAAAGCACTTCCTCCTTCTTCTTCTTCTTCCTTCCACTTGTAAACAAAATGATCGCAGGAACAGTTGTCAAATGTTATAAGCAACTATAAATGATTAAATGCTGCCAATATCTTTCTAAAAATATATTTATAGATAGATAGGTAAGGGGCTGACCAGGTGATCTTGGGGGAGGGGGTTGGTTCTGGAATTTTGGTGAAAAAAAAAGTTTGTTTCCCTGGGGGTGTTCTCACTATATGTTGGTCTACACAGTATGCTCGGCTGAAAAGGGCTCTTCAAGGCCTAATTTTCCCATGCTAAGGGTCCTAAAATAAGGTCTGAATATTCCTAGACATGGTCCAACTTTTCCAGGCACTCCGAATTTCGCATAGGTATCACCTTCCGAGAGACAACTATGGTTGCAAAATAGCATTATTTGGCACAAATATAATTGAAATAATACAGCCGGCCGAAAAAATGGATGGATGGATGATTGGGGCTTTACGTCCTGTATTTATGCACTTGGTAGGCTAATTAGGACAGGAGTAGGACACGACAATGAGGCAAAGGATGATTTAAATAGCTGTCAACATAGACCCAGGTGAAGTGACCTGGCAAGAGCTGGATTCGAACTCTCGACCCAGCGATTGGCAGTCCAACACGCTACCACTAGACAAACTCTCCCCCGCCGACCGAAAAAAAAAAAACCCTCTTAGAACGCAAATTTTTGCCTAGTCCAGGGACCTATTTTTTTTTACTATTAGCAATGTGAGATGCAAAGCAAAGATGACTTAGCGGCCACACAGACGATAGTTGGGAGGGGTTATATGGAATTTAACCCTGCGAAGAACTTTTTTTTCAGTCATGAGGTGTCAACGAACAATTTTTTCCGTATGCGAAAGTACTGCAACAATCTTTTTGATCACAATTTTCTACATTACAGTACCCTAGCTACAGGTGAAAACAAACTTTTCTTTATTTCCATGTGCTGAACAAATTTTTTTATCAGTGTCAACTGTCAAGATGAAGTGGGAAACAAACCTGGGGGGGGGGGTTTTCGCCCTGAAATATGACAGGTGTGCTCAGCTGAGCATCTCGCACCCAGACCCAGTAACGGAGTGCCTTGAATCAGTCGAGGCCCACTGCTTGACAACTTGAGAGCCTAAAATATTTCCATACAACCATGGCCGGAGCAATCCACCTATTGCTACTGTTCACCTAAAGGCATAAATTGAGCAACTTGGTAAATTTATAAATCAATGAGTCGAAGATCGGAGATTCTCCTGTCAGATTTGGATTGATATTTTGGTTACGTGCACAGAGTTTTTACATTTACCAAATAGAAGCAAACTCAAAATCATCAAAAAATCTAATGAGAATCACAGGGGTTTGAAAAATTATTCCAAAACATTTTTTTTATGAACTTCAAAATCTCCAATATATTCCAACTCAGCGAGAATCACAGGATCATGAAATAATTCCATACCATTTTTTCATGTGAACTTCAAAACCTCCAACAAACTCTGAGTATTACATGATTCAGGAATAATAGTTGCAAAGAGCATCCATGCAGACTCCCATAATCTCCAATAAATTCAGCACAAATGACAGGGTCCTCAAATAATTAATTCCAAAACATTTTCGATGAGAACTCCAAAATCACCAATAAACTCAATGAGAATCACAGGGTTCTGGAATACTTCCAAACCATTTTTCATGTGAACTTCAGAAAATAAGTAAATTGTTGAAACCAAACTAGGCCTCCAAGCCCAACATAAATTTATGAAAACCAAATGTTTCCAGAAAAATGTTCTAAAAAGCAGCAAATTTCTTGGGGTTGGGCCATTATTCTGTTCATTTTCAAGACTGATGAGAAACTAAACTCAAAATGTGTGTCATAAAATATTTTAAAACACTTTATTTCTTGGATACCTTGTATCTAGGTTTATCGGAAAACTGCACATTAGGCCCTAACAAATTATTTGGTTAAGCGTGACATGAATAAATGATTTATATGTTTGATTTAATTTTAAAACCTGTACAACATCAGTAAAAGTATACATGCATACAATGTGAACTATGCCATTGCAGAAAAACTTGCATTGGGCCTCATCTACTTCAGTACATTCATTCTGACCATGCAAATGACATGTGAATTCTCAAGTTGTTCTTCCAGTTGTGGTATGACATCCCAGTCTTTTCCGAGGGTAACAAATTCTGGAATTTATCGATCGTTAACTTTGTAGCATTGCATTGTGCTCTTTTATTTTCCCCTTAAACAGTTAAAGCTTATCACAGCCTGAATACCCATTCAGTCCAAGAAGAGCTTTAGCATTTTGTTCCTCCTAATGTTTCATTCATTGCAGTCAAATTGGGAGTCTGGCCAGTGGGTCGAAAATTAGTTTGGTGACTCCTGACTCCTAAAAATTATTAATATAATTTACAAAAACACAGTTACCACAATGTGAAATATATTCCAAATTTTACACAAAACATCCAATACAAAACATATAGTATTCATGTAAAATATCCAATGGATACTTTGTAGAATTTGCTTCGCGTTAACCGTGTAATATTTGCGGGCAATAATGCCTGTAAGTGGCAGCCTACAACATTTCGCTGGAGGTGCTCTATTTCACGTCCTCGCTCACATGAATTTCTGAAGCTGCACAATAAAGTTCTGCCGGATTCTGCTGAGCGCGGACCTGACAGGCAGCGCGGACCTCAGGGGCAACAGTCCTACTGCCCTATATTCCAATTCGATACCCAATTCAACATGAATTTAGTCAGTCTGCACCCTTGCCAGCTCATCTGCCCCAACAGCAGACTGTTCTCAGTCAATATAAGTGGAGTTGGGAGTCGAAGTCGCAATTAGGAGACCTAAGGTGTCTTGAGTAGCAGTCGATCTTCCAGAAAGCCAAAGCAGTCGGGAGACAAAGTCAATTCACTTAATTATTAATTTACTTTAATACCCAATTCCGAAGCCCTGGCGTTAAGTGTCCTTTGCAGTGTTTGCACCACATTATCTCACCAAATTTGTGAATTGTAAATGCAAGAAAACCACTTGTGCTTCAAATGTGCTCATGTCGAAAAGCTGGAATCTCGTGCACTCAAATGTGTCAGAGCACAAATTGCGAGGATGAACTTCCGAAATCACACCGAATGAATGAGAATGAATACTCTGATGGCTCTGATTCAGAATGTCCATGATTCAAGAAATTATGCGAAGATGCTCTGCCACTAATTGAAATGTTAAATTTCTTGCGATATCCTTTTTTATATTCATTTATCGGCTTAATACAGTTGTGATTCAATCTTCTTTGACCTGAGAATGATTGGCTGGTTGATCGAAGTGACTGTTTGACAGGAGAGTATGATTCTTCATGTTGATGATTGCAGACAAGTTCTGGGGTGTGATCATCAGGTCATAATACACCACATTTTTTGCTATGACAATCCTGATCCCGTCTTCGTTGTTGGCAAACCTGTGTAAAAAAAACAAAGAGTTGTTGAAATCTGCCTATTTTTCTTGAAATCCTTTCGAAAGAGAACTATAAATGTTTAATAAAATATACATCTGAAATTTTAAAATTTTGACACTTCAGTTTTAAAAATATTTGACCAAAATATTCTACTATTCTTTTCTGTATAGTCAAAATTCATTTATAATATTATAACTATATCTGGTAGTGTGGGTTTATGGGGGCAGGGTTGCAGCCTATAGAATATAACATGTAAAGAACAGTCATGTGATCTTTCATTTCAACGCCTAATTTAAATGTCATCATTTTCATAATGTGTTATTCACGAATAATTTTGTGTAATGAAAAAGTACCTAACTTACTTTGGTAGAATTTTCATTGATATTCAGCTTTATTAGCAGAACAGGAACCAGCATCATGATTCAGCAACAGGTCTTGTGCTAACCGCCTTTCAAGACCGTCAATGTTGAATGTTCCCATAATTCAGCTGAAAACCATGCGACTTCGGAAAATGAAGTTCTCCTCAGCAGTGTCAGTCCCATGACAGGTATATTCTCTGTCAATCATACTTAAGTAGACCTGCAACGAAATGTACAATGGTTACTATTTTTTCTAGAGCATAAGTGAAGGTTGGCTTTTATTCGAGGTTTAATGTTGGACTTCACACGCTTGAAATAAACGATAACTTCTACTGTTAGGTAGGTTATAACTCCAAGCCCCCCTGATTATTAATAATCGCCCCAATCAATTTTTTAATAAAATTGACTCCAAGCAGAAATTATTTATTTCAAGACTGCCCAAAAGAATTCATCTAATTCACTAGGGCAAAACTGACCAAGAAATTATTTATTAAAAAACTCTAGTGGGCAGTGATGGAATTTTGGGGGGGGGGGCTTAGAATGAGCTATGACCTGCTACAGCTCCCCGAATCATCAGTGGAAATATAAAATTATCATGTTAATTTCACAGTCAGCCAGGTATTATTAGCAAATATAAACCCTGGTTTCAGGATTTTGAATGGCACGCCTCTGTCCCAACAGTTGATAGCTCCCCTGACAATAGATCAGCAGAGCAGCGCTCAGTATTCATCCAACCTTTTTTTGTGCAATTGACGCAGCATGCTCTAGAGGCATTAATATCCGGTGCAGTACCTTCTAAGTGGTACCAATGTTCATGGAATTAAATTTCCTACATTTTGAGCTAAGTCTCGGCTCTGTACAATCATTCTTTCTATATTAAAAGTGCGTCCGAAGCACTGTAAGTTGACGTCCGAAGGGTTGTTTACATGTTAGGTTTCCTGTCATTTCTCCATAAATAGGCTGAATAAAAATATTTCAAGTATCCAACGTGTTTTTCAAAGACAAAAGGTACATGACTGTATTTTTTTTAGATTTTTCAAAGCCACAAATTACCCCAAAAACATGCCCTAAAGATTCTGTTATTTCACTCAAGAAAAGATGGCGGTGGCCCAGACCTGTGTGTTCCAGACCTACCCTGACAAAAATTTTCCATTTCCATCACTGCCTACGAGCCCTCCCCCCTGGATATTATATGGTCACCCTGGGTGACACCCCTAACTTAACTATCTATCTATCTATCTATCTATAAATTCAGAAAATTTAATAATCTCAAGTTTACTTCATAATGGATTTAAAACCAGCAATACTTAACAAAGAATTTTATCATTCAGGGAAACTTTAAGTCATTATCATACCACAAAAATCATGCTGTCACTGTGTCAGCACTCAACAGAATAATGGCACAAAGAAACAACAACCAAGTGACATGAGGCAACCTTCCTGTGCGGGGAGAGGGCTGCAAATCCACACCCTGGATTGTAATCTATATATATTTTCTACTGACAGACCAAGATAAAAGTTGAACTTACCGAAACACTGCCAAAACTTTGCAAAAGAAAGATCAACATTATCAATGGACTCCATCTTTCTGGCTGCGCAATGATACATGTAATGTGCGCTCTGATTGGTCGAACACAGTCACATGACTGTTTCAACCAATCAGCATCGAGCTTGCATCACATGTCGTCTGCAAGATGAATCACTGTTTCTAGTTCCACTTTAATCAAGTAGTGCAAAGGTTTGAACGAGCGAGGCAACACAGTGAACACTGGGGGGAAGTTAATCTAGTGAGAATATAACATTTCAGTGCATTATAAAAAAGTTTAACTTGAAACTGAGCAATCCCTCATGGGGTGACAACGAGATCTGACTTCTGAGCTCTCTGCAGGGAGATGGCCCACGGACTATTATCTCTCGGTTTAACTGAACTTACTTGATATCAGATGGTAACTTTTGAAGGCATTTTTAAAAAGATCAGAACTTTTTTGAGTTTTTTGAGAGCACAAATTTGAAAAAAACAAAAAAGCAAAATCAATGTTATTCCAATGGAGGCAATTTATGCATGTTGCTTGGCAGTGACTGCAAATAAGCAAAATTTTTTGATATGAATAGTAGCTAAATTATGTGATGCTAGTGTTTTGAGCACAATTATTTGAAAATTAAACTTCAATACTGTCATTCCACTTACCATGTTGCTTTTGCATAATTTCGTCAGACACCAAAATATTTGAATATATGGCATAAGTCAACTTCGCACTAACGGAACTTGATGAAAGTCACATGGAATATTTTTTAGCCAATCCAATGATTATGTGAAAAGGATGCACTGCTGGGCCCGATAGTTGGTTTAATACTGGGAAATAACCTACTTGCGTGATTTCGTCAGATGTGGTGTATTTGAGAGACCCTTGGCATTTTTTAGTCTTTAGCTATGGTATTAGGATTGTGCGAGGTATATTTGATAGACCTTTGGCATTTTTTAGTCTTCAGCTATGGCATTAGGATTGTGTGAGGTCTATTTGATAGACCCTTAGCATTTTAGTCTTCAGCTATGGTAGCATGACTCTGATGTTACTATATCCCGAATATGTGTTATCGTGCTGATATTTGACATGATGAGTTGCAAAACTTTAAAATGATCAGGATATTATCTGTTATGTTAGACTGCATATAATCTTAATACACAATGGAAAAATCTCTGAAATAAGCGAAGGGGCCCACATCTTCTTCAATCTCAACAAGCAAACATTAAGCGGCCATGACAGTTCCAGACGGTAAGATACGTTACCATACAATGGTGGTACAGTCATCCGTAGATTATTGGCTTAATTATTTCGTCCATGATACATGCAGCTGAGTTAGGGCCTATGTAGGCAACCTTGCACGTGGGATAAAGGTATCATGCCCATTGTACTCACTGAACCACAATAAGTAACAAATTAATTTTATTTGCCAACATATCAGAGAAAATATTAAATATTCCTTAACTTTTTATCAATTTACCTTTTAGTGGAGGTGGCAAATCAACACTGCTGAATGTTCTAACTCAGAGGAACCTGGAGGGCCTGTCTGTCACAGGAAGGGTCCTTGTGAACGGAGCCGACCTTGGAAGTGAAGTGACTAAAGTGTCCGCTTACGTTCAGCAGGACGACCTTTTCATGAGCAATCTTACTGTCGGGGAGCACTTGTGGTTTTATGTAAGATAACAACTTTCCTTCATTTAAACTTATATGGATTAATGTGACTGGTTCTTCTACCAATGTACACTGAAAAAAAGGTTTGTGTAAAACAGACAAAATAAATGTTAGCTGGTGTCCGTCCAAAATTTTGTGTAAAATTCACACAAAAGGTATATGTATTTTTGACATTTCATTTATCAAATTACACAAAAAATTGATCAAGATTGACAAGGAAATGTCAGAAATGAACATACCTTTGGTCTGGATTAACACAAAATTTTGGACGGACACCAGCTAACGTTCGTTTTGTCAATTTCACACAAACCTTTTTTTCAGTGTACTGGATGACATTTGACCAACCACTAAATTAAATAGCATATAGGCCTAAACAACCAAGTGATGGCAGGGCCACAGGCTGGGCTGAATCCTAAGGGGGCCGAGACTCATCTGGAGGCATGCACAACCCAAAAAACACCATTTTTTTTGCCTTATCCAGGGGGGCATTTGCCTCCCTGTAGGCCGCTGCACTGAATGGTTCTCACGACAAGATATTTCATGGTGTCGATTTGCCTTGAACATTTTCTTGCCTCTGACTCAAGACTTGTAACGTCTAAAGTCTTTACCCCTGAAATGTTTAACTATTCTTCCTTAACTAATCTGTGATAGGCTGTCTGTTTTAAAACCCCATTGTTCATGTCTAATCACACTCATAGCATAGAAAAATACCTGTTGCTATGATATAAATATTAAGTTTAATAAACGTTTTGTATCAAGAGTCAGCTGAGGATGGACCAAGGAACTACGAAAGCTGAGAGGTATTCCCGAGTACAGGAGGTGACACAAGAGGTTTGTATTCTCATATACAACTTGACATAGGCGTACGTTTTAGTGGAGTAGTATAAGCGTGTGCCCATCAAAATAAGTGTTGTTTTCTCCCGTTCTTCCTCACCTGTTCCATTTTGCTGTTGCTTTCTGGTTTTTATGTCCATCACCATGCACAGAGGGAGCAAGATTTCATACTTTAGTGCCTCTGGTGGTTGGGCTGGCAAATGATAGCTCTTTTGTACTGATGACAGCCACTGGCACATACGCATAATATTATCATGAAAATTTCCAGTTCATCTTTTAACATCTTAACATTTAACATTTTATTTATTTTATAGTGCTTCAAATGAAGGGCAGTGAAGGCTCATCTCAGGAGCAATTTACAAACATAAAAATTAATCTTAAAAATACCTTAAAATCGATTCAATTAAAAATCTTGAAATGTCACTCATATGCAACTTTAAAAGTAGTGAGTCTTTAGATTTTTCTTAAAATCTGATAAGTCAGATGACAACCGACAAATCTCGGGTAGGCTGTTCCATATTGTCGGGGCGGTGCTGGTAAAAGCTCGTGGGCCAAGCGTCTTCGTGTTTCTTCGCAGTACTTCCAGAAGATTACTGCCTCGTGACCTGAGCGACCTGCTTGGACTGTATGGCTTAAGCAGCTCACCTGGATACTGCGGAGCGAGGTTGTTGCGACACTTAAAAGTCATTAATGCGATCTTATACTCTATCCGCTGGGCTACTGGCAGCCAGTGTAGAGATTTCAGTACCTCTCGACATGGGTCGAATTTCTTGATTCCACAGATCACCCTCGCAGCGGCGTTTTGAAGGCGCTGTAACTTCTGTAAGACATTCTTTGGAGCACCATAAAGTAGTGCGTTACAATAGTCTATGTTGCTGGTAATGAAGGAATGCACAATTTGTTTGGTTGCTTGGTTATCTAGGTAACTCCGTATCTGCCTAATTTTCCTGAGCTGGACATAGCCTTTTCTACAGATGTTATTAACATGTTTCGGCATGTTCAGTTGCTGATCAAACAGTACTCCCAGGTTCCTCACGGATTTGACAAGTTCAATGGTGGACTGACCCAATTTAACTGAATTAAACTTAATTTTTGCAATATGTGCTTGTGTTCCAATAATTATAACCTCTGTCTTTGAATCATTTATCTTCAACCGATGACCTCGCATCTTTGGTCCTTGACTACTAGTCCCAACGTTTTAACATATAATATGAGCACTTATGTAAAATTAAGCAAGAAAATCCATTAAAAAGTCGTACGATGTGAATAGTGATGAAAATGTGCAGCCTACACGTGGTGCCACATATCAATGACAATGTTGTTGAACAACTTACAAATGGTCGGTGCAATGGTTGAACTACTGGCTTTAAGAGCCTTAGGCGGTATTCCATCTTAAGTATAATAAACACATTAGATTATATCATGGATTGACACTGGTGTGATGCCTTTGATTTCAGCTTGGCCTCAGCAAATGCCAAGAAGTGCTCATTGGCAAAGCCGGAGAAAAGAAAGGCATCTCGGGTGGAGAGAGGAAGAGGCTGCAGTTTGCATCTGAGGCAAGTGTTACATATAGTTGCAGCAACATTGTGACAGCATCATAATAAGCTTGGCTGAATTTTCACAAAATTTGTAAGCTCTACAATTTTCAACTAATAGTCTGTGGGGAAATCAATCAAATTCTTTTGAAAGATCTGACATAACGGTTCCCACAAATTTACCTTCCTCCAAGGCTCATTTCCATATTTCTGTGCAATGAATTAGCACTGAGTGACATCCGAGTGAGGTTCTATATGCCGAAAGAAAGGGGCTGTAAATTTTGTCGAGATGGGATGTCTTCTGTGCAGTCATTAAAGTTTTAATGATTTTTGAGATGCCAGTAAGAATACTGACAGACCCAGTTAATTTTGATTTAGCTTTATGAATGGGTAGAATTTCAGCCTATTTTAGGGATATTGGAAACATGCCTTGATTATCAATGTTGTTGAACAAATTACAAATGGTCGGTGCAATGGTTGAACTACTGGCTTTAAGAGCCTTTGGCAGTATATTCCATCGTAACCAGTAGATTTGTTTGCATCAAGTTTATCTAAAGTTTTTCCAACCCCATCAACTTCTAAAGTTTGAAAGTTAAAGATAGGTAAATCAATCGACTCCATGTGGCTCTTGGTAGTAGCAACACTCTAAAAAAATTCAGACAAAATTGGTTTTTTTTATTCAAAATGGTTTTTTGAAAAATCAAATTTCAATGCAAAAAACCAACATGGATTTTTGAAAATTTTTGAGAGTGAAGGCTAGGGTGGTTTTCAATGTTGGTGGCAAATTTGGAGTCATTACCAATACTATCGGCAATAGAAGCAAATTTTTACCCTCGGCAATGTATACATTGCCGACGGGTATTGTAGTTACTTTGGGAAAATTTGTCCGTCCGGCGGGCGGGCGGGCGGGCGGGCGGGCGGGCGTCCGGATAACGGGCGTCCCACTTGTGTATTGGGAGTAATGCCAAAACTATGGAATGTATACTTTTTATTTTTGGGACATTATTATATCTTTTATCCTAGTTGTGCCTTTTAGGGGTTTAATCCACATGAGATTAATACTTTTTTCACAATTATTGAAAAATGTGAAAAAATATTTTTTTGTGTATTGGGTGTCAAGCCAAAACTATGGCATGCATATTAATCATTTTTGGGTAAATATGGTATCATTTATCCCAGTTGAGCCTTTCATAGGTCTAATCCCCATGACATTAATATTTTTCACACAATCATTGAAAAATGTGAAAAATTGTTTTTTTTTTGTTTCTGGGACAGAACTAAAAAACAGCAGTACTTTTGACACTGAAATTTGCATATTGTATGTATTAAATACCCAAGATGTGTTTTATGTGGGTCTAAATGCTCTGAGAAAGTTGAACGGACGACAATTTACCAAAAATATGAAAAAATACTATTATTTTAAACTTGTATGATTCAGTTAATTTTGAAGTTAAATCTGTGAAATTTTCCAATTAGGTGTCTAAATTATGCTTCTTTAAACATCTCTAATCATTTGGAATGTTGGTCCTATGAATTTTTATAAAAACCCAAAAATTCGAAAAAAATCCCAATTTTCCAACATTTCTGCATGAAAAGCCAAATGGTAATGGGTAAGTTAGTTAACTTTAGGTCTTATTGTAGTTAGACACACTATTGACTAATACTCACAGCCATTGCATGAGTTGTCGCAATTTCTTCCATTGAAATGTATGATTGAAAAAATGCAAAAAATTATTAAAATGTCTATTTACTCTCCAGTTCCTTCTGATGTCATACCAGTCATTGACATTTTTTGTCAAAATAAACCTGACATGTTTCACATCATCATCATGCTGATTTTGAACAAGATGAAAATTTTTATTCGCAGCAGAGGTCAATATTAACAAAATTAGATAAATATTAAGGATTTTCAGATAATCATATATCAGTAAATATTGGCCCAGGTCAATAATGTCTAAATTTGACTTTTTCTGCTCTCTCCTCATGAAATATTATCAATAAGAAATATATAAATTTTATATATAATTATGTGGACTTTCAAAGCATTAATTAAGTATATTCAAAAACATCCATTTGTGTGTTAATATTTTAAAATGTTGACACTAAATCTTTAACTCCCAATTATTATAACTTTATGGTTAATATCTAGACTCAGTGATGTAAATTTTAGAAGATGAATAAATGTCAGCCCCTTTTATTTAGTTGTTTGCATGAAAATTAAATGTAAATGAATCAGACAGATTGGCTTTTGTTGAATGGAGCACTGGACACTGGAGAAGTCTTGATTATGTAATGTTATGTCACAGTGTAATTGTCTTCCCTGCTAATCCTTTGACAAGAAATCTTAAACTCTCAATTCTAACTTAATGGTTTAAATCTAACATCAGTTATGTACATTTTAACATATGAAGTACTGTCAGCTTACTTTTATTTTGGTCTTTAATGAAAAACATATAAGACAGACTGGCAATAAGAGCACTATGTATATATAGAGGGTTATTAAAGAAAATTACTTGGCATGCAAACACCATTTCTGCAAATTTCAGCGTATAATTTTACATTTTAAAACATTATTGGATAAATCTGTCTTTTAATTCATTTTAAAACTCACTCCAATTGTATTTTTAGTATTTTAATTGTTTAGGGGGTAAAAGTGTCATCATTGGAAGGGGTCCAGTTTTTGTTGAATGGGCAAAGAGACACTATGTCTGTGCTTCATTGTACCCCTCCCCTCCAGCCATTCATGTTATGTAACATTGTGTCACTAATCCTGTCCAGTGACCAAAGCTAGGAACAAAGGAGCACAAAAGCAGTGCACAGCACCCTCAACTTCTTAGAAATATATCCAAACTGCATTGACACCAACTTTGTAGTTTTATATTGAACAAATAAAGAAATTTCCAATTTGAATAAAAGATTTAGGCCAACTAGAAGCTGAGATATGACTTTTTGTAGCCCATACAGGCTGTACACAGAGTTGGGACATGTTTCTTTTGTTTTGTTTTTATTTACAGCTATTGACCAGCATTTAACCTTTGTATTAACTAGCAACTTGCTTAGTCTTAAAAGATATATATATATATATACTGGCATAAACCTTGTTTTAGTGTTACTATTTACAATGGTTTTAGTTGGAGACATCTTATCTATAATTTGTTTTTAGACCCATATTCCATATTTGTAATTTATGATAAGAATAGCTAAGACTAGATAGACTAGATAGATGGATGGATAGATGGATAGATGGATAGATAGATAGTTAGATAGATAGATAGATAGATCATAGATAGATAGATAGATAGACACATGTAGATAGATAGATAGATATATATAGATAGATAGATTGATAGATGCATACATAGATGGATAGATAGATAGATAGATAGATAGATAGATATATAGATAGATAGATAGATAGATAGATAGATAGATAGATAGATCAACATGTCATCCAAGAGATTCAGACATATTGTCTTAGTGTCAAAAACACCTAAATTCAGCAAATGGGACTGAATGTGCCACTTTACGGAGCTTTTGGTCGTTTTTATTGTTATAAATTCGGATCTATAATCTGACTGTCGCCTGGCCCTGGTTGTTTGTATTATCTATTTGTAAATGTGGTCAGCAAGATTGTTCCAGCGTTTGATTGGAAGCTGCTTTATTAGAATTATTCTTATAGTTTACATGTAGGCCTATTGGAGCTAATATTTGAAATGAAACTAAATAAAGATGGCTAAAATTATATAATTTAGTGCACAGTAAGCTTTGGAGCAAATTCTCTGTGTTTTTCCGTGATTGTTCCTGCTTCACCAGACATATTTTCCCTGACATCAATTGCATTTATTGATGTGTTAATGGAATCCTTAAACTGACTTTAACAGATTTTTTTTTTATTAAAAAAGGTCTTTCCATGTGTTATCACTTATCACAGATTCAACCACATTTCTCGTTTTTATCCGAAGTTAAAGGGTGGCAACCTGGTATAAAACCAGGGTGGTTTGATTGACTGATCTGCTGATTGAGTGATTGCTTTAAAAATAATTGTTTGACTGACTGATCAAATAATTAATTTCCTTGTGCAACTGGATTTTAATATTGCATTAATAACATACAGTATTTGTATATTACTATTAGATCTGTAGATTTCATAGAATGGGTGTAGACAAATTTCAGTCATATTCAGTAAATTCTAATTTTAAAATTAATAAAATTGAACTTCTGCATGCAATAAAAGAACAGTATTTCTTAAGATGGATGGATGTTTGGGACTTTACATCCTGTATTTATGCATTTGGTAGGCTAATTAATTAGGACAGGAAGAGGACACAGCAATGAGGCAAAGGATGATTGAAACAGCCATCCAACATAGGCCCAGGTGACCCGGCAAGAGCTGGATTCGAACTCTGGACCCAACGATTGGCAGTCCAGCACGCTACCACTAGACCAACCCTCCCCCCTCAAAACCCTGTATTGTTTACAAATCAAGTATTGCTTAAGTTTTTTTGAACTGCATTTAAGTGTCTGCTCTGCAGTTACGGAAAGTCAGGGAAACTCATGAAAAACATTGTGGTGATGGAAATTCAACAAATTGCCAAAACAAATTTTGGCCTTGATTCTGGCTTAAATTTTTACAGATTTTCAATATGGCACTTGCTGTGACCTGGTGGAAACAGACATCAATTTCAAGTTTTTAGGGACCTTGCCCCCTAAAAGCCCGCGCCTCCTGATTTCACTGCCTCCAGAATACCCACTGATTAGCCGAGGGTATGCTGCCGCGCAGCCTATGTTTGATTGAGAATTTTGTCAGTGGGGTTACTAATATGTTTGTTGCCTTCCATCAATTGAATGGTATTATTTGATTTGCATTTATCAGAGAAATATGGAGTTATAATTTTCCAAAAAGAGCAGATATAATGCGACTTTCCCGCAATCCCGCATTTCACAAAGAGATGTTTGATAATATGGTACATTATACGATAGATTAAGTTACTTTTTAGATTCTAACAAACCCAGCGCTACTCTTCTGTGATGAACCAACTTCAGGCCTGGATTCTTTCATGGCAATGAGCATAGTCCTTACTCTGAAGAAATTAGCAGAAAAAGGCAAAACCATCCTGTGCACAATACACCAGCCGTCTTCAGAAATATTCGCACTGTTTTCAAGGTACATAATTATGTAGTTATAAAATATACATGTATAACAAAATATGTATAGTCTAGGAGAGATTCTAAAAAAAGCCTCTGTAAAAAGTTTAATAGGCATTTCTTGTTAAAAGTCGGCAACAAGTGGTTTTAACCTAATTTGAGGGTGCCGATTCTGAATCCACTTGTTGCCAGGCTGGATTTTGAATTTTAAGGGGTCAAAATGGCAAAACAAAATGGCCGCCAAAATGACAAAAATTGGCAGAAATATGACAATATAAACTACACAGTCAGCTTTTTCTTGCAAACAGCTCCTTCTGACCTACCAAATTCATTGATTCTAGTATAAACAAAGGCTGTTGGGAATATTTTAAAAACATTTAATGCTCTAATTTTAGTTTTTGGGGGTTCAACATCCTGGAAAACAAAATGGCTGACAAATTACCAATAATGTTGGTTTTGGTACTACAAATCGGACTCATTAGTGTGATAAATCATCCTTAAATTACTCATGTCAGCATTCGAGTATAATTCAAGGGTGCTGTATCTATTTCATTTAAAAGTATTTAGTTAAGGGGTCAAAATGGAGGCTAAATCAATCTCAGGGTGCAAATCACAGTAATTCAGATTTTCCCAAATTTCCGATTTTTGATGCAGCTTTCTGACTCAATCTAGTTTGTTGTCAATTTTATTCAATGAAACACATAATAAGAAGGTTATTATGCATTTTTCACATGACAAGTGCCCATTTTAAAACTTTTTTTTCATTTTTAATTGGTTTTTAAATGGTTGGAAACCGGAAAGGCTGAGTGGGAGCCTCGCCAAAAGGTTAAAAATTTGCATAAATCGAGCTCCTTCATGAAAATAAGATGTTGTGTAGTTACTTGTATATCATTTTTCTCAGCTAAATATATATATATATAATATTTATGTGTAGTATAGTTTATTAATTTATATAATAATGTAATATACAGACAACTAATGGACATAAAATTAAGTTTTAAAGGCCCAATAGGTCAAATTTGGCATCTACAGAAGGTCGAAAATCACAAACATTCTTCATCTTTGAGCCTCAGGTGTACATTATTGTGCAACTTTGTTAACTTATTTCCTAATTTATTAAGACTGACATTATCTGTTTGTCAGAAATATTAATGTCTGTTTGTGAAATTATTCCAAGGTAACTTATCAGAGGTTGATATATCATGGAACAAAACAAAAAGGACACTTACAAATAATAAAATCTTCCAAATTGGATGCTTTCAACCTTGGTAATGGACAACTCTTGCTTCTTTCTCATTATAATTAACCAAATCTTTATATATGTCCCTATAACCATTATTTTTGAGGGTCTGTTCACTGATCTGGACAAATTATAATCAATGTCAATTGACCTGTAATTACAAACCTCATTCACAGGTTTATTCTTGATAAAAGTTTACCACTTATTATAATCCTATATAAATGTTTGTAATGTGAGTAGGCTTTTGTACTTTGGGAAAGATTTTTATTTATGCATTTTAACAGCTAGAAGTGATGAATAGCCTTGTCTGCTGAAAAGCAAAAATCAATCCTAATCTGCTAATTGACGACAAATTCAATGTTGTTCATAGCATCTTTGCACTGTGACAAGCAGCCATTTTTAAATGGTACCTATAATGAACAACCAACATTTTTTTCTATGCAATTTATCCCTTTGCCACTTCCCTTGTCTACAACTTCCCTCCCTCCTCTTTTCTAGTCTCTGCTTTTGGTCCTTCCTCTTCCTCTCTTTACACCTAGCTCCTTCCAGAATATACAGCAGCATGCTTGAATTGCGACCAGAGGAAGCTCACTTGCTTTACAGAAGACTGGCTTGTCAGTCAGACCTCCCTCCACTTTGTTGGTCTACTCCTGGCTCTGCTTATCCATCTACTTCTGTCTTCTTTTTTGAGTCTCTCCACTGTTCTAGTCCCCGTTCCAGGCGTTCCTCCTTGTTGGGATCTTCCATCCCTCCATTCTTGCAGTCCCCATAACTCCTCCTTCCTGGTCACCTCCATTTCTTCTCCTTCCTGTCCTCCCTCTTTGTTGGTTTCCTCCAACCCTACATTTATTAAGTATCCTCCAACACTCCTATTTCCCATTCTTCCTCATTTCTAGACTTCCCACTGTCCCCCCCCCCTCCAAGCCTCATCTTTCCCTCCTTTGTGCTAGTCTCATTCCTCCCGCCTAATTGTTGGTTTCCTCTATCCCTCCATTTTTGTAGTCTCCTCCATTCATCCTCCTTTGTAACATCATTCCTCCTCCTTTCTTGATAGTCTTTTACTAGTTGCCTTCATCTCTCCTCTTTCCTACTCTCATCTCTCCTTCCTTCTTTCTTGTCTCATGCCTCTAAATAGCCTGCACTGGTGTTGATTGGCCATGAATAGTCTCATTGCTCCTATATCCTTCTATTTTTGTAGTCTCCCAAATCTCTTTCCAAGTCTTATCAAACTTTCATCCTTGCAATTCTCCTCTGGCCCTCCCTTCCCTAGTCTCATCCCTCCCTCCTTCTTGGTAATCTCCTTACCAGTCTTATCAAACTCTCATCATTGAAAGTCTCCTCTGTCCCTCCCTTTCCCTAGTCTCATCCCTCCCTCCTTCTTGGTAATCTCCTTACCCATGTTACCAGGGTATTTGGGTATTAAATTCTGCAAGTAGGATAGGGGAGTCTAGGAGAAAAATTGAGGGATTTAATTAGACTGGCAAGGAGTACAAGACAATGAAGAACTGGAGAGCAATGATGTTGCAAAGGAGGATGAATGGAGGAGACTACAAAAATGGAGGGATAGAGGAGACAAAAAATTAGGTGGGACATGAGACTAGTACAAAGGAGCAAGAGATGAGGCTTGGAGGGGGAATGGGGAGGACTGGGAAATAGGAGTGGATGGAGGAAACCAGCAAAGAGGGAGGACAGGAAGGAGGAGATATGGAGGTAATCAGGAAGGAAGAGTTGTGGGGACTGTAAGAATGGAGGGATGGCAGATCCCAACAAGGAGGAAGGGGTGTGACTAGGACAATGGACTCAAAAGAGGACTGAGGTAGATGCAATTCACGAACGCTGCTGTAGCCTGGAAGGAGGTATAGGAGTAAAGAGAGGAAGAGGAAGGACCAAAAGCAGAGACTAGAAAGGAGGAGGGAGAGAAGTTGTAAACTAGGGAAGTGGAAAAAGAGATCAATTGCATGGTGAAAACTGTTGGTTGTTCATTATAGGTACCATTTAAAAATGGCTGCTGTCACAGTGCAAAGAAGTTGTGAACAACATTGAATTTGTCATCAATTATCGGATTAGGAATCATTTTTGCTCTTCAGCAGAGACAAGGCTATTCATCACTTCTTGCTGTTAAAATGCATAAATAAAAATCTTTCCCAAAGTACAAAAGCATACTCACACTATAAACATTTATATAGGGAAATGATAAGTTTGGTCAACTTTTAACAATAATAAACCTGTAATGTGGTTTGTAATTACAGGTTAATTAACATTGATTTTTAGAACCTTCATCATTAAGCTGTGTAATTTGTCAAGATCAGTGAACAGACCCTCAAAAATAATGACTATAGGGATATGTATATAGATTTGGTTAATTATAATGAGGAAGAAGCAACAGTTGTCCTTTACCAAGGTTGAAAGTATCCAATTTGGCAAGATTTTACCATTTGTAAGCTTCCTTTTAGTATTTTTCTGCCATATATCAACCTCTGATAAGTGTCCTTAGAATAATGTCACAAACAGACATTAATATTTCTGACAAACAGATAATGTCAGACTTAATAAATTGGCTCAATGGGAAAAAATTGTGCAAAAATTTACAACTGAGGCTCAAAGATGAAGAATTACTGTGATTTACGACCTTTTGCAGATGCCAAATTTGACCTATTGGGCCTTTAAAACTTAACTTTATGTCTGTTGTCTGTATATAACATTATTATATTAATTCATAAAACATACTACACCCCTTAACTAAAGACTTTTAAATGAAATAGATACAGCACCCTTGAATTATACTGGAATGCTGACATGAGTAATTTAAGGATGATTTATCACACAAATGAGTTTTGGTACTACAAATCGGACTCATTAGTGTGATAAATCATCCTTAAATTACTCATGTCAGCATTCGAGTATAATTCAAGGGTGCTGTATCTATTTCATTTAAAAGTATTTAGTTAAGGGGTCAAAATGGAGGCTAAATCAATCTCAGGGTGCAAATCACAGTAATTCAGATTTTCCCAAATTTCCGATTTTTGATGCAGCTTTCTGACTCAATCTAGTTTGTTGTCAATTTTATTCAATGAAACACATAATAAGAAGGTTATTATGCATTTTTCACATGACAAGTGCCCATTTTAAAACTTTTTTTTCATTTTTAATTGGTTTTTAAATGGTTGGAAACCGGAGAGGCTGAGTGGGAGCCTCGCCAAAAGGTTAAAAATTTGCATAAATCGAGCTCCTTCATGAAAATAAGATGTTGTGTAGTTACTTGTATATCATTTTTCTCAGCTAAATATATATATATATAATATTTATGTGCAGTATAGTTTATTAATTTATATAATAATGTAATATACAGACAACTAATGGACATAAAATTAAGTTTTAAAGGCCCAATAGGTCAAATTTGGCATCTACAGAAGGTCGAAAATCACAAACATTCTTCATCTTTGAGCCTCAGGTGTACATTATTGTGCAACTTTGTTAACTTATTTCCTAATTTATTAAGACTGACATTATCTGTTTGTCAGAAATATTAATGTCTGTTTGTGAAATTATTCCAAGGTAACTTATCAGAGGTTGATATATCATGGAACAAAACAAAAAGGACACTTACAAATAATAAAATCTTCCAAATTGGATGCTTTCAACCTTGGTAATGGACAACTCTTGCTTCTTTCTCATTATAATTAACCAAATCTTTATATATGTCCCTATAACCATTATTTTTGAGGGTCTGTTCACTGATCTGGACAAATTATAATCAATGTCAATTAACCTGTAATTACAAACCTCATTCACAGGTTTATTCTTGATAAAAGTTTACCACTTATTATAATCCTATATAAATGTTTGTAATGTGAGTAGGCTTTTGTACTTTGGGAAAGATTTTTATTTATGCATTTTAACAGCTAGAAGTGATGAATAGCCTTGTCTGCTGAAAAGCAAAAATCAATCCTAATCTGCTAATTGACGACAAATTCAATGTTGTTCATAGCATCTTTGCACTGTGACAAGCAGCCATTTTTAAATGGTACCTATAATGAACAACCAACATTTTTTTCTATGCAATTTATCCCTTTGCCACTTCCCTTGTCTACAACTTCCCTCCCTCCTCTTTTCTAGTCTCTGCTTTTGGTCCTTCCTCTTCCTCTCTTTACACCTAGCTCCTTCCAGAATATACAGCAGCATGCTTGAATTGCGACCAGAGGAAGCTCACTTGCTTTACAGAAGACTGGCTTGTCAGTCAGACCTCCCTCCACTTTGTTGGTCTACTCCTGGCTCTGCTTATCCATCTACTTCTGTCTTCTTTTTTGAGTCTCTCCACTGTTCTAGTCCCCGTTCCAGGCGTTCCTCCTTGTTGGGATCTTCCATCCCTCCATTCTTGCAGTCCCCATAACTCCTCCTTCCTGGTCACCTCCATTTCTTCTCCTTCCTGTCCTCCCTCTTTGTTGGTTTCCTCCAACCCTACATTTATTAAGTATCCTCCAACACTCCTATTTCCCATTCTTCCTCATTTCTAGACTTCCCACTGTCTCCCCCCCCCCCTCCAAGCCTCATCTTTCCCTCCTTTGTACTAGTCTCATTCCTCCCGCCTATTGTTGGTCTCCTCTATCCCTCCATTTTTGTAGTCTCCTCCATTCATCCTCCTTTGTAACATCATTCCTCCTCCTTTCTTGATAGTCTTTTACTAGTTGCCTTCATCTCTCCTCTTTCCTACTCTCATCTCTCCTTCCTTCTTTCTTGTCTCATGCCTCTAAATAGCCTGCACTGGTGTTGATTGGCCATGAATAGTCTCATTGCTCCTATATCCTTCTATTTTTGTAGTCTCCCAAATCTCTTTCCAATATCAAACTTTCATCCTTGCAATTCTCCTCTGGCCCTCCCTTCCCTAGTCTCATCCCTCCCTCCTTCTTGGTAATCTCCTTACCAGTCTTATCAAACTCTCATCATTGAAAGTCTCCTCTGTCCCTCCCTTTCCCTAGTCTCATCCCTCCCTCCTTCTTGGTAATCTCCTTACCCATGTTACCAGGGTATTTGGGTATTAAATTCTGCAAGTAGGATAGGGGAGTCTAGGAGAAAAATTGAGGGATTTAATTAGACTGGCAAGGAGTACAAGACAATGAAGAACTGGAGAGCAATGATGTTGCAAAGGAGGATGAATGGAGGAGACTACAAAAATGGAGGGATAGAGGAGACAAAAAATTAGGTGGGACATGAGACTAGTACAAAGGAGCAAGAGATGAGGCTTGGAGGGGGGGGGGGGGAGGGATGGAGAATTCTAGAAATGAGGAGGAATGGGGAGGACTGGGAAATAGGAGTGGATGGAGGAAACCAGCAAAGAGGGAGGACAGGAAGGAGGAGATATGGAGGTAATCAGGAAGGAAGAGTTGTGGGGACTGTAAGAATGGAGGGATGGCAGATCCCAACAAGGAGGAAGGGGTGTGACTAGGACAATGGACTCAAAAGAGGACTGAGGTAGATGCAATTCACGAACGCTGCTGTAGCCTGGAAGGAGGTATAGGAGTAAAGAGAGGAAGAGGAAGGACCAAAAGCAGAGACTAGAAAGGAGGAGGGAGAGAATTTGTAAACTAGGGAAGTGGAAAAAGAGATCAATTGCATGGTGAAAACTGTTGGTTGTTCATTATAGGTACCATTTAAAAATGGCTGCTGTCACAGTGCAAAGAAGTTGTGAACAACATTGAATTTGTCATCAATTATCGGATTAGGAATCATTTCTGCTCTTCAGCAGAGACAAAGCTATTCATCACTTCTTGCTGTTAAAATGCATAAATAAAAATCTTTCCCAAAGTACAAAAGCATACTCACACTATAAACATTTATATAGGGAAATGATAAGTTTGGTCAACTTTTAACAATAATAAACCTGTAATGTGGTTTGTAATTACAGGTTAATTAACATTGATTTTTAGAACCTTCATCATTAAGCTGTGTAATTTGTCAAGATCAGTGAACAGACCCTCAAAAATAATGACTATAGGGATATGTATATAGATTTGGTTAATTATAATGAGGAAGAAGCAACAGTTGTCCTTTACCAAGGTTGAAAGTATCCAATTTGGCAAGATTTTACCATTTGTAAGCTTCCTTTTAGTATTTTTCTGCCATATATCAACCTCTGATAAGTGTCCTTAGAATAATGTCACAAACAGACATTAATATTTCTGACAAACAGATAATGTCAGACTTAATAAATTGGCTCAATGGGAAAAAATTGTGCAAAAATTTACAACTGAGGCTCAAAGATGAAGAATTACTGTGATTTACGACCTTTTGCAGATGCCAAATTTGACCTATTGGGCCTTTAAAACTTAACTTTATGTCTGTTGTCTGTATATAACATTATTATATTAATTCATAAAACATACTACACATAAATGGTATATTTAGCAGAGAAAAATGATATACAAGTAACCACACAACATCTTATTTTCATGAAAGAGCTCGATTTATGCAAATTTTTAACCTTTTGGCGAGGCTCCCACTCAGCCTTTCCAGTCTCTAACCATTTAAAAACCATGAAAACTGAAAACAAAGTTTTGAAATGGTCACTTGTCATGTGAAAAATGAATAATAACCTTCTTATTATGTGTTTCATTGAATAAAATTGACAACAAACTAGATTGAGTCAGAAAGCTGCATCAAAAATCGGAAATTTGGGAAAATCTGAATTACTGTAATTTGCACCCTGAGATTGATTTAGCCTCCATTTTGACCCCTTAACTAAAGACTTTTAAATGAAATAGATACAGCACCCTTGAATTATACTGGAATGCTGACATGAGTAATTTAAGGATGATTTATCACACAAATGAGTTTGATTTGTAGTACCAAAACCAACATTATTGGTAACTTGTCGGCCATTTTGTTTTCCAGGATGTTGAACCCCCAAAAACTAAAATTAGAGCATTGAATGTTTTTAAAATAGTCCCAACAGCCTTTGTTTATACTAGAATCAATGAATTTGGTAGGTCAGAAGGAGATGTTTTGCAGAAAAAGCTGACTGTGTAGTTCATATTGTCATATTTCTGCCAATTTTTGTCATTTTGGCGGCCATTTTGTTTTGCCATTTTGACCCCTT
This sequence comes from Platynereis dumerilii, assembly GCA_026936325.1. Taxonomy (NCBI): domain Eukaryota; kingdom Metazoa; phylum Annelida; class Polychaeta; order Phyllodocida; family Nereididae; genus Platynereis; species Platynereis dumerilii. The sequence continues at coordinate 1,256,881 of JAPTHN010000092.1, read as the reverse complement.
AAAATTCAAAATCCAGCCCGGCAACAAGCGGATTCAGAATCAGCACCCTCAAATTAGGTTAAAACTACTTGTTGCCGACTTTTAACAAGAAATGCCTATTAAAGTCACAATTTCTGGAATCTCTCCTAGACTAGTATAAAAGTGAGATAATTGAAAAGCTGACACATGATGTTGTTACTTGTTTATGTCTTGAAATGCCATATTGATTTAAATTGAACTTCGTTGTAAACTGTGTCTTCTTTCATATAGTTTAGAACCAGATTGTATAAATTTATAAACACTTAACGCAGGTTATCCTAAAGTGGGCAAGTCATTTTACTGATTGCGTGTCAAAACTGAATATTGGTCTGATAGCTAGTTTTGATTGACTGAGCTAATGTTACAATATGACAATTTTTCCCATAAGACAGTTAGAAGATAAGCCATAGGAGTTAACCACCTTTGGATAACCTATGTTAAGCGTTAATAAAACCCAGTACAGATGACAGGTGTAACCCATGAACTTTTAGCACCCTAAGAGATAACCCGTTCTTTCACTCCCTTCATTTTCCACTTGTACCAAAGGGACAGGGGCTCATAATATTTTTGCTGAATTACCGAAATTTCAATTAGCATGAGTTGCAAGACCACATTATATTCGCACAGACAACAAGAAAACTTAACAAAATTAAAGTTGCACAATCCTTATAAACTGATGATTATTTAACAGTGAACAATTAATCTACATGCCAATCAATGGCAATCATGTTATTGTTTTCTTATTACCATTATGTAATATCAACAATCTAACATAGACTTTTAAATCTTTCAGAGTTGTCTGCCTTTTTACTATGTAGCTGATTACCTATCTATCTATCTATCTATCCATCTATCTATCTATCTATCTATCTATCTATCTATCTATCTATCTATCTATCTATCTATCTATCTATCTATCTATCTATCTATCTATCTATCTATCTATCTATCTATCTATCTATCTATCTATCTATCTATCTATCTAATTTTTGATTATTTTATCTTTCTACAGTCTAAATTTCTCTTTGTCTTTCTATATGTCTGTCTTCTTTGAACTGTTACATAACTGCCTTTCATACATTGAATATGAAATAAATATGAAAGTTATGGTAACACTATCAAAACTTTTTTAAGCTGCGCGAATTTCTTGGCTGTGCCATTTACATATTATGTATCATTTAAATTTCCTCTGATTGGTCCTTATCTGATCATCAGCCAATTAGAGGAAGCCTAGAAACTACGTAGCAAGTGGTTCAAGCAACTCATACTTGTTGAAATTGCAGTAATGAATATTTTTACATGTAGTTAAAAATAAGAGTTGTGAGTAGTGGGATGTCAGGAAGCAAAATCTCAGAATTTATTCTTTCGGTTATTTCAGTGTGTACCTTCTGGCAGATGGTAGGCTTGCCTTCACCGGCTCCCCTGCGAATGCTCTGGAATTCTTTGCGAAGTGAGAATTTCTTGATCTCATTTGTATAAATCTTTGTCATTTTATGATTCTGCCTTCATAGTAGTGTACTCCTCTTGGGCCAGAATAAACTGTACTCTCGTAAATCTACGTACATGTATGTATTCACTATAATTTATACTAGGAGTATGAGATTTTACAGTTTGGGCACTTCAGGCAGACTTTTACAACAATAGCCTCAGAAATGTTCCAGATAACCTTGAAAATTCTTAAAATTGTTCCCCCTTTTTTTTTCTCGGATCTTTCTGCTCTCACAAAATTCCTGGGATTTTATGATGATACAATTTGGCCTGGAGGAGCTTACAGTCGGGAAATTTGATATGCTAAAAAAGTCGACCGTTGTACTGTGAAAATGTCACTTCGTGACTCATGATAGCTGATGGAGTGTCATCTCCTCCAGATTCAACATGGAAAGCATAGAGGCTATTTGATCAGTCATAATCAAGGGAAGGCCATCTGATTGTCATAACTGTTTTAGAGTAAAATTCAGATGATCCTTTTGTTTGCCCGTCACAAACAAGCAAGATTAGTCTCCTTAAATCAAATTAACATTGAAAGTATTAGCGGGGCAGATTTGTCATGAATTGGGGAGTAATAGTGCATTTATACATAGAAGCATGAAACTTGGCACACATTTCAAAAAGGTCTTAAAGAAAATATTTAGATAGGGAGCCACTTCAGATTTGACCTGGTTGACCCATGGCAGCCATTTTCCAAAATGGCGGCTAATTATCTCATTTTCCTGCTTTCTGTGAAGTGCTTATAGTTTGAAAGTATGAAAACTGTGCTCATTATTCCTTCTACTGATCTAAAAAACATTATCGATTGATTTCTAGACTGAACTGAGGAGTTTTAGGGTAGTCAGGTTCCTTTTTGTTAGAACTTTTGAAGAAAATGTATCATTTTCGCGGTTTCCCATAGTTTCATGGAATCTCAATTGATTTTAAAACTGACTACATATTTGAATTCCTTGTAAGAAGAGCTTTCAAATGAATGGTCGCATCAATAGTTTCCGTGACGTTTTTGTCAAAATTAAAGAAAAAGCAAAATCTTCAAAAATCATTTAATTTTCATTTTTTCCATATCGTTCCAAGTTTACGAAACCCATTGATGCGGATACTCATTTGAAAGCTCTTCTTACAAGGAATTCAAATATGTGACTTATTTTGAGATTTATAGAGAATTGGTGTAACCATCCGTAACCGCGAAATACAGTGTTTGAATCAATATTTCTAACAAAAAGGGTTCTAAAAAGCCTGAAAATAGACCAAGGCTACCAAAAAATGTTATAGTAATGTACTGAATACTTAGAGAAGCAATAAAAAACAATATTTACGTGTATTCCATTTGTAGGAACTACACAGAAAGCAGCAAAATGGAAGAATTGACCGCCATCTTGGAAAATGGCTGCCAGTAGCCACCTAAGCTAAATCTGAAGTGGCTCCCTATCCAAATATGTTTGTATAGATGTTTTTTAAGTGTGCGCCAAGTTTCATGCTTCTATGTATAAATGCACTATTTTTTTACATACCTGCCCCGCTATATTGGGTATGATCATGATAAATCATCAGCATGATGACACACAAAGTGCCATTTTCACAGTGCAGCAGTCTACTCTTTTTGCATAATAGATTTGTAATACCATTGATAATATACGTTTTTGCATTAGATGTGGTCACCCTTGCCCATTGTACTTCAATGCAGCAGACCACTTCATTTTCACACTGGCCATAATGCGAACCAAAGAAGAAGAATGCAAGAAGATAGCTGATGTAAGTCACTTCGCTTTGAAATATTATCAAATGCACTCTCTGTTTTGTATTACATCGAAAACCACACAAAGTGTTGCTGCTTAGTTAAAATTTGTTAAATACATAGGGTAAAAGTGGGTAATATCACGCATGTGGGTAATATCACGCACCTAACTTCTTTGCTATTCAAAGCTTTAGCTGTGGTAAAAATCCCCAATGTTTTAGGTGAAAAACGTGCAAGAGAACCTGATGAGTTCACCCAATAGCCTATTATGCTTGATTGTGCCACTGACAAAATTTCAGAAAGGTTTCCAGACACTCAGGCATTTCCTGTCAATATTTATGCTCTTTTTGTACAATTTTCTGAATATAAATGATATATAATTGTGGCTTCTCACTAAGTGATATACTCAATGAAGAGCCATGGTGTGTGAAAGACGTAACATAGGATTTCAAAAAATGTTTACACCTAATGTTATCATTGATGAAGGCACAGGTATGCATTAAAATGAAATGAGACCAGATCAGGGGTATTATCACTCACGTTCTAGGGGTAATACCACGCATTTTTGGGGTAATATCACGCATTTTGGGGGTAATAGCACGCATTTTGTGGGTAATACCACGCATCTTTTTGAAGATCCTAGCAGCCAAAGGTTTCCTACAACCTTCAATTCAGTTCAGGCCTACAATGACATCCTCCTATCCCATGCACTGTACCTTGTTGATAATAAGTTCTGGCTGGGGTATATGGTATGCAATAAGCTTCAGACAGTTACTACATTTCCCTGATCTGCAAAAGGAATCTTGAAGTTTGAAAAAGTTTACTTAAAATTTTCAAATTTCTGATAAAAAATTTGAATATTTTTCCGATCTTCATGCTGACGAAAACCTCACTGTATTTAATCAAAAGCAACTCTGATGTTTCTGATTAGATGGCGAAATTCTTAAGCGAATTGTTGGGCACCATATGCTTTGATACTTGACCAATTGAACGGCTAACTTTTTGGCTATTTAAAGCGTCAGACAAGGAAACTCCTCCCTTATGAAATACGATTCGTATTTACAATTTTGGGGAAATTTTGGAAGATGTGTTTTCTATGAAGTGAAGGTTTTCTTTTCCCAATTTTTTAACCAAATTTCCCGCTTCTCTGGCATTGAATTTCCCGATAAACTAATCAGAATTTGGCCATTCCACTGAAATTGTCAAGTGATTAAATTCCCAAATTTTCCCAAGATTCCAAAACTATCTTGATTGTCTGCAAAACTAAATTATATATTCTTGATACGTCCTGAAATTTTAGTTATACAACTGACCTTATTACGCCTAATTGACAGAGTTATAGACTATTTTAATGTTAATATTTCTCCAAAAATTGTTTCCCAATTCTTTACAGAAAATCTCATCAGTAAGGGTATGCTGCATAATTCTTATTTCTCCAAATTTTCTGGCTTTGAACTTCCCTGCATGGATGCCGTTCAGACCTTCTGTGGTTTTGTACATACTTCTTGAATTTCTGTAGGTTTCTCTAATCTATTAAAGAATTCAAATTCCAAAATTCACTGGTCTCTATTGTATTGTGAAAATTATATCGGTTTAACGTAAATATGTTTTTCCAACAAACAAAGGATTCTCTGAACAGATTTCTAAATTGTATTCACTCTCAATTGAAGTCAATAATCTGATTTTTGATAGCCCACTCAATGCACAGAATCCCTGATGAGCTACTGAAAACTCTAGAAGACAATGTGATAATCAGGTGTCTAAGGGTGTAAGTAGAAATTGCTGTAGGGGGGTTGGCATGTATAGATACACGGACTGACAAACAAACAAGTTGAATCATACTTGGGTAGATCATGGATGGATATATAGATAGACAGAAAAACAATCTGAGTCATAATGGCCTTAACCTGCGTCATATAACACCTTCTGCTGCGTGCACTGTTAAAAATTTTGCGTAGAGGTACAGAAAATTCTGTAAGGTTACAGAAAAATCTGTTGGATAACTGCCAGTTCAGTAATGCTCACAGTTCTTGCTCTGTTGGCACAATTTTCAGTAATCAGCTTAATTACATAATTATCTGTACAAGTACCGGCTTCTAACAGTGTATGTACAGATATCTGTGAAATGCCTCATCCATTGTTACTGAGGTGTTGTTGTATCACAATTTGTAAATCTCTGTCACAGTTTTGAAATCTCACCTCTGAATAGAAACACAAGAAGGATAATGAAATAAGTTATGAAGGAACTCATTTGTATTTCTCAATCCAAACACCTGAGAACAGAGAAAGGTAAGATATAAATTCTTTATTATGGAGAGAGATATTCGTAAGGTCAATGCAATATATCAGATTTACCTTGTGATAATGCAAGTGTAAATTTGTCGGTGCAGGTGCTTAAATGAAGCTTTGAAATATGATGCGAAAGATGTGTATGAAACCAATCAACAAAGGGGAGACCGGGGTAAGTTGTTCCACCCAATGTTGGGGAGAAATAAAAAACAAAACACCTAAAGAAGGCGATAACACTTTGTGCCCATTACTATGTTACATGACTTAACCTTGTAAATATAATATTGCAATAAGTTTCTTTCAAAAATTAACTTTATTGTCGAAAACTTGAAGTCATGAGGATGGACAATAATGTTTCTAATTTTCACAATATTATTGGCAGTTAGGTGATGGTTCTCCAGCTTACTGCTGATGGTAGGTAGTAGGCCTATCTGACATTTTAGGATTTTTGGCAACTTATTTTATTTCTCATATATTGTCACTATTGGATATAACTTGCCTTAGGCATGATGTGATATAACGGAGACTAAAAATAATACATGTTCATTTTGACTTTCCAAAGAAACTTATAATTCCAGTGTTTGCCACATTTTGCTTTGTTTGGGTATACAGCATCAATTTTTGATGAGTTACAAGAAATATATCAGTATTAGTTTGGAGGAACGCCACCTTGTCAATCACTTGGCACATTCAGGACAAGTTGTGCCACAATCACTACTTTTTATTTATACATAACTATGATCATGTCCCTTGTCATATGTCTTTAAACTTGCCTAAATGATGCATGGGGAAAATGTTTTAAAAAATTGGGACAACTTGCCCTAACCTCCCCAATCCGAGGAAACTAAAATAAAGACATAAGAAACAATGCATGTTTGAGCTATAGTGCTATTGTAACTTAGTTCCCTGCCTCCTTGTCCAACAAGAAAACTTGGCATCAAAACTATAATTGTTTTCCAACTTAACTGGTTTTTTCTCTTCTATGAGTTATTGAAAATTTGGTATATCCATAAATTTGCTCATGTACAAATTTGGATACTCTTGCATATTGACTTTCCGACTGATATCTTTGAAAAGCAGAAGCATTATTTAGGAATGAAAGACATTTGCTGGTTAATTTGTTAACTTCTTTGAGTCAATATAAATCTATTGTTTTAGATGACTGTTTAATCACTTAAATACCAAAACTATTATTTTATAAGTATGATTTCAATCACAGTCAAGGCAGGCCTATTTCAATTATTGGGTTGGTTGATGAGAGAACAAAGAGTTAACATGTAACTCATATGTAAGATAATTGTAGTTGTGTAGAATATGTGTTATAGTGTTATAAATTACAATAATTTATCTTTTCAGAGGTTCATCAGAAATGCCAATGGAAATGGATGATCAAGGCCTCTTCTCCTGTATTTATGTACTTGGAAGAGGATGTAGGAATAAGGCAAAAGGAACAATGTAATTGCTGGTCAACATAGATCCAGTATGGAAATTGAATCCAGGATCCAGCGAATGGCAACTACGCGTGATACTTACTTTGCTCCCGGACCAGGAATAAGAACAACACAAATGAACCTTACAGATGTTATGAAAATTTTGTCCTAAGTCCTAATGTCTTCCAATTGATTATTTGTACTTCGCATGATTATTGACAGTGCAGTTTTTAAGAAATGTATAAATAACCAGAATTCACAGTAGCTTACAAAACGTCTCTAGAAATAAAGTCTGATACAATAGTTTTGTGTGACATGTTCAATGTATGATTCTGCCTTTTGAGGTATATTTATAAAGATGTAAACATGTTAATCGTGCTGAAACATGATTTCATAAGAAACGAAAAATGCTATATGGAGCATGTGAGTCTCATCAAACAGTGTGCATGTCTGTACTGTCGGAAATTTGGTTTCTTGAGTTTTACATAATTACCCATACCTTCTATTATCATCATGCATCTGAAGAATGGCAAGGCTGATGTCACTACTGGAAAATGAGCTGCATATATTTTGAAGCCATGTGTTTTTGCAAAATTTGTGATTGATGTCAAGTTATTCCAGACAATGATATTACTCTTTAATTTTTTCTCCATATCAATGATTTGGGCTCTTCCTCAGTTTTAACGTCTGCTAAAAACATTTTAGCATCAGTGAATAAATGAATTTTATGGTACTTTTGCAAACAACTATACCTACTACTTGTGCTGGGTAGACACCATATGTTTGGGGTTCGGTTATCAATTTTTTTATTTGATAATGTCACAAACTAATCCATAAGAACTTAAAGTTGGTTGCATAACAACCAAGGAATTAATTAAAGAGCAACAGCAAAGGTAGTTGACTGATTGGTTACAGTCTCTTGCTCCACTGGAAGTCTGTAAAAATATTGTTTACAAAAGATATTTTTATTTCCCTTATTTAGAAGCTTTATTATAAATTAGTTCATTCAGCAGTTGGATGACCGAGGGGTTAAGTAAACCGTCAAGAGCAAATCTCAGCTGGATTTCGTTTGGATGAGATGTTAATTTGGTGGCCCCTCATATCAGTGTCTGTGCTTGGCAAGAAAAAGATCGCTCAGATGGGGTAAATGTGTTGAGGGCTCTCACTGTCCCTTTTCTACCTCATCAATCAACCCTGGTGAGTGCCCAGAACTGGGCTTAGAAAACTACATATACCATATCTTTCTATCTATCTGGCTATCTATCTTTCTATTCGCCTTTCTACCTATTTATCTATCCAACCATTTGTCAACCAATAATATTTCAATCAACCTCTCCTTCTTCAAGAAACCCATCAATATATTATCTATCTATCTATCTATCTATCTATCTATCTATCTATCTATCTATCTATCTATCTATCTATCTGTCTATCCATCTATGTGTCTATCTGTCTATCGATCTATCTTCCTATCTATCTAGCTATCTATCTATCCATCTGTGGTTGGTTAATGTATTTTGAGCTTTTTTGGACCGCAATGCAATATTATGCCTTTGAATGATGCTCAATTAAAACGTTCAATTTTTATTTTAAATAATGGAAAATGCTATTTTTAGCTTAAAGTAGGATAAAAACACTAAAAAGGCAAATGCAAAAAAGGGGTCAATAAAAGCACTTTAAAAAAAAAGTTGGTCTGTGTTTTTTTCTCGCTCAGTAAGACGCCAAAAATGGCTCAGTTTCCACCAAGACCCCATGGATAAGGATTTTAATTCAAAAAGGTGCCTCCAGCATCATATTCGACTTTTTTTTATATTAGTGTTTTTATCAAATTTTCAGCTAAAAATAACAATTTTCAATATTAACGATACAGACATTAAAAAAAGCTTTATCTATCTATTTATCTATCTATCTATCTATCTATCTATCTATCTATCTATCTATCTATCTATCTATCTATCTATCTATCTAACGGTTTTATCTATCTATCTATCTATCTATCTATCTATCTATCTATCTATCTATCTATCTATCTATCTATCTATCTATCCATCCAACTTATGTCTACAAATAATTTTCTATCTTATGGATTCTAAAGGTTTTGCAAGGTCTTTTTGCTGATTTTTTTGTCCTTGGCTCAGTAATTTTGTTTAAAATCCTACAGTGCTTGTGCTAAAATTAGTAATAATATATAGAGCTTATAAAACCCAAACTATAAAGAGATTAATATTCGTTTTCATGAACTGACAAAAAAAAATTAAACTAACAATCTCAGTTTCTGTATTTGTGACACCTTTCACAAGTCATTGATATATAACTGGTAATTCTGTGAGCCAACTGAAAAGTCTCAATCATTACTGTCAAAACAGCCTGCATTATTAATGAAATTCCAGTATGCACACACATATGTTTTCTGTGAACTCACAGAGTGTTCTGGAAAAAAATTTTCCCGAAATGTCTGTAAATTGACAATTATTTTTTAACAGTGTGGTATTAAACTGAAGTGCGTGATATTACCCACAGAAAAGGCTGAAATGACCCTCACTGATTTAACTGTATATCAAATGCCCCAAGAGCTGTCGGTCAATATAAGTTTATACTTTCTTGACCCTTGAGTGCAATATCAATCAAAGGCTTTACTTTTGGTTATGGTAGTTATGACACTTCAAGCATGGTACTCATACAGAAACGTTGCAGTGTAATTTCACTCACTAGGTGCGTCATATTACCCACTTTTACCCTAGATGTTGCATGCCTTAACCTTGAACCAAGTACCGAAATTTCACTATTGTATATATATAGCTATGGCTGCAATGTGACTCATCGGCCTAAATTATTAATTATTATCTGTATCGGTCTGTATCTGTAAATATTATTTGTTACAGAAAATCTGTGATACATTTGAAGAATCCGAAGCGGGTAGGGCTCTCACGGATGAACTGAAGGAGTTGTCAAGGTCAGATGTATACGGATTGGAGGTATGTGCAAGTCAAGGTCTTGCTTAATTTTTAAATTTCATCTAAGTTAATTCAGAACTGGGTGAATGGTGTGATGATGCTGACATTGTTTTTATTGCCGTTGAAGAAAGAGCCAACATTGAGAGACCATCGAGCTGGATGGTTCCGCCAGTTCGGGGCAGTATTTTGGAGATCCTGGTATACTAATAGAAGGAACCCCATTGTCGTTAGGGCAAGAGTTACCCAGGCTGTGGTATGTCAAATTTGAACAGATATTTAAGGGGGAGACATTCATTATCCTGGGGGTGGGGGGAGTTGGAGTTAAAAAATGATTAGTTTCTTGCTCATTTTTGGTGAAATATTAATTCTAATTTTTTCTGGGCAATCTTGAAATAAATAATTTAAGTTGGCGGTATTTCTTAAGAAGGCATTGCTTGATTTATGAATGAATATTCGGAGACTTCACGTGGTAGAAATGAATAATTACGGCAGTCATTACATGGAGTATCAGGCACAGTGGCGGATCCAGACCGGGAAGTCTAGGGGGGACCAAGCATTGTTTCGACAATTGCGAGTCTGTGTGCATGGAAGTCATTTCAGCTCGCAGGCCCTCTTTGCTCAATATTTTCAATGACAATGACCTATATTATATAACATTGGTTTGAAACTATACAATTTTGTTACTTCATGACTAGTTCACTGACTACAATGTATTCTTCTTCAGATTGTTTCCCTTTTCATTGGATTGGTAAATTTTCAACAAGATTACGACACCAAAGGAGTAATGAATATCAATGGCGCAATTTTTCTCATGATCATTACTGCTGCAACTGGAAATACGCTTGCCGTAATAAATGTATGTGCAAATATGTATACCTACTTACGTACACTTAAATATTATAAAGGAATATTTAAATCATTCACCAGCTGAATAAAGTGTTAGCCTCTTTTTTTAAAATTTTAGACATTTCCTCTTGAATTTCCAATCTTCAAACGAGAATACCGAAATGGAATGTACAGCGTCAGTGCCTACTACAAGGCGAAAATCTGTGCAGAGGTAAACAGATACTCAAGAATAATGCTCTTCCTTCTTCAAAATTAAAATGGATTTTTTTTAAATTACTGCAATTATTTTAAATTCCATTTTCAGCTTCCCATATTTATCCTTTTTCCTGCACTGCTTGTTGGAATATCATATTACATGATAGGTAATTGGAATTTGAATAATTTTTGTTTAACACTTATCATTGATATTTCGTCGTTATTACCACAGGTAGGCCTATAACTGATCTAACAAACTGTAGTTTTTGTTACACGATCTGTTATTACATTTGAACTAAACAGTTCAACAAAAATAATTCACCCTCTATGAAAGCTTGAATATCTCACAGACACTTTTTCCAAGTTTTATAAAATGTGATTCCTTTGTAGGCCTGCCTAAATATTGACATTGTGCCTGTGTATTTGTAGCTTGATAGCTTCATTTTTGTCAGAGCCATACCACGAGCGGAAGTACCAGTCATTGATAGATATGGTATATCAGGGCTTGTAGATCGATTTAATCCATCCATATACCAGCATATGACAGGTCCAAGAAATGCCTTGGACATTTGTGTTTAGATTCTTATACATTTTTATTTCATGTCTAACTGCTAAAAGCACACATAGCAACAAACAATGTATAACAGTTTGTGATCACTGCTATGGGTGTATTTTAATTGGAATTTGTCATGTGACTATGACATAGGCTCCCACTAGTTTTGTATTTCTTCAAAATATGCAAATACTATAAAAGAGAAAATATTTTGCAGGGCAGAACATTATCAAAATAAGTGAGATGTACAAGGTCAACTATTGCATTTTCACCATATCTGTATGTTATTTGCAAAATGACCCTGCTTCTGCAATCTCCAAATTCGAATTGCATACGCTTGTATTGTCTTATAGGGTATTATTGGTATACATGCGCGTGAGCCATACCCCTCTTTTTGAAAATTTGAAGTTTTGGCTTGTCCAAAGAATTTTTCACCAGAAGGTGCTCAAACTCCACTCAAGTTATTTATTATGTCATCCACACTGAAATAAGGATTGTCTGATAATAGAAAATCAATGTCTAATATTCGCGCAGCGAAACGGCCGTAGGCCGTTTCGCGAAGCGAATTGAGCACAAGAGAGGACCCAAAATTCTGTGCAGTGATGGTCTGAACATCAACAGTCCACAGTTTGAAATTAGGTCAAGTAGGTCCAGCTTCTTATCAATGATTTAGTTTCGTATTTAACAGAAAATAACATATGCATCTTCAAAAGTGAATTAAAAATTCGATTTTCTCTAGTTATTTATCCAGAACCAATATTTTTTATGGAATAGTAAATTATTGGTCTTTTACAAGCTAAATCAAATAATTAACACATGCATGATTCATTTCATTTCAAAACAGATAACAAGAAAACATTACAAAATTAAAGTAACATAATCTTTGTAAACTTAGGATTATGTAACAATGAGCAATTAGTTTGCAAGCAGATCATGTTATTGTTTTTTTTATTACTATTATGTAATATCAACAATCTGACATAGACTTGACTTTGACAGCTAGCAGTGTTGTCTACCTTTCTACCATTTAGCTGATTATCTATCAATATTATTTATCTATCAATTTATTTATCCATATGCATATGTGGGTTGACCTATCTATCTATTTATCTATCTATTTATTTGTCTATTTATCTGTCTATTATATTTTTTGTCTATTTTATCTTTCTAATATTCTAAATGGATATCTGTCTTTCTATGAATCTGTCTTTCTAGTTTTTTTAAACAGTTAATAAAAGAACTTATTATAACACTGTAAGTCCTACAAAAACTTTTAAAGTACTGCGCGAATTTCATGGCAGTGCCATTTACATATTATGTGTCCGATCTAGCGATTGTCTTATCCAGACAATTGAATTGTTCAAAATACAATTGATTGTCTGGTTCAAACAATCAATTGAATGAAACAAACAAGTTCTTTGTCATTTTGAACAATTCAATTGCCTGGATTGCTTGATCGGACACATATTAGACATTGATTGTCTGTTATCAGACAATCCTTTTTTTCAGTGCAAGGAACCTAAACAGTAAAAATGTCACATAGAAGTCCTCAGCTGTTTTACTAAATGTGATTGAGAAACACATTTTCTCCACTCACTTGGAGAGAAATACAGACACCAAACTTCAATGCTGTAGTCATGAAAGGTGAAATGCAAAAAGTGGCCCACTTCTCCCTACTTTCCCCTACACACCAAAAAACGTAAGAACATTTTCTGCCAGAAGTCACCTGCAGTTACGCTTGTGTTTATTACCATTGCATTGATTGCAATACCAATTATTTTTCAGGTTTGTACAATCAATTGGTTGCTTTTCTCACCGCTGTGGTTGCTTTCACATTGCTTACCAATGTTGCAGTGTCATTTGGTAAGAGAAGCTCTGATCCAGAGGTGCCGGAAGGAATCAGGGGCGGCAGGGGTGGCCGGACGATAAAGACAAAACCTACGAGAAAAATTTAAATGATCCATCAATAATAATCTTGAATAATTTTGAATATTTACCTGCTATATAATTTTATAATTTGTGGTAAAATATATAAGGCCTAATAGTCTTTTTTCTTTTAGATCAGAAGGGCATGCCTTGAAACCCCTGCTCTCACACCCCCTGAAATTGCCCCACCTCTGCCCCCCGCTGTTCCGGCACCCTGGAACAGACCTGTTATGATTTTGAATTTTCTAAATTCTGGTGTGGTAGAATTCAATAGCATGATGACAAAGATTTGAGATTTTCTTCAGGGTACTTCTTGTCGTCGACTTCTTCAAATGTGTCAGCCATCTTGGCTGTTGTACCTAGCTTCAATATACTCCTGACTTTGTTTGGAGGCTATTTCCATAACTTCAAGTGAGTATACTGAGTGTGAATTTATTTCGAAATGATCTATTACAGCCAGGAAATTTGATATGCCCAAAGAGCGGACTGTTGCACTGTGAAAATTGCACTTTGTGACTCATGATAGCTGATGAAGTGTCATCTTCTCTACATTCAATATGGGAAACAGAGAGGCTGTTTGATTATTCATGACCAAGAGAAAGCCGCTTGATTTGTAATAACTGATTTAAGAGTAAAAATCAGATGCATAATCCTTTTGTTTGCCTTTCACCGACAAGTGGGAGTAGTCTCCTTAAATCAAATTAACATTGAAAGTATTGGGTGCTATCATGACAAATCATCAGCATGATGACACACGAAGTGCAATTTTCACAGAGTAGCAGTCCACTCTTTTTGTATATAAAATTTCCTGGCTGTAAGTATTAACTTCATCCATTTAGACCTCACCGTGATACTTTCAGCATTGGAAAAGCAGGGATCTTGACAGATTTGCTGGCTAATTTTTTGACGCACTGCTTCAAAAATAAACAGTGGACAAGATATATAGTTACAGCCCGTCACCTTGATACCGAAAAAGAGTGTACTGTTGCTCTGTGAAAATGGCACTTAGTGTGTCATCATACTGATGCTTTGTCATGGTCATACCCAATACTTTCAATGTTAATTTGATTTAAGAAGACTTATCCCTCTTGTTGGTGATAGCCAAACGAAAGGATTATGCATCTGATTTTCAATCCAAAATCAGTTATGACAAAGTTAAATGGCCTTCTCTTGATCATGACTAATCAAACTGCCTCTATGATGACACTTCATCAGCTATCATGAGTCACAATGTGCATTTTTCACAGTGAACTGGTCCTAATTTTTTCTTTATCAAAGTGAAAGGCTGTAAAGACATAATCATTATGAGGTCCAAGCTACTTAGACATCTTGATTTTAAAGGCATCATTCCCTTTATCGTCTGTAACAGCTCCTCATAAATGTTATGATAATCATAACTCATTTCATACATGTGGAATTGTCTCAATGTCAACTCCAGAACCTTTTACAGATGATTTCTTAATTGTTGACACTGAGACTGAATATGCATTTTTCCCGGACACGTTTTTCTATGGAGAAAAGTGATGTCACAAGTTTTTTGATGTAACTTTTCCCTTTAGAACGCATGACCTAGAAACAAAATTCACATTCACTCTCAGAGTCTATAATTGTGAAATCATCTATAAATCATGACAATAGACCATTAGAAATGAAATCAATATAATAGGCCTAAACATGATCAGACATTTGGCCAACCATTAGGTAGCCTACTCTTCTGAAGTGCCCACCAAGCTAATATTTTAATTTCTGGTGTCCAGCCGTTTTATTTATAACAGTATAATAACAACCGTTTTTATAATTGTGGACATTCAGTGTGAATAAATATTTCTTTAGACATGTATTCTATTGGGAAAGGGATATAAAATGAAGCGTTGGGTTTTAAACATAGTTTTTTTTCCTTTTCAGCACAGTACCTGTCTATTTCATTTGGTTGAAGTATCTGACCTGGTTCAATTACGCTTTTGAGATTTTAACAGTAAATCAATGGAGACACGTCAAGAATATAAGTAAGTGAAATGTACTCTTTCGACACAATTTCATTGTCCCCCTCAAAATTTGTCAATTTTATTGATGTGATTTTTTTGCCTTCAGCCTGCAACAGCATAGACAACTCAACTGTCCACACAACACATTGTTATCCAAATGGAAAAGCAGTGATTGCCAGTTTAGGACACAGTGAGGTAGGCATACAACCAGTTGCAGAAATGTGTAGTTGATGATAAAGAAATAAATCCACATTACACCCAAACACTTCCTGTCGATGAAAAGCGCTTGACGCTTATGTTTTATTGTTGATTTTAAACCATACTGACTTTAAATAAAGCTTTTTATTCTTATTCTTTATTCTTTGATATAGAATTAGAGTGAACTGTGGCACTGTGAAAATGGCACTCTGTGACTCATGATAGCTGATGAAGTTTCATCTTCTCTACTTTCAACATGGGAAACATAGATGCTGTTTGATTAGTCATGATCAAGAGAAAGCCATTTGACTTCTCATAACGGAATTTAGAGTGAAAATCAGATTCGTAATCCTTTCGTTTGGCTGTCAACCAACAAGTGGTATAAGTCTCCTTCAATCAAATTAACATTGAAAGTATTATGCATGATCATGACAAATCATCAGGATGATGACACACCAAGTGCCATTTTCACAGTGCAACAGTCCACTCTTTTTCTATATCAGAGTGACAGACTGTAAACAAATAAGACAACTGAACAATCTTATCAACCTCATTATCTAATACACCACTTTTCATTTGCAGGATAATCTCGTCAGAGACATATTCATCCTGATGGGGATGATGGTTGGATTCAGGATCCTCTCCGTAATATTTCTATACATAAGGGTCAGTCGAACAAGAAAATCTTTTTGAAAAAAAAGATATATGCTGGCTGTAGTGATTACGATTGCAAAATTTACAATAAGAGTATGTTTTGCCAAAAGAATTTTAAAATATGGTATAAGAGAAACTACAGATGAACCCATAATATAGTATAAGAAGCTATAAGAGGAATTATAGATGAACCCATCATCTATCTATCTATCTGTCTATCTCTCACCCTCTCTATCTCTTCATCCCAAGGGGGGCATGCGATACTCTGGAGACACCAACTATATACTTTTTCTATATCTCTCACTAACTAGGTCTTGAACACACACACATCATGGGTTCATCTGTAAATCCTCTTATAGCTTCTTATACCTGCTCTGCTGATCTACAGTTCTACACTAACTGGTGTATAGTATTGACTGTTATTTTTATTCCTATGACAGTTTAGCTGGAGTTGGCAAGTTCATATGGGGGAGCATAGGTTCAATATGACTCACTATTAATTAGTAAGTCACTATATATGACTGTCAATCCTTAACTGTTAATCAGGCATCCCTTACTGTTGTTCATCAGTTAGTCACTACCTGTTAGTCATTAAGTCCGTTGTTTTGGTAGTTACTATTTGTTAGCCACTAAATATGTTATTTAGTCACAAACTGTTAGTTAGTCAGAACTGTTAGTTAGTCAAAAACTGTTTGTAGTAAAAAAAACTGTTATTCTGTCAAAAACTGTTAAAACTGTCAGTAAGTCAAACTATTTGTAGTCAAAACTGTTAGTAGTCAAAAATGGTTAGTAAGTCAAAACTGTTAGTAGTCAAAAACTGTTAGTTAGTCAAAAACTGTTAGTTAGTGAAAAGGGGGGGTTAGTCCAAACTGTTTGTAGTCAAAACTGTTAGTCAGTCAAAACTGTTAATTTGTCAAAAACTGTTAGTCAGTCAAAAACTGTTAGTTAGTCAAAAACTGTTTGTAGTAAAAAAAACTGTTATTCAGTCAAAACTGTTGGTAGTCAAAACTGTTAGTTAGTCAAAAACTGTTAGTTAGTAAAAAAAACTGTTATTCAGTCAAAACTGTTAGTAGTCAAAAATGGTTAGTTAGTCAAAACTGTTAGTCAAAACTGTTAATTTGTCAAAAACTGTTAGTCAAAAACAGTTAGTGAAAAACAGTTAGTGAAAAACTGTTAATCAAAACTGTTAGTAGTCAAAAATGGTTAGTTAGTCAAAACTGTTAGTAGTCAAAAACTGTTAGTTAGTCAAAAACTGTTAGTTAGTGAAAAGGGGGAGTTAGTCAAAACTGTAGTCACAACTGTTATTCAGTCAAAACTGTTATTTGTCAAAAACTGTTAGTCAGTCAAAAACTGTTAGTTAGTCAAAACTGTTTGTAATAAAAAACTGTTATTCAGTCAAAACTGTTGGTAGTCAAAACTGTTAGTTAGTCAAAAACTGTTTGTAGTAAAAAAAAACTGTTATTCAGTCAAAACTGTTAGTAGTCAAAACTGTTAGTCAGTCAAAACTGTTAATTTGTCAAAAACTGTTATTCAGTCAAAAACTGTTAGTTGGTCAAAAACTGTTAGTAAAAAACTGTTAGTTAGTCAAAAACTATTTGTATTCAAAACTGTTTGTCGTCAAAAACTGTAAGTCAAAAATGGTTAGTTAGTCAAAACTGTTGGTTAGTCAAAAACTGTCAGTTAGTGAGAAACTGTTAATTAGTTACTAATTGTCACTAACTGTTAGTCAGTCACTAACTGTTAGTCATTCACTTACTGTTAGTCAGTCACTGTTAGTCAGTCACTAACTGTTAGTGAGTCACTAACTGTTAGTTAGTCAAGTAAGTCAGCTAGTCCTTAACTGTTAGGAAACTGTAAGTTACTAACTGCTAGTCCCTGACTGTTAGTCATTTTGTCCCTAACTGTTGTTCATCAGTTGGTCACTACTGTTAGTAAGTCACTGTTGTTAGTCACTTACTGTTAGTAAGCACTAACTGTTGTTGATTCACTGTTTGTTAGTCTTGAACTGCCAGTTAGTCACTAACTGTAAGTCACTAACAGTCTGTTAATCACCCCAAGGTTGTGCCACCCAGAAATTGGACCTATAAATAGAACAAACTGCTCTCATTACTATTTACCCCCAATTGTTACAACTCACCCCCAATTATTTCAGGTCCTGCAACAATTGTATCTGCACCAATTGGTCGATTAATGAGTGGCAGGCGTACTTTTACATCAATGCAACAATATAAAGTATTTGTGATCATAAGATATTTTGTAATGCTCTAGCTGACATTACTAAATGGTGGGGACCAAACTGGTTGACACTTTTCCGTATGGGGCAATCAGTATAGTATGCTGGCTGCATAGCCAATACTGTACTATAACAAATCTTGTCCTAAAGTTCAAGAAGCCAGCATAAAAAATGAACTGCTGTCATTTGGTAAAATAAAGAAGATCAACTCAATTTACCTTGGCAGTAAAAAATAATAACCACAGCGGTGTTGCCTTAGCACCACTAGAATGCATTCCGTATGATAAAAAGGCGATTTCCCAACAGCCTGGGGTGTTTGACACTCAAAGTTTCTACTGAATAAATAAGTAAAGAATATTTTTAAATTATACAAATAAAAAAATTGTATGCACCGATATTGACTCAGGGTTTTTTCTAGAAAAGGCAGTTGAAGAGCCAGTTTTGGTCAGTATTCAGGACAATTTTATCAAATGATTTTTCAAGGCCCAAGAAAGAGAATGTACATAGGGGGAACGGGGGCACATTGGGACGCTTTTAACGTCTACTAATTTTGCTCAATGCTGAAAGCTCTGAAGAACTCAAAAGTTTGCATGAATATCACCAATACTATTGAGGCTAAATGCAAGGCATAATAAACTAGACTGAACCTACCCTTTTGCATCCAGAGAGTCGCAAAAATGACTGTCCCAATGTGCCCCGGCTAAAACAGCCGGGGCACATTGGGACATCAATTAAAAAATCATTTCAACACTACAGATGCGATAGATATCACATATAAGTAGTGCGTAAGATAATATACAGTGCATTAACACTTTGTAGTGCCAATAGTTCATAACTTTAAACAGTTTTAAACATGTAACATAAACTGTCCTGGGTGCGGACATCTATGTAAGTAACACACAGTGCTTTGCGACAAATTTGTTCACAGAGCATGGTAATCCACTATGCCTCTATTCCCTGTGGCCTGAATACCTGTTGTGTGCTGTCCCAGGTCATTCAGTTGCCTTGGACACTTAAATTCTGCCATATTAATGGCGTCCCAATGTGCCCCAAATTCCCTGTCCCAATAAGCCCCAATATAACTTTTACACCAAAACGCTAATTTGTCGGACACCAGTGAGTGTGTTTATCATGATAGCAATTCATAACTGTTCGTTACGATATATAAGATTCATACAAGCACTGAGAAAGCCTCATTGTTCATGGTTTATCCACAGAATGGTTCGAATTGAACCCTTCCATATTTACTTTAGTGGTAGGAAAACAAACCTTTGCTCGCCATACTTCTGCATGTGGCTGTAATTTGTCTATAAAACCATGGAAACATCAGGATGTGAAACTACAAGATATGATGGCACTACCATATCCTATACCTTGCCAGGATCCAAGAAAACCCCACCGTCCCACAGTGCCCCGCGTCCCAATGTGCCCCCGTTCCCCCTATATATAATTCAATAAAAATGACGAAGGTAAAATCATTATTTATTATAAGATAATCACTAATTTTGAATGCAAGTTTATTTTACGGAGACTACTTATTTACGAAATATAAATAATTGCATACATGTAAATGTATCATGTAAACTGTATCCGGATGGTCATTGTGCCACATCTGTTGCATGGATCTTCACCAAAATCTAATCCATGTTAGATGGAAAAATCTAGCAGAGTGTCATAAGGTTCTTCTCTTTAGATGGATAGAAGGACAGAAGGACATAATTATACTGGCGAATAAAAACATTGGTCTCGTCCTGCATGCAGTTTACTAATGAAAATATTTGATCACTTCGGATGATGGAGTTTTTAAAGATGTGTTATCATCTGAGAGTATTTTGCAAACCAGAAAATACTGAAATTGAACCTGTAAAAGGCCCTGTCACACCTAGCCGTTTTTAGATTGCGTGTTTATAACGTGTTTAACACGCATGGTGAACGTTTCTTGTAAGTTAAATAAATTATAAGCAAGTTTCTCAAACGTTAGAAACACGCTGATACACGTTGAGAAACGTTGTCATTCGTCAAGAGAGTTGAACTGTTTTGAACATATTTGATCACTTCGGATGATGGAGTTTTTAAAGATGTGTTATCATCTGAGAGTATTTTGCAAACCAGAAAATACTGAAATTGAACCTGTAAAAGGCCCTGTCACACCTAGCCGTTTTTAGATTACGTGTTTATAACGTGTTTAACACGCATGGTGAACGTTTCTTGTAAGTTAAATAAGTTATAAGCAAGTTTCTCAAACGTTAGAAACACGCTGATACACGTTGAGAAACGTTGTCATTCGTCAAGAGAGTTGAACTGTTTTGAACATGTTCAAAAATTACTGACGTACAGCAGCGTGTTGATTGTAGGCTACTGCCTGGTATACGTTATCAATAAGTTATAGATAAGTTGGAGGATCGTCAGGTATAAGTTGTGATCGTTCCCTGATCGTTTCTCATTCGTCTTCCACGTTTTTCATACGTTTTTCATAAGTTATTCACGTTTCTCAGTCGTTTCTCACACGTCTAATTTTGTTCTATGTCATTGGCACAGAAGCACTGTTTTCTACTGACAAGGGTGGCATAAGTTATCAATAAGTTTTGCATAAGTTTTATGCACGTTTTATAAACGGTTTCCACTCGTTTTTCACACGTTTTCTACTCGTTTTATACACGTTTTAAACTCGGTTCATGCAGGTAAAAAAGCTCCAGATAAGCTATTCAAAAACGTTGCTTGTAAGTTACCTGGACGTTCCTCAGGACGTCAAGGTGTGACAGCCACATTAGTTCCTAACCTTAGATGCAAGATATGATGGTCCAATTTTAGGAACTGTTCAAATTTAGTTACACTTCCGCCATTTCCCCCTGATCTAGGCCTACAATGTTTGAATGTTATTTCAAAATAAAACAATTTTTTCTCAAATTGAAATTGGTAAGTAAAACAGATATAAAGCGCTTTTGAGCAGTTTACTGGAAAAGGCGCTATATAAATTACTATTATTATTATTATATTATTATTATATATCCCAAGGTAATTATTTTTGCAAGACATATAAATAACTGACTTATAGTTTGATTCCGAACAATGAAAGTACACATGATAGATGCCTTATGTTCTTATACAACTTAGTGCCCAAAATTGGTTTATAAGTAAAACAGAAATTGAAAGGCTAAAATTATCCATGCTTGCAAAACCATTCATCTTCCATCACAAATAATGATCACACCTTCTTTTAAGCAAATAGACAAAAATGAAGCAATATTGGCAAGATATTTGTGCATGTCAATCTATGGTGAATGGTGATTGAATATGTCATTGTGTACACTCCAAATATCTCATAATATCATATGGCTAGCGGAAATACTTGCTTCCCATTGGCCGACAGCCGTGCAATATTCTACGATATTGCACGCAGGTTATTGCACGCTCATTTTAACACGTAAGAGATTGGACGGACCTGAGAGGAAGCACCATATTTTCATGCTGCTGCAGTAACAAGCTGACAAAAAGATTGTGTTTTTCAATTTTACTAAAACATTTATTGCATGGCAACGGAGGCAGATAGGAAGATGGTTTTGACGGAAAAATATGCGCCTGTTGAAGGGCTACGTGGATATTAACTTTTTGTGCTTGTTATGTTATTTGTTGCTTCAGAATCCAGCATTAAGTGGCCGAAAAATGGCTTTTTTGGCCGATTTTTCAGTGACTTTGTTGTGTTTAAAGGTATAAAGTATGCTATAAAGTTTAAGAAAAAAATCTGAAAAAAATCAGTGATCAAGTATATCATTTTTGTTTTGGATTTCAATAGTGTGAAAAAAATTTTTGTGAGTGAAATAGTCATTGATTTTTGACGCGATACATTTAAAACAGGTGGGTCAAAAGAAACACAAAACGAGTTTGGACCAGGAATTCCAGCCCTTTTCTTTGCATTTGCCACAAAAAACCATATGATATAACAGTTATTATTACATGACCACTATGCTAGAGCGACGCTGATTGGCCGAAATCAGTCACATGACGACATCATAAAAACTCATATTGCATGGTTCGAGTGCAATATGAAATTTTGACCAAAAAATTTTTTTTACAATTTTTTCTTTTTTCAGATTTTTTCATATTGCATGGTAAGAGTGCAATATGAGTTTTTATTAAAAAAATAAAAATTCCAATTAAATATTTTTTTTCCGATTTTTTTTTCTTGACCAAAAAAAAAAAAAATTCAGAATTTTTTTTTTCTGAATGGAACATTATATTGGAAGCATAGTGGTCATGTAATAAAACAAATATGGCACTTATTATCGTGCTGCGCCCTCGTGCAATATTAGTCACCTCGGTGCCATAAAAACTGATATTGCACTCGGTGCTGTGCGATAACTGTATAATATAGGCTTGGCACTGTTTCGTGGACACAAAAGCATTTTACCAGGTAACTCCCACTTACATATTATTATTGTAGAACATGACATTGTCTGATCACATGAAACACTGACTACAACATCGTGCATTTTCATTTTTCGCTTTATTTAAGATAAATTATTTGTCCAATATGTATGCGTCTGTGACAAGTATCACAAATTGCAGAGGCCGAGATGGAGAGAGTTTGAAAATATATAGATAATCATGTTATTGAAATGAAATGGAATACTCCTTGAATGACTAAAAGCCTGTTGAGAAATACTTTTTCTCATAAATAAATGTTTATTTACCATCAATTCTGTGATTAAAAACACAACTAGTTTGTTGGATTTGGTCTAAGGGACAGGTCTGCCAAAAGCAATTGGTCAGAAATGTCTGAATCCCCCTCATACAGGCCACAGTGTCCTTGAACGAAGTTTAGGGTTAAAAAAAAATGTACAAAGAATCTGTCAATGCAGCACTGTAGTATGTGGTCTCAGCTTCGATTTGATGTGAAGATCAAAAAAATCTGTTGGGAAAATTTTGAGAAAAATGAAATTTAAAATTTTTGGTTTTTCACACCCTTGCTGCATTCAAAATATAAATTATAGAATTTTGAAAACGATCAATTGGAATGAGCTGAATGTAGAAATGCTTTCTTTGACCACCCTGGTGTTATTATTAACATTTGAACAAATTCAGAATTATGATTAAGTGGATTTTAAAGGAATGTATTCAGAAGTTGTTACAAACTTGCTGGACTACATCCTGCATTCTCAGAGCACATTTAAAAAAAATCTAATCAACTGAACCTGCACAGGTTTACTAATTCATTGAGTGCGTAGGTGCAGTAGCCAAGCACTGCAGCAACATAGTCAATGATAAGACATATTTAGATATTTTGTAGCATTTTTATACCCATATTCCATTGAGTGTTGTCATTCTGACCATGAAAGAAAAATAAGTAATTTCGCCAATAATTAAGTGTTCAGAACTTCTGGTGTGAAGTCAACTTGTTTAAAATGCTGATAACTCTTCATTTTGTATGGAAAGTTCAAAGATAACCGATATTAACTATGTGTCTATAGAGTAGAATCTGTTGACTAATAGTTTAATAATACGTTGATTGCACAAAGGCATGATACTGCTAAACAACTGAATCTTGGAAGTCTGCAATTACTAAATTCTGAGAAATAATTGGCAAAAACAGGTAAACAAAGCACTTAAAATCCTCCAGAAGACACAAATTGCTACCTATATTTAGATATGGATAAAGACACCTTAATAGAACTTGGAATTGGCCATCTTACATGTTCATTAGCCCACTCACATAGTTTTTTGTATTGATTTTAGAATATAATTTTATCAAAATATACAATTTCCTAAAATATCAAATACAACTTACATGCAAAGCTGTGGCGAAGATACAAATTTGTCAGATCCCAGCAGTAGGTATTAATACAGTTGTCTGCTGTTTATTGTCTGATAACTTTACAGATGTTTTGTAAATCTCTTTTGAAAAACATCATTTGGTAAAATGCTAAAAATCTCTCTTTACATCACTGATGAAGTTAGCAAGACATTTTCTGACATGCTGGTGGTTCATTTGCCACTTTTCCTTGGTTCAAGAAATAATAAAGCTGAAATGGTCATGTTTATATATGATTTAAACAAATTATAATATTCGGTGAGTTTGCAACACCCCGAACTATTGGAAATGATGTGAAAATTAAAAAGAAAAGGCTTTTCTTTGATTTTTTTACCTGATTAAGTAACCTGAAGTACAAATAAATAAATTATGATGTTTGAGTATCACTGAACTGCCATTTGATATATCTATAATTTAAATTTCATTTTTCTCAAAATTTTCCCAACTGATTTTTTTGATCTATACATCAAATCGAAGCTGAGACCACATACTACAATGCTGCGTTGACGGATTCTTTTTACATTTTTTTTAACCCTAAACTTTGTTCAAGGACACTGTGAGGCATGTTTTATTCCTTTCAAAAGTATTGTTCCTATTGTTATTATCAAATTTTTCTTTATACAGTAATACCGGTCATAAGGACATGTTTCTTGCACCTTTGACAATTTTAATATTAGACTATGTTGTCTTTGTGCACAGACATAATTTCTGAAGATATCCAAAACTGTCAAGCAGTGATGGAATGGAATTTTTTTCTCAGGGTAGCTATTGGCTGGTGCGGCAGTAACGCACAATTCCAAATTTTAAAATGCAAAATATTTTCAAAATTTCCTAAATGTGAAAAGCAATGCACTGCAAGAGTGCAAGAAAAAAAATTAGGGCATTGACTTTGAACGCTTTTCTGGAAAAGATTGATCCTCTGTGAATGCAAAATTAAATAAGATACTGGAAGCTTATATACCGTACAAGGGTAGCTTATTTAATTTTGCATTCACAGAGGATCAATCTTTTTCAGAAAAGCGTTCAAAGTCACCCCGGACTGTTCAAAGTCACCCTGTTCTACGGTAATAATAGTGCAATGTTTGTGTCTGCTTATCTATTCGGTATAATAAAACAAATATAGACTGACTATCTCGGGTATTAGTCAAATCTGTTTCCCTCTCGTGTGTGTAAGGAAAACTATTTCCCTCGGCCTTCGGCCTCGTGAAATAGTTTTCACTTACACACCCTCGAGGGAAATAGATTTGACTAATGCCCTCGAAATCAGTCAATATTTGAATACTATCACAAACTTATCTTTGCTTCAATGTATGAGTGTGATCTTTTCAACTCCAAAGTGTCACCTCTCTCACTGCTATTTATCACGGGTAAATGCTAGTCCATAATATGTGTACTCCCGTGAGTACTGAGAACTGGGCTAAGAGGGCTGCACTTGTATATATGTGTGTGTGTGTGTCTATCTGCATTGAACCAATAGTGAACTATTGCTCCATTATCAGTAATGACAGTAAACAGTTGGTCCAATATAAGTTCTGCTAGTCCAGTTTGAGGCACCTGGACAAAATCTTGTTTTCATATTTTACACAAAATGTAGCAAGTGTTGTAACCTCAATCTGGGCCCACACTGAGACCTTGGCCTGCCTCGTGTATTATTCTTATAAGTAATCCCTTAGGTACAGTGGCGTAACCAGGCGGTCTCGAGCGGGGGCACCTGGGGGGCACGCGATTCTCTGGGAGGGCACTGTCTATACCAACTGTATATTTTAGCATGAGTTGGAAAGTTCATATGGGGGGGCACCTGGGGGGGCTAGGGTCCAATATGGGGGGCACGTGCCCCCCTCGCCCCCATAGGTACGCCAGTGCTTAGGTTTAACTGTGTGTGAGAAATATAGCAATGAAGTTAGGTGGTCCTCAATAAATGACAAATTTTTGTCAAAGATACAAGCCATATTGCAATAAGCTTCTGGGAGACAAATTTAAAGGCCAGTAGCTATGCTTTCTGGCTGCTAGACCATTTTTCTTAGTTAGCTGGCAGCACACATTTTGGAGAACAAAGGCTTCTGGAGTTCCCCACTTGATTGACCATGACAGCTTTGCTCCTGCAGATAATTTTCGCAGATTTCTATTGCTGCTGTTCTAGACGTAGCTTTTCCATTCTGAATGTTCTATGTCTTTTTAGCTCTTTTTTTTATGCCCATGACATACAGATACAGCTGTCCCTGTGTTTAAGTGTGTTACAAGACCACCTCGTCTAATGTATCATGTGACTGCACATCTTTCTCTGGCACTAAGTTACATATTTCTAGTATTCAATTAATATTATACAAATACGGCATGATATGAGTGCAATATGAAAATTTATTTGCCCTCGTTCAATATGAATTTACAAGTGCAAATAAATTTTCATATTGCCCGATAATAAGTGCCGTATTTCTTTTATTACATGACTATGCTTCCAATATAATGTTCCATTCTGAAAAAAAAAAAAAAATTTTCTTGTCAAAAAAACATTTTTTGAAAAAAAAATAATTTTTTTTGGACATTTTTTAAAATACAAACTTATATTGCACTCTAACCATGCAATATGAAAAAACCTGAAAAAAAAAAAATTCAAAAATTATTTTTTTTTGGAAAAAATCTCATATTGCACTAGAACCATGCAATATGAGTTTTTATGATGTCGTCATGTGACTGATTTGGGCCAATCAGCATCACTCTAACATAGTGGTCATGTAATAATAAGCAATATTGCATTTTAGAACCCATTGCATGATTACAGAACTAGCGATTTCATAACAGAGGGTTATTAGAAAAGGAAACTGCATGTCGCCTTTAAAATTCTCACTAAATGAAAAACACAATTTAATCTAAAAGATATACTATGCTTTAAGAAATATTCAGGTAACAATTCATTTTCAAATTTGTAACAAAACTTCAGCTCATGCAGAGCTTATTTGACTTCAGCCAACTGCTTATTGCAGATACTTCATTGTTTATTATTTCATTATCGCTACTGTTCCAGGAAACATTAAGAGCAGCACATAAGGTGGTGTCATCAGCATAGAGAATGGGGTAGAAATAATTACTAGCTTTGACGATATCATTCATATAGATAATAAATAGCAATGGTCCCAATATAGACCCTTGGGGTACTCCACATTTTAAAATCAATGGATCAGATACAGTGTCATTATATTCAACTTGCTGTGTTCTATTGGTTAAATAGTCCTTTAATAAGTCGAGGGCTGATCCTTTGATGCCATAATAGCTGAGTTTAAAAAGAAGTGTTTGCTGATCTAAAGTATCAAAGGCCTTTGAGAGATCAAGGTAAATATTTAGTGGAAGCTGATTTTTGTCCCTCTTTTGAGTTATTCGATCAACAAGTTCAAGGGTTGCATGTTCAGTTGAACGATTTTTTCTGAAACCATACTGACTTTTATAGAAGATATCATTATTATTTCTTGAAAAATATTCATAAATTCGGTTATATATAATTCTCTCAAAGACCTTTGATACATATATATATATTCTTTTATTGACATTTTCAAATATCACAGTTGATACATATGTCATTTGTAATGGGAATATAAAATATTTAAAATCAAACAATATTAATCATATATGCAATATAAACTATATACAAAACATTAATTATATATATGCAATAAATAGCTAAAATTCAAGAATGAGTAATAAAACTTTCAGATAAAAGATAAAAGAGCACCAAACACACGATTAAAAGAAATACAAACTAGGTTCCAGCCACCCAAATAGTAATGAAGTAAAATTGCAATTGATTAAGACCAGAGCAACAGACATACAAAAAAAAAACAAATATATAGTTTAATTAACAATGCATGATATTACATATTCCAGACATTATTCACAAAACAGGCATCATATAACATTCACGGTTGCTTTAACAATGCTACAATAAAAAGAAAAAAAAAAAAAATTCTAAAGAGTTCATTAAATGTTAAAATTAATTCATTTCATTAAAGTGTAAAGTGTAGGCTTATTATTATTGTTTTCATAATTATCGTGATTCTGTTCTTTGACCATGTGGATGTAGGAGATATGTTGCTTTAGACGTCAGCCTGAAGTAAAAATTTCCCTAGTATATTTAGTAGGTCAGGTTCCTTACTTTTCATTATTGATGTAAATTTGTCAGTATCATTCAAAGACAGAAAATTGTTGATAAATTTAGTAGCTGTTGAGAACAAATTTTCCCGGAAAGATTCATTAGCAGGGCATACTATAAGGCAATGGATTTCATCCTCCACCATATTTAATGGACACTTTTCACATGTTCTATTTTCTACAGGAGTCACTGGTTTTTGATGTCGACCTGTTTCAATTCGTAAACTATGAGAACTAGTCCGGAATCTGGCAATCTTAGTTAACATCTTGCGGTTATGTCGCAGCGTGAGATATGGCTCTAATCTACACTCAGTCTTAAAAAGTTTATAGGTCCTAAGTTTTGGTTGTTGTGTACTATCATTTATTGATACGAATAATTGTTCCTGTTCTAATTCGTAAAGTTTTAATTTCACCTTTTTACAAATACTGTTGATTGTTAAGTTTGTATTGTTACTGGTTTCATATTCAATATTACAGGTGCTTAAAATGTTTTTTACTTTACTGAACCAATTAGTTTCATTAGCTCTATTCATATGAGCATCTTTCTGAATTTGCAAACATCTCCTTAACAGGCTGCCATCTGGTGCATCTTCTAATCTCATCCAATAATTGATCATCCTAACTTTCTGTCTAACATGCAATGGAAATCTACCACTTTCACCATAAACAGCCAGAGATGGTGTTTGTTTTCTTACGCCTAACATACGTTTTAGATAGCCGAGTTGCACAGCTTCTAATTCAGATGCAGGTTTTTCACTACCCCATATTTCACTGTTGTACTCAAGGATTGGTAGAACATAAGTATCAAACATTCGCAGAGATATAATTGGGTCAATATGTCCCAGGACTTGTTTTGAATCACTTTGCAGGGCAAAAAGTGCCTTGTTAGCTTGCACCGACAGGTATTCGGTCATCTTGCTGTGCACTTTACGTTTGTTAGTAAGCATATGACCCAGATATTTGAAACTGTCCACCTTTTCTAGTTCCTCACCATTGCAAAAGAAGGAGTCAGTTGCTTTGGTACCAATTTGCATCACCTTTGTTTTACTAACATTTACTATAAGATGCCATTTTTTACAGAAATTGTGCACTGAATTTATACTGTTCTGCAGGCACTTTGGAGAATCAGCAATAAGTACAATATCGTCAGCATACAGTATGTGTGTTAAAGTGAAATTGTTCAATTTTATCCCATCTGATTTGTCAAGATACTGGGGAAGGTCAGACATAAATTCATTAAATAACTTTGGACTAAGAATTCCCCCTTGCAAGACCCCACATTGACTGTCAATTGTGTCGCTAGTATTTCCACTTTGGTGAACTCTAGCTTTTGCCTTGTCAAACATACTTATAATAATTTTGAGCATTTTTTCCCCAATGCTCTGCTGCCTCAGTTTGAAATACAGAGCTTTCCTATTTATGTAGTCGAATGCTTTGGTAAAGTCTATAAAACACATATACACAGGCTTTTTCTTTGCTTGTTGATAGCTTAAGACTGTATCCAAAATGAAAACACAGTCCGTGTTTTTCCTAGGTAGGATAGAAATTGGCCTGTAATTCGTAAAAAGATATTTCTCTTTTTGCTTATACACTGGAATAATTCTAGCTTTTTTAAAGGACAACTCCACCCAAAATGACAAATTTGATCAATTTTTATCTTGTGAAAGAATAGGTGCTGCGAGTACGTCCTACCTATGCTTAAAAAATTGGTTTTAACCTGAAATTAGGAAAAATATGTGAAATTGGGTTTTTAGCAAAATTTTGTGGGTCTTCAGCATGTTCACTCAGCTGATGAGTGACGTAGGGTAGGGTGGGCCTCCCCCTCTCCTCCAATTAATTGAACAAGTTTCAGGTGTGGACTCCTTCTATTTTGTCCAACTAATGTGCCTGTGACAAACTGTCAAGGAATTAGAAACTGATATAAAAAAATTTGGCCAAAATCAGTAACTAAAATAAATTTTTTCATGGGTTTATTTTGGGAGAATTTCAAAAGGATCACTGTCGTGTTTCTGTAAATGGTACACTTGAAGCTCTCAACCAATAAAAAAATTGCACTATTGTGTGGCTTTTACAACAATCAGTGCCATTCAGTGGCAATCATTGCATCAATGCAAAGGAAAGCTTCTGTTTGGAAACGAGAGACAAAATCCACCCTGCTTGATGTTAGTTTTCTACATGCATCTTTTAACATACAAATGTGTGGTGTGTCTATAGACAACCATTCCACCAGCAATGAACAATTCATTCCCTGGTCAATGAACTTTTATTAATTGAACTTATTGTATGATATGATTATGAATCAAGCGTTCACATTTTATACCTTTGAAAGTAACATGAGCAGAAAATGTGCCATTTGACAAAATTGCACCATTTATTGAATTTACTCCTCAATCATACAATGTATATTTGTGTCATGCTCAAGTCTCCGTCTATGTCTAACTGGTTATATTATAACAATAATTTGTGTCATAGTCTCTGAAGAGAAGGTTTTTTTTTTCAACATGATTGAAGTTGAGATTTATTTATTGTTGATTGATGAGATTCAAGTACATTATGACAGCAAAAGAATCTGTATGGCATATTTTCATAGAGTATCTGAATTGCTCTAACAAACTTCCTGTACATAACAGTGTATTATATCATAAATACATAGAAACACATTGTTCATAGGATATGGGAGAATAATGTCGATTTTGTAAAGTACAATGCCAAGTGTTACAGATGATTCATAATTGCAAACACTGAGACTGTAGGCCTATATGATGTTTTCTAGGATAGGTTCGTTACTCAATAGGGAAAATTATGTCATATTTTTTTTATATGTCACTTCTCCTATACATGTCCTAGAAAAAAAGCACATTCACTGAATGTCTACAATTATGAAACGTCTGTAATGAAGTGAAAGCAATTATGTTGATACAATGATTTGGCATTTGAAGATAATGAGTATATCCAGTATACCTCAAGAAGACATCCTTTTATTTTCAATTTGTCAGGGTAATTGCTAATTTGTTCATTGACATTAAGGACTAAATGTATTCATAATGGATTCAATGGAACGTATGACTTTGACCGCACAAATTCTTTGACTATTTTGTCATGTTAGTGAGTACCTGAGTCAGTCAATCCGATCCATGGCTCTTTCAGACAAGTTCTGTTTGATAGATAGATAGATAGATAGATAGATAGATAGATAGATAGATAGATAGATAGATAGATAAGACAGATAGATATGGTAAGTGGAGGCTTATAAGCCCAGTTCTCGGCACTCACGAGGGTTGATTGATGAGATGGGAGATATAGAAGGATCTTTTACTTGCCCAGCACAGACACTGATACAAGGGGCCGCTAATTTAACTTCTCATTCGAACGACATCCAGCTGGGATTTTGCTCATTCATGAAGGTCTACAAAGTATACTTTATGATAGCAAAGAACTCAATGGGCACAAAATGTTAACAAAACATAACATCGCTCATGGTGGAGGACTGGTTTGTCGGTCACATAAAAAATGTATGGTAGAAATTATGTTGCCGCAACATGAACACAACCTTGATGTTTTTTTACAACATTTGAAAATGTGGCATGCTAAAATCATATCTTTGACGTTGCTTCAAATGGTTGTGACAAATTACAGTAACTGTTGTCTAATGGGTAAATGCGGGACATCAAGATGTGTACCACTAAACAGTGAAAATTAGCATTATGTACACCGTTGTACATTAGGGTGTCCCAAAAAAAGTGAAATTCTGAAATTCATTGGGGCTAACCCCTAAATGTGTCCTATAGTCCCTCTCTGACTCCCCTGTAAAATTTCAGCTCATTTAAAGGTGTTTTAGATGTTGCTCAAGAGCTCCAAAGATAGATAGGGGTTTAACATTGAATTTTCATGCGAAAATGGCTATTTTAGCCAATGGCTCACAAATTTTTGGTTTCATTCCACCCAAACACATGAATAGTTGATACAAAGATGTGTAAATTATGCACACTGTGGCACCAATTTTATATCTGTACCTCACTTGGTTCTTGTGTTATTGGCAAATATGTACTATTTTACATCAAAAATTGACGCCAAGGCAAAGCACCTTTCTTAATGAATATTAATTGCAGTCTAATTTTGAATTTAAACATGAGACAATCACATATTGTTTCCAGAGTGTGACAGAGACACAAGAACATCAACCAATGTCTTATAATCTGTTTCAGACTATTGAAAAAATCTAAGAAGATTTTCTAAATCACAGAAAATCGTGTAAATAAGTATATCCCATATATCTAAATTTTCTAAATACTCAAGCAAGTTACAAATATAAAATTGGTACCACAATGTGCAGAATAATTTATGCATCTTTGTACCAACTATCTATGTGTTTGGGTGGCCTGAAACCAATAATTAGTGAGCTATTGGCTAGAATAGCCATTTTCACATGAAAATTCAATGTTAAACTCCTACCTATCTTTTGGGTTCTTGAGCAACATCTAGAACACCTTCAAATGAGCTGAAATTTTACATAGGACTCAGAGAGGGGCTATAAAAACACATTTGGAGGTTAGCCCCAATGAATTTCAGACTTTCACTTTTTTTGGGACACCCTATTGTACATGAAGTCATGTACAATGGATTGATGCTATAATAATTGACACTGGAGCGCTGTAGCATGAGATGTGACATCAACCTCATTTTCTCTCAACCTCATTTTCACAGTTCTTTCTCTTTTGTGGTAAAGATTTGGACCTCTAAAAAAGGGGGGGGGGTGCTAATGGTGATTACTGACACAACCATTATAACCATCCTTTCCTTGCAAATTTCTTTTGTAAAAGTGACGTCTCTGAAATAATACATGTTCCTGATTAAAATTTTTACACAATTTGGCTTGTAATTTTCATAAGCTTCTTTCTGATAATATGGGGTTTCATGGTACAAAACAATTGTCTAATAGGTAAATTTTGGGACATGAGATACGTATACCCTCAAATGTCATATCTTCATGTCCAACATTTACCCGTTAGACAACTGTAAAATGTACACCCGAGAATGTCAATGTACAACGAGGCCGTATGACTGAGCTCTACGTAACATTTGAGAAAAACCTCATTTTCTACCATACAATTCTACTAATTTTCACCAACATGGTGACGTTGCAACAATGAAGCTATAACGTAGATGTGCCTATTGGGAAAATGAATCCGTCTCATGTGACACTATAAGGTGTGAATGACCAACCACCTCAATCATCCATCATCTCAATAATTTTCTCTATTGTAACAGAGACGAATGACTTGTTCTTCAATTGACACAATACCACAGAACACGATGAATGCACAATATTGATGGCAATCTCTCATAACATATTGTGTTCAACACAAAGAAAAAGTATGCAACGTCTGCAGATTTCCGAATTCAATATCACATATATGTTATTTCATCAGCTCAGAGAGAAAACAAATCGTTATTATCACTCTTTGAATATGAAAGAATAATGAAACACATGTAATTACCAGAGATACTTCAGTTATTAGCAGGCCTGGGTTACTCATTATGCTGAGTAGGCTATAGCCTATCTAGGGCCTCACACCTCAGGGGGAGCTCACATTGGGTGAAAAAAAAAAAATTTGCCTAAATTCGAACAAAGTTAATAAGTATTACGAAAACTCAAGAGTACGAGTCGGGCCCATTTACATATTAAGGAGACCAAAATTTATAATCACAGATCGTGTAGTCTACATGTCTAGACATACCTGTTTAAAGAATAACAGCAAGGTGAGTCATATGAAGCTCATCTGGTATCAATCGTACAATCATATTTTACATACAGAAATCTGACAGAAAAATCAGAGGTTATATAAGACAATCTCGGAAATCCCAAGACTATCTCAAATTTATTACCATGCATTATCAATGTACAATTACCAAAGAAATTTCTGCAATAATTGTACATGATTCTGCAATAGTTGAAGTAGAAAGTTTATTTTAACCGTATCTGTATCTATCATGTTGCTATTGGAAGAAATTCACAATTTCCCATATTTTCTGTAATTTGTGTTAACTTTTTTGCAATTTTTGCACTTTTTTTCGCAATTATTATGGATGTAAAAAGCAATCAACTTATTTGCTTTTATTACAATTTAAAAAATTCATTTCAAGGGTGACATTGCTAGGCTTACAAACAGAAAGTGGAAAGAAATCATAGGGACAATTCTGCATAATTGGCGATCTAATGTCAGGTCAAGCAAGGGGTCTCACATTGAAGTTTAGCCTATAGAGCCTCATCCCAATGGGCACATCTACGTTGCAGCAACGTTGTGACAACATTGCATTTTGGTAAGAATTATTTAAAAATTCCTACATTGCTAGAACATAGATTTGTATGGTGGAAAACCTGTGTCCTGACGTTGTGAAGTTATGTTGTATGTTAACTTTATTTTGGTAAGAATCGTGTAGAAATGTCAATGTTGCTACAGCATAGATTTGTATGGTAGAAAACCCATTGTTATAACGTAGTGAAGTTATGTGTCAGCCAGCATTACTGCAACATTGTCACAACATCTTGAAGTTATGTAGAATGTCGGCGATATTGTAATATTGCACTGACTACACTCGCAACTGGATATGCAAATAATGGAATACTTGGGTAGCTGGGTTATTGCATTGTAGGGCAGTGCCTGACTGACAAGCTGGTCTGCTGTGGGCAAGCAAAAGGCAGTGACCTTATTAAGGGCGTATCCTGAAATGGCCTGATGAGGTGAATATGAGTTCTCTGCAGATTGCCTGGCTCCTCCATGTTAATTTTGAGCCCTTGTTAATACAACACTCACATTACTGACCTGCCTCCAGTCGCATATGCTAGTTAAGTTGCAAAATGCCGACTAGAGCAGAATGCTCCAGTTGTGTCCATGAGGGAGCTATAGCTGGAAAATTTCCACTAGAGGTGCTCTCTTTCGTATCTGAGCATACATTGATGGGCATTTCTGCTGAATACGGACCTGACAGGCAGTTGTCCTAATTCCCAATTTGATACCCAATCTTGAAATTCACCATCCACAGCCTTGCTTCTCTCATCTACCTTTATATATAGCAGACTGACTTGGCAGTCGGGGCAATACTTTATTTAAAGAACCGCTAGAAACCATATACCACACTGATTTACCAGCAGTTCGAAAAATCATGGCCAAGAGTGGTAAACATACCAATCACATTTTGAATCCAATGGGCAGCGAATCTTATTTATTCCTGAGAAACTCAGCATCTTTAAACAAATATGAATTAGGAATTTTGATTTGGTTGGAGCAAAATGAGATTTCTTTGTCTGACACTTGAATCCCAAAGCAAAGATCACTTCAGCTTTACCTTTGAAACTTACAGAACACTTTCCATATGTTGTGTTTGGCCACTTTAGAGACACAATAATGAAAATCACTCATTTTACTGCACTTTCGTGAAACTAAGTTTCAAGATTAAAGCTACAGTGGCCAGTTTTTAGGGATTTAGGGCTCTATATCACATTCTTTGAAAAGCCATGTACAGTAGTTTTGTGTGCTCTATGCGTAAGGTCAATTTTCTTTGAAAAAAACCCAAATGTGATAAACAAGGTCATGCACTGACTAACAGGAAATGGTTGCACTTGAATGATTTTCGGCATAATGATGCTTGGTTATGATAGGATCAATACTATCTACAGTAGTTCGCTTAATTGCAAGGTGGATCGTATCAAAGTTAATGCGATAGAAACAGAGGCCTTCTGACAGAGAATTTTCTTACTTTATTTTTGGTTGTGCTTTATAAATTATACATGTGCATCGTAATCCTGGGTTATGGGAATCCATATTCCATAGTATAAGGTCACAGTATGTGAGTATGATATAAGTTTTCGAACAGTACCGAGTGCAATATCAGTTTTTATGGGACCGAGATGACTAATATTGCATGTAAATTATGAAACAACATGCTGGAAGTATAACACACTGTGAATGCAATGAGATTTTTTTCTGACAGTTTCATATTATTAATATAAATATGGCTGTGACAAATCCATTAGTAGACTGAAAACTGTCTTGATAAGTATAGGTTGTTCACTACGGGAGAAGGAGTTTATGATTTATCAACCGAGGACTTTAGCCCGAGGTATGATAAACACATATTCCCGATCCCATGGTGAATAACCGTCTTATGTCATGAGACAAACATTCAAACAGGTAAACATAGGAGGATAAGTGGACAACGAAGAATATGGGAATTATTGCAATGAAATATTGGCATGTGATTGGCTGATAGAGGTGTCAAGTGGCATAATCTTTATAATGCGACAAGAATGAAAGGAAGGGACCCTTTCAACAACCATCAACAGATTACAAGTGGCTGCGAAGGAATTAGTAGTGAATTTAAAAGCTTAAAAAAGTTAATTACGAAGTAGATATAATTTAATGAACTCAATGGACAACGCACTCTTCATGAAGGAAATAAATACGAATTTACATGCGAGGTTCCCTTGTGGTTTTAATGTCATTAAAGGTTAGCAACAGCACCACAATAATATGATTTGCGATGCACCCCAACCACAATGAAGGACATGGCAAGTTCAAAGCCGCAGCCGCACTTCACCGCAAATTTCAAACCACACTGCACTGCACGGCAGGTTGCATCGCATTTTGCACTGCAATCCACGCGGTCTGACCGCACAGACTTCTAGTAAGTATATATTCTGGCTATTCATCAGGATGCAAAGAAAGCCTAGGCAATCTTCATAAAGAAATATGAGTGCACTTCTGATGCCCTTTAAAAAATCTTCCAGACATAAACTTCCGTTTGATATTAGTATACTTGCCAAATGCACAGCCTTTGTAAAGAGCCACAGAGAATCATTTGCATAAAAGCTAAAAGCTTCCATTAAACCAGCAGCATTATCTGGTTTCTTCGAGTGTGAAAAAAAGTCAGAATGTTTAAAAGATCTTATCCCCAGTTGAAGTCAATCAGAAGAGAGTTATTAGAGGCTATTTAGAATCAGTCCCTGTACAGAGCCAAGCCAAATTTGGCACTATGCTTTTTGTGTGAAGGTCATATATCTCAATGTAATAAGTCTGGAATGACGTCAAATGGGATGAGTGCTGTGGTACAATTTTCTATAGATTTCTGTGTGAGGAGGAAGCTGAGTGATAGGGCATGCGGGGCGCTTTGAACAGTGTTGTCGTGAATTAAGGCCGAACATTCCGAGACTGTGACTGAGCCTTCAATACCGGGACATTGACGCTCCTTGACCGAGACCAAGGCAGCTATCCAGACTGAGACCAAGACCAAGTCGGCAGACCAAAAATTACTGTTCACTGCCAAGCTATTTTGGCTTGGAATATTGTCAACTTAGTCCATCACATCACTTACAATACGGCTACAACCTGTCAACAAGTGCACCGCTGTTTCATTGCCACTGCTTTTCCAGCCTTGGCAGATCAGAACATATATGCTGTCATGTGTTGCCATCTAGTAACAAGTGTGCAATTCTGCGAGCTCCAGTGGGTGGTCCACATATACTGAGTGTTAGGAACTCAAAACATAGGCTGCGCGGCAGTATACCCTCGGCTAATCAGCAGCTGAACAGGCCTTCGTACATGTTATGCCAGTATAGGATTTTTTTAAATGTTGCGGAAACACATCTTTGAACTGGGGGACATGCAGTTTTCTGGTTAATTTTTGCTTTTATTTGCTCCCAATTCCCTCAAACTGATGGATTAATAAAATCTAATGATACTGACAATACCTCGAATTAGTTTTAGTATAAAAACATGTTCTTAATCATGTTAACAACTTTTAATTATAGTTTACTGCCAATTTTGTGACAGTTCAAAACAGGGGTGTACTGCACATGGAAAAAAAACTGAATAATCAAAACCTGATTGCAAGTGCCTTGCCAAAAACTGAATAATCAAAACCTGATTGCAAGTGCCTTGCCATATTTCAGCCAATCATTGTGTTCAAGATTATTGGTTATCTTGTATTTGTTTGGGATAAGAGCTTCATATTCCTGAAAATACCTGCATCATGGCAAAGCTAAGCTAAGTCTGGGAATATAGCTACGGAATATACAAAAAACAAACACCCATTGATGAAAAAATCGTTCGGGTGACTGGGATCATTGATTTTTGTGTTATTTAGGCCTATAGACCTTCTTTTTTTTTCTTCAAAAGACAAGATTGGTGATGCCCTGCTCACCCTATCTAGTTTACGCTTAACGTAGCGGTCTTAGACTTATAACTGTTTCCGCACCCAAACTGATAGTCTATTTCAACTAGAAAATTTGTTTACATGCTCTGAGAACTTAAAATTTTCAAAATCGATCGATTATTAGTGAATTTAGACCAAAAACTGACTGAAATATTTGAGAGTCAATTGACAAATCTGCTAAAAATTTCAGCCAACACATGTGCATTGTGATGCTTTTCTGGCATTGCTCGTATCTCCAGGACTTATTTCTTTAGTTGAATTCCACGACAAGCATCTCCAGAGACTTCATGAAAAAAACCAGCAAAAAACTATCATTTCCCGTTGAATTAATAGCTTGGGACACTTTTTTCACAATTTTGACTTTTTTCTCTCTCCCTGCATGACAGACTTCATAGGGGTCACTAAAAATGGCTCTGGAGCACAATAGGGGTATTAATTGGGGAAAATCGTGATTTATTTTGTATACAGGGATGTGTAAGAAGCCTCTCTGACAGTAAAATTATTAATCCAATAAATATTTAAAAATTGACTATTCTCCCTATCTTCAGATCTACATGTAATGGTAACACACAAATACTGCAGCTCATTAATGAAATAAAAAAATATTTTTGCACAAGGAAATTCATATGGGATCAGTGAGTCAAAAAATCAATTACAGTAGACAAACTTCGAGTGTTTACATGCAATACACTTCTGGGCTGTTACTGACATCACAGCCCTATCCCAGCCATGTTAAGTGACCATAACTTTGATACCTCATAAACGTGTGACTGACTCATAGCCCATACATACCATGTTGTGTGATAGGTGTCATAGCATTCACCAGTGACCTCACTCCTGTCTCTCTGAGTAATAGGCCTGCAATCAACAGAGCTTGACCACTGTCAATGCTACTGATCCACAGCTGATCTTGGCGTCTGCTACTCCTGGCCATCCTGACCACAAGTGCTTCATTTTAGCGAAGTTATAACAAACAGATTAATTTTCCTCTTGTGTGACAAACAGAAGTCACAGTTTGAGATATTCAAAGCAATTGTATCTATGTTTGAATGTTTAATTGTTGTCTGTTTGTTGTTCGAAATATTTCTTTGAGGAAAAACACAATCTACATTTTATATACACAAAAACCCTGCTTAGACACAAGCATGCATATAATTCCGTCGCACTTCTGCCATGATTTATAACTCACTATCGCAATTCAGATGGATAAGCTTTCATGTTGACTGACTGTGTCAACACCACATCTTTCATGAAGAGAGCAATTATTATTGTCGAATGGGTCAGATTTATGACTCAGTGACTGCACTTCATATGACAACTGTTCTACTGCCCATTCACTTAACATTGCTCTGATACACGTCACTGAGCCAGATGTTGGTCACTGCTGCATCTATACATGTCATTAGAAGTCCTATGAGTCAGTGAAAGAGCCACCAGTTTCAATGGTAAAGATTGAAGCAACAGCTTTAGTGACCTCATTGATACTCTGAAACCAGTCACTTGTAAGCACTCGAAGTTTGTCTACTGTAAGCAATCATTCAATCAGTCAATCAAACAATAAACTTATCTATTTATCTGACTGTCTATCTATCTGTCTAATCAATCTATCTTTCTATCTATCTATCTATCTATTTACCCATTTCTATCATAAATTACGAATAAGATTATGACTAACAGAAATAGTGGCTAGGCTGTCTACCTATTCAATCTATTTTAGTATTAACACTAAAAAGATGCATAGCCATAAGGTCATAATACATACTTTTTAAGAAAAACAAAACATTACTATTTTAAATTTAAACTTAATTTGAATCAATAACTGATAAATTTGAAAATATTAGCATGCACTAAAATGGGTTAAATGTTGTTTAAACATGGTCATGGGGGTAACACAATGGGGGGCATAACAATAGCTGAAAAGAAAAAACAAAAGAACCATACCTGAACTGTCTATACAAAATAACACTAATGGCACTGCTGACACACAGATAACATTAAGATGTGTTTTAAGTAAAATTGTTAAATAATTACTTTTTTCTTCTTGAACAATTCTGTAACCAACCCTTTGGTTACACATGTTACATAGCCCATAAGCCTCACATGGGCTTGATAATCAAAAGTCATATCTCAGCATCTACTTGGCCCATGCAGTGCTGAAATTCAAATTTCAAATTCAATTTCATGTTCAAAATTTAAAAAACTAAGATTCATTGCAGTTTGGACTAATTTCTTTAAAAAAGGGAAATTTTGTTAGAAAGTTGAGGATGTTATGTAACTGATTGTAGGCACCCTCTTGGTTTTGGTCATGGGAGAGGATCAGCAGGGCAGACAATGGCCTCTGACATCATGTTATGTAATGCAGACTCCCTGGCACCAGGGCTCCATTCAACAAATACTCTACCCCCTACCTGACCAATGAAGATATTTGTTCTCTTCAAAATGTTAAAATAAATTGGGATGAGTCTTGGAATTAATAATTAAAAGACAGATTTATCAAAATAATATCATAGATGTAAAATTATATATATATATTGAAATTTGCAGAAATAGAGTATGGATTTAAATCTAACCTTGGTGATACTGAATTTAAAATATAAAGAAATGTCAGCCTACTTTTATTTTGATTTTTGGTTTTTCATGAAAATTAAATATGAACAAATCAGACAGAGAGGCTTAGGAATTAGACCACTGAATACAGGGTAATTAAAGAAAATTATTTGGCATGTTACAGAAGGTTAAAACTGGGATTTCAGGTGTCAAAATCTTTAAATAGTGACAAGCAAATGCATGTTTCATTGTTTTCTTAATGCTTTAAAGTGCACTTATATATTTCCAATTTATAATATTTGATAAAGAATAGTAAAACTTAAAATTTAGACATGTTTGTAGAAATTTTGACTTGCCATGCAAAAATTGACTGATATGTGATAATCTGAAAATCCGTAATATTTATTAAATTTTGCAAATATTGACCTCTGGTATGAATTAAAAAGATTCATATAGCTCAAAATTAGCATCATGATGATGTGATACACTGTCATGTTTATTTTGCTAAATATTCAAAAGCATAGATCTAGTATGACATCAGAAATGAAATTGTGGAGGAAGTGGACATTTGAGCAATTTTTTTGCTTTTTAAATCTTAAATTTTCAAAATTCTTTCAGTGGCTGTGAGTATTCTTTTATTGTATGTTTCACTATAATATGCTTTAAATTCAATCAAGATAAGGCCTATCTTGGCGTTTCAGACAGAAAAGTTGGCAAAAATCCAGATTTTTTCTGGTTTTTGTTTTTCATAAAACAATCATATGATAAACATTCCAACTGAGTTGAGATGTTTAAAGAGCTATAATTTAGACACCTAACTGGAATATTTCATAGACGTAGCTGCAAAATTGACTGAATAATGCAAGTTTAAAAAATTTGTAATTTATCACATTTTTAATGAATTTACGTCAGTCAGTTTTTCTTAGAGTATTTAGACCCCCAAAGGACAAATCTTGGATATTTAATACATACCATATGCAAATTTCGGTGACATAAGTACAACAGTATTTGAGTCAATCCGGAAACTGAAATTTTTTTTTTTTTCACATTTTTCAATAATTGTGAGAAAAGTATTAATGTTTGAGAGATTAAACCCCTAAAAGACACTACAAGGATTAGAGATACAATAATGTCTCAAAAATCAAAAATATACGTGCCATAGTTTTGGCATGATGCCCAATACACAAAAAAATATTTTTCCGCATTTTCCAATTACTGTGGTTTAAATGGTTTTTTGAAAAAATCCATGTTGGTTTTTTGCATTGAAATTTGGTTTTTCAAAAAACCATTTTGAATCTAAAAAACCAATTTTGTCTGAAATTTTCTAGAGTGCACAATGGACACCCTCCTCGCCTACAACTACTTTCGAGTCATTCGATCTAATGTTGTTCCAGGACCAGAAGTCGAATCTGCATCCTCACAGGCCAGAGGATTTGCAGTCGAGCGTTTCAGCTGATAATAACTATCCACAAAAACACTGTCCTCCTCAAAGTAATTTTAAATGAGCTTTATTATTTAATGAAAAGAAAAAGGTCACACAAATTGGTCACACAGGAATAATAGATAATCACAAACAATGTAATTACACTTCCACAGCATCATGCCAGGAAATGTAAACTCTGTTAATTTGCTGAGAGATTAATTTTCTCTGACTTTCACAAACTGAGCTATAACTTCAGCTGTAGAATTAGAAGTCCCTATTACATTTCAGGTGAAAGTGTCTTCAAACTAATTACAAAAAAAACCTGCGGTGAGGCATAATTTACTCTTAATAGTCAGTATTGTATCTTGGAGAGGCAGGAGTGCTGCTTCAGTAAAGGTGCAATTGTTTTTCAGAAGTGTTTTATTAATTGCTTTTTTTGTTATATAAATAATGTGTCCTCTAACTGTGCCAGTTCCTAGATTTTAGATTTAACCAGCCTTCATGCAGTGAAGGTCCCATATCGATATATCTATAGATCTATCTAGCGATCTATCTAGCGATCTATCTATCAATCTATCTATCGCTCTATCTACCAATCTAGATAGATAGATATTGTAAGTGCAGACCTCCAAACCCAGTTCTGGGTAGAGGGTAGATTAATGAGATTGGAGAGAGAGAGAGCAGGAGTTACACATTTACCCCATGTGAAAGATATTTTACTTGCCAAGCAGAGACACTGATGCAACTAATTTAACGTCTCATCCGAACGACATCCAGCTGGGATTTTGCTCTTGAAAGTCGACTTAAAATTTCGGGTCCCCAAACCGGAGTTCGAACCCATGCAGGCAAAACCTTCAAAGGAGCATGCAGGGAGCCCGGTGGGGGGGGGGGGATTACTTACTATGAAAAGGTGTAAATAGAGGCGCCGTTGGATGGTAATGGTTTTTTGGCCTTTTTGGATTAAAATGGTTGGTTTTTTGACAATTCAGATTCATTTGGTCCCCGGTTTAGCCATCCCAATGTATTTGGTATCGTTAGAATCGGCTTGAAAAGACAATTCCAATGGTCCTTCCTTCCTTTTGTAACACTCTTTCGTCCGTTAGGACATTATAAACGCAGCTCCGGAGAGCAATGACTTTTTTTATTATTTAAATCAGGGAGAATTTAAAGTAGCGAGGAGTCACCCTACGCTGCCAGCTTCAATTGTTTTCAGCTGTTTTGTCTATTGTAGGGCTACTTGAAAGTGGATGACTTGTGAAAAGTTGTTCTCTGGGCTTGAAATTTCAAAGTTCAAAATGGCATTCGCCGATTCCAATGCATGGTATCAGAATCATGAAGATTAAAATGGCTGCCAAATGTTTTTCTCAAGGATTAAAATGGTTTGTAGTTTTGGCATGTGTTCCGGATTAGAATGGTTCAGGTTTTCAAAATTGCCATGGCGCATCCGTATATAAAAGTCCGCTAAGTACCCCCCCGCCCCCACCCCCCCCGGGCAGGGAGGCACCTTTTATAATAATCACTCTCCTACCAAGCTGTCTTTCATATTCGATAATCATATTGGGTATATAATTATTTTCATAAATGAGAAAAAGTTCCAGCAGGTTCATTCCTAACAAGGGTTCTTTATGGGGGATATTCCAGATGGATATCTTTTAAAGAAAAAGCATTGGGTGTCCATAAGAGGTTATAATGCGTTCTAACCATACACAGCAAAGTTGCCTTCAGAATTGGCATCCGAAGCACACAAGAAAATTATGTAATTTCACACAATATTCTCAAAGCACAATCAGAAAATGTAGGAGATCCGATTTATAGAAAATTTTATATTATTGTTTTTCTGTTAAATGTTTGAAGACCAGATTTTTAGTACCAAATGTAGAAAGTGTTGTTTCTCACTGTTATCTAGATTTCTTTGTAACGTGGCTGTAGAGTGTAGAACTCGCTTTCTCCAGTTTTGGATGAAGTAGATGCTGTAAAGGAAACCACTATAAGGTTGCAGTAAAGACATTTGGGTCTGAGATCAAATCTACCATTAAATTTGCCCTTCACTTGGAAACCAGGAAGCTTCCATGATCATTAGACGTGAGTTGAATAACATATGACAGGATAGATCTCTGTTT
Organism: Platynereis dumerilii; assembly: GCA_026936325.1. Taxonomy (NCBI): domain Eukaryota; kingdom Metazoa; phylum Annelida; class Polychaeta; order Phyllodocida; family Nereididae; genus Platynereis; species Platynereis dumerilii. Next base: position 1,212,126 of record JAPTHN010000092.1, on the reverse strand, counting down.
TTAGGATGGCACAATATTCAGGGTAAACTTCTACTCTTTATAATCATTCCGTTATCAACAAATTTTGCAGGTACAGTGTATTCCTCTTTATTTCATAGACCTTTCGTTAAAAGTGATGCATTTGATCTCATAAGTTGTACCTTGGAAGGAAAAAGATACATCATATTTATTCGGGATCGAACTCACCAGCTTAATTTTGAAAACTGGAAAATAATTAAGTTAAGAAGGTAAGAAGGTGATTGCCAGGATGAGCTCTGAAATTCGGTACACTGTAGAAGCTTTTAGAAATCACAAATAACCTGATCAATCTCCTTTTATAAATTTTCGCGGAATACAGTGCAAAACAAAATGAAAATGTGAAGAGTTTATTTGCACTGAGGTAATCATTGACCTTAATAGGAAGCATGATCAGTCATTATGTACTCTGTAAAACCAGCTCCTGCCACTGTTATGGCTGTTACCATTACAGTCTGTCACTTTGATATAGTCTGTTACTTTGATACAGAAAAAGCGAGGACGGAACATTGCACTGTGAAAATGGCACTTTGTGTGTCATCATGCTGATGATTTGTCATGATCATACCCAATACTTTCAATGTTAATTTGATTTAAGGAGACTTATCCTGCTTGTTGGTGACAGGCAAACGAACAGATATGCCTCTGATTTTCACTCTAAAATCAGTTATGACAAGTCAAATGGTCTTCTCTTGATCATGAGTAATAAAACAGCCTCTATGTTTCCCATGTTGAAAGCAGAGAAGATGACACTTCATTGGCTATCATGAGTCACAAAACGCATTTTCACAGTGAACTGGTCTCCATTTTTACGCTTTTTTCACAGTGAACTGGTCCTAATTTTTTCTATGTCAAAGTGACAGACTGTAAAACAGTATATATTATAATTCCTACTGCAAATAGCAATTGTTTTCTATCGACAATTTCTAAAAATGCATAACAGTAGTAGTTGGAAAATAAAAGCAGCGTGTTTTGCAGCGTAGGAAATTATTTACAGTTGATGAATGACGAGAAGTTGCATTCAGCTGCTATAGGCCATCAATGACCTCACAACAAGTATTATCAAATACTCAAGACTCAAGACACATTCATTCGCCTATAGATATGTCAGTTTTGACAAATTTACATTTATGAGAAACGATTAGTAGGCGGGAGATCAATTTGGCATTTGCTAACTCGTGACCTCATTGATGCGTAGTGTGACAGGTTAAATGACTTTTCCTAATAGCACTGCAAGTATAGGAAATGCCATCACAAACTACTTGTGTGTCAAACAGAATAACATGGAATAGATATTTTGATTGATTGATTGATTGATTGATTTATTTGGTCTATTGAATATAATATATACATAATGAGACCCTGGATGGCACAATAAAGTTGAAACTTATTTCCATTGTGGTCCAGTGGTAAATGGCATGAATTGGTAATAACATTATTATGGATTTTAGGATGATATATAATGTAATTATTTATATTTTAATATTTTTAATATCTTAATAGTTCTAATATTTTTCTGTAAGCACTTGTCATTGAATCATTCGTCTTCTGTAAGTTTCATGTGAGCCTGTGACTGAATGTCTGATAAAACAATGGAAAAGCTAAGCTTACCATTACCTCTATGGTATAACCTTGAAGAGCTGCAGGTTGCTTCATGATGGCCTTCATTTGCAAACAGTTGCACAGCTGCCACAAGAGTAATGTCATGAGACATTGAAATCAGAACAGTGTATTATATCCGGGATTTATCCCACACTTCTGCGTGGTAATTACATAAGGAAACTATCATGTTACTGACAAAAAAAAAGGATAGATAATCTTCGTAGGTTGCTGATTCTAAAAACAGTTGTAATTCATATTTTTCTTGCACATTTCTCTGTTATACCAATTGCTTAATCATGTTCATATCATAAAAGCTAATCTGATTGGTTTCGGCTAAAATATCCATCATGCATCAACTGTAACTTAATAAAGATAAATCTTCACCCATATGAATTCTTGAAAAGACCCATTCTCTATGTAATGAGATATACATATATACATAGCTTCAGACGAGACGGAAAATTGTCAAGAAGATGGGAGAAGATTTATCTTAATTTAGTTACTGTTGATGGATGAGATACTAGTACATTTTGACATAGCTTTAGGAGAATAACTTAGAATGTGTATGATATCTTTAATAAACTGAATGTGCATAATAGTATTTTATTCAATACCCAAGGGGCACATGAAATAAATAAATCCTGCTAATTGGTGGAGGGCTGGTCTGTTGGTCACGTAGATATTTATGGTAAAGAATATGTTGCCACAACGTGAACACGACGTCAGGTTTTTTACAACATTGCCACGATGTCGCAAGCAGGGTAGTTCTTCATAATGTCAAAAAGTGAAGAGATGCATTTGACATCAGAAATAATATCAATGCCTCAGAATACAATACCAAATGCAATAAATATATATTTTTTGACAACACATTCATAAAGTGCTTGATGCACTTCAAGAAGGCATTCCCATATTTTAGATTGGGGAAATTAAAGTGGGGACCGAAGGGCCTGGGTACCCAGTGGCCATGCAGCCTGCCAATTCTTTTTCAAAATCAGGATGTGACTTCATCATCATATCTTGGTATGCCTATATTCATGTAACTTTCAACTATTTCAATGATAAACCAGTCAGTCCTAGCACAATTGTTAATTGAAAACAAATTATTTTATAGGTCTAAAACATTTTTTTGTCAAATCTACGAAATTTCGTATATCACTTTTCCTGAAAAGTGAATTGAATTCAGGAAAATTTTTCAAAGGATGAAATTCAATGTGTCGTTAGGGGTAACCGGGAACATTGGGACCCTAAGCACATCAGCTAACTTACATGCGATTTCATGAGTATGAGATTCTACAGTCTCTATCCACCTTGCTACATCACATTTTTGCCTATAATCGAAGTTTTAGACAGTAAGAGAGTGCCTGCTTCAGAGAGGGCTACTATATATCTGTAGAAATGTTGTTTTAAATGATTTCACAGAGTGACTGCGCCATCTGCCCAAGGTTGTAACATTCTCAACATTTTATTGAAATGATTGCCACAATGATCACTTTATAACACTGGCTTGTAGTTATGGGGGTCAATCCAGAAGACTTATTAGTTTGAGTCATGATATGAACTGGATTATTACTTCATTGCCAATTTGGAGAAATTGATCTCCTGTCTATTTCTCCAACTGCACTTTATCCCGTTTGTATGAATGGGCTGCCGTAGACAAAAAACCGCCGAAAATCGGGCAAAAGTAGCGCCAAAACATTGCAAAAATGTGATAAATAAACAAACAAGATGGTAGCACTCTTTTGAGTGCATAGGCCGACTATGCAATTAATTTTAAGGTCTTACATGTATCAAAAGGGTTGTTAAAAGTAAAATTAACTGAAAGTTTTTTTTCATGATTTTTGTTGATAAAGAACATATATATTTTAAATGTGTTGAATGTGATTTTGTGTTAACTGAGTAATCTGGCCAAAGCATCAGTTGGCTTGTGGACAGGACAAAGTGAATTTAGTCGGTCAATTACTGTACTCAATTTTGCATGTTTCAATAAATCACGAAAACCAACTTCAAAATTGTATCATTTTAAGTTTTAAAATATAATTGCTTTCCAGATTTATTTCAGGTGCCGATTGCTTCTTTGAACGTGATGATGAAATTCAACTATAATATAATAGCGGGGCAGATTTGTCATGAATAGGGAAGAAATATTGCATTTATACATAGAAGCATGAAACTTGGCACACAGTTAAAAAACATCTAAAAGAAAATATTTAGATAGGGAGCCACTTCGGATGTGACCTGGTTGACCCATGGCAGCCATTTTCCAAAATGGCAGCTAATTTTCTCATTTTCCTGTTTTCTGAGAAGTGCCTATAGTTTGACTGTATGCAAACAGTGCTCATTATTCCTTCTACAGATCTAAAAAACATTTTCAATTGATTTGTAAATTGAACTAAGGAATTTTAAGGTGGTCAGGGTCCATTTTGTAAGAACTGTCGAAGAAAATGCAGCATTTTCGCGGTTTCCCATATTTTCGTGGGATCTCAATTGTTATTTAATCAGACTACATATATGAATTCCTTGCAAAAAGAGCTTTCAAATGAATGGTAGCATCAATAGTTTTCGTGAATTTTTTGTCAAGATTAAACTAAAACCGAAATCTTCAAAAAACATTTTATTTTCATTTTTTCCATTTTCATACCAAATTTTCGAAACCCATTGATGCGGGTACTCATTTGAAAGCTCTTTTTGCAAGGAATTCAAATATGTAACTAATTTTTATAAAGAATTGGCGTAACCACGCGTAACCGCGAAATCCAGCATTTGAATCAATATTTCTACCAAAGTGGATTCAAAAAAGCCTGAAAATAGTCCAGGCTACCAAAAAATTGTATAGTAATGTACTGAATACCTATAGAGAAGGAATAAAAAACACAATTTGCAAGTATTATATTTGTAGGAACTACACAGAAAGCAGCAAAATGGAAGAATTGGCCGACATTTTGGAAAATGGCTGCAAGTAGCCACCTAAGCGAAATTTGAGGTGGCTCCCTATCCAAATATATTCATATAGATGTTTTTTAAGTGTGCGCCAAGTTTCATGCTTCTATATGTATAAATGCACTATTTTTTTACATACCTGCCCCGCTATAAGAGGCAGTGTTGCATCCTCCATATTAAAAGATGGGGAAACTGCAGCTGCCACTCCGTTAAGCCCCCATGAGTGCATGTGATTGTGAAACATTACTCTCTGAAAACTTAAATGTATTTCTTGTCTTGTATTTTTAAAGTATTTTCTCAGAAGAAGTTCTGAACGTTTTAATTGAACCATGAGGATCAATCAGAGCTCTTTCCTTTCATAAGAAATATGATATTGGCCCTTTAGAGGTAAACCAGAAAATGGATTTAATTCAATATCATAGCTGCGGGAAACCTAAGAAAGCTCTAAGCAAGATGTTGTTTGTTGACCTCTCAATAAGATCTCTCATGCCTCCATTGTCGTATTTTGACAGGCTACAGTAGCCTGCTAAATCAGTTGCGAGCGTGAGCGAGACACACACATTTTTGAAGCAGCCTAGCTCAGTTCTGCTGGGTTCTGCTGAGCACGGACCTGTTAGGCAGCAGCGCTGACCTTAGGGGCAGCACTCCCCAGTGACCTAGAAGCCAATTCGATACCCATTTTGACTTGAATTTCATCAGTCTGCAGCCTCACTCGCTCGCCTGCTTTAAAGCAGACTGGCTTGTCAGTCAGGTATTTTGATACTCAGAGTTCTCTTGGCTAAGATTATGTGACGGGAAAAACTCCTTTTCCAACAGTCTTAACATTGGGTTGTCACAGTGACTAGTTCATGACTATACTTTAGGGTAGTGATGGGTGCAAAATTTAGTGAAAATTGCATGCTGACTGCCTGGTAAGTCATTTTGACTGTTCAGGTATACTGCTGCAGCACAATGTCTTCAGATTATATTTGGATGAGAGAACGTGTTTGGACCATGACACTCTGAGACACATATATGCAAGGTGGTTGAAATTGCCGGGGAAAGATTGACACACATCTGGACTTAACCGGTAACAGACAAATGTTGATATCACCCGAAAGACCTAAATCCAGAGAGTCATCAGGGAATCTATATTTTAAAATCTAGTAGGCATATATATGCATAAATTTAAACGCCGTCCAATTCCAAGCAGCAAGTTTGAATAAATCACTCATTTTGTCAGAGCCCAGTTCAATCAAAAGATTACACCCATCAATTTATAAATTATATTATAGGCCTAGCATGCGATGAAAATAAAATCCTTGATCTTTTTTTTTTTAAAGACGATGGAACAAAAAAAAGCTTAAAAATTATATAATGTGTCTCAGTCACAGTCCATTCATGTCTGATTTTGTATAAAATAACTTTGCTGGGGTTGGTGCCATGAAAAATGCCCTTTAATCATAAATGTTGTGTTTGAGTATAATGCCGCACACAACTAGCTGCCGATAAAGCCTCTTTACTGGACCATAGAGAATTCTCTTGCATAAAAGCTAAAAGCTGTGCTTTATGGCGTTATATTGAGTATATTAGTATTCTTCATGAAAGAAAAGAAGGAAGGTTCAAAAGGGTCATCCTCCCTAAGGTTCTCTTTATGTGAGGTTTTCCAGATGGATGTCTTTCAGAGGAGAGGCCTCAAGGTCCATAATTAATGGGTCACATACAGAGGCAAGTCCTCTGTGGCCTTCTGATCACAATGGAAACATTATAAATATATCAATTGCATCATATATATTAGGAAATGTGTACTGCACAACAATTTAAATATTGTAGCTCATGCAGTCGTCATATTAATTGCATTTTATGGTAAAATCGATGTCCATTTAACGGTAAAAAGTGTACCTTGTGAGACATTATGGTTATGATATGTCATCATTAACCATTTTGATTTGACATCTGCTGACAAACAGGATTATGAATCTTTGTCATGCACTAAAAAGTATTTATATGATCATGAAGGATGCGTCATTTTCATAATGAATAGGCCTAATGGTTTCCATGCTACAAGTATGACCATCAGCTCTCGTGTCTTGTTAAGCGCAAATTTCACAGTAAAACGGTGTTATCTTCCCCCCATAAAAAGTGGAAGTCATCCATGCTGCAAATGAGCACTTTGATGTCAGTGTATCATGAGGATAATCTAAATGACAGGAGACTGAATGAGGCTCAGGGTTACAGGAAAAGACACAATTACACATTGTTAAGCTTGGAGACTATATATGTTAACGATACTTTATTAACTATTTACGATACGTGCTTTATACAAAGACTATAATTAAATGGCGTTTACACTTGTTTTCGAATGATTCCTGTTCTTCATTATTGTCTAATAGTGAATTTCATGCTTAGACGAGATTGAATGATAAAGAACAAAAGTATTACTAGACTATGTTGGAATTTTAAAGTTGTAATTAGAATTTATTGTTCTGTACGCATGTATATCACTTGCAAAGATGATGCAATTTGTGAAAAGTATTTAGGCAAAGTTGTTTGACTCTATTTTCAATGTTGGCCCGGGTATTATAAAAATTGATTTCATTTAATTCTAATTAGCATATATGTTCTTTGTTGCCTTTAAATATAGCTAAGATAAACCTGATAATTTTGTTCCATAGTACCTGCAGTTTAAATGTTTTAAATCTTTTGTTAGATATAATACCAAGACATACAGGCATTATCCATGACTTTGCCGCAATGCCATAGTCCTAATTTTACGAATATCTCTAGCCAATATCTTTCTATGCCGGTACAAAAATTTGAGCCCTGATATTTCAAGCTTTTTTGCCCAATATCAGGTAATTAAATCGGACCGAGAAAAATGGAACTTGGTAGCTCTTGGTTGATGTTACATTAAGAGGCAAATAGGATATGCCTTTACATTTTCCAGGTTATTGAGATCTACACCCAGAGAATCTACCCTAGATGAATCACTCCATCGTGGCATATTATCATAAGATTTTGCGTGTGTGTTGGATGAATATGTTAAATAAAGTGATAAATTAATATGCACGATGTTGTGGTCAGTGTTTTGTGTGATTAGACATGTTCTACCATAATAATATGTTACAAGTGGGAGTTGCCAGGTATCTATAGGTGATGCTTTTGTGTCCATGAAACAGCGTCTAGCCTATATTATGAAAAGAGATATTTGGTGTGTACACAATGATATATATTTAATCACCATTCACTGTATACATTTCAGATTGACATACATGCAAAAATGTCTTGCCAATATTACTTCTTTGCCAGGTGGGATGTATTTGCTTAAAAACAGTGTGATCATTATTTGTGAATTGTGATGGAAGTTGAATGGTTTTGGAAGCATGGAGAATTTTAGCCTTTCAATTTCTGTTTATTGTATTTGCATTGGTAGCCTGGTAGCCAAATTGTTTTGGAAGCATGGAAACTGTTTGCCTTTCAATGTCTGTTTTACTTACCAATTTTAATTTGAGACAAATTGTTTTATTTCAAAATACATCCACATACGTAGGCCTAGATCAGGGGGATATAGAGAAAGAGTAACTAAATTTGACCAGTCCTTAAATTGGACCTCCACTATATCTTGCAAATGAGACAGATAGCAGATAGGCTACTTCAAGAACATGATAGTTGGCAAAGAAGGGTGATAAATATGGAAAATGGGTGAATTGTTTCATTTTTACATAGAGTTGGTGTTCTCTGTTGCACAAGATGCAGGCAAAATGGTATTGCTCTTTTTGAAAATATGTACTAAAACTATGAGTTGATGAGGGTTTTAAATTGGACGACTTATATGAGTGCCGCATATTGGACCACTTGTCCAATGTTGGGTCGCGTGGCCAAATCAATGGGAGGAAATGAACTATCCATTTTGACTATCTAATCTAATCATAATAATACTCAGAGCAGGTGCATCATCTCACTCATAAGGCTTTTTCCGCTCAACTCATAACACTTTAAACTCGACTCCAAAGCCCATCTACTCACCTGAAGTTACCAACTGGGCAACTTTTACCCATCAAAATTCATTATTTCCACAGTTCCAGAAATTTATCTCGAGATTTTGGGCAAAAAACACATTTTTTACCATTAAAATAGGGGAGCTATATATTTATCTGCTACAACAGGGCCAGTAATGCATTTCACATTGAAGGCCATTGAATTCCCCATCTTTTGATATGCTGATTGACCCTCAATGGCTAATTTAACTACCCAGTTCCAAGAAATTCATCTTGGGAATTTGGCAAAAACCACATTTTCCGCATACAAATCTGGGAGCTATATATTTATCTGGAACATCAACATCAGTATAATGCATATCACATTGCAGGCCATTAAATTCCGCATCTTTTTGTATGCTGATTGAACTTCTATTACCAATATAACTACCACATTCCCAGATTTTCAGCAGCGGCATTTCGAAAAAATCACATTTTGCCACAGAAATCTCACTGCTTGCCATTTGTAGTCCTGCACACCACGCCCCATCATTCTACACTGGGTCCTGTCTCTGTAGACTGCCAGCATTTCCATTCAATCCAGATTCCAGTTCATCTAACTGGAAGCTTACTGGAAACTGAACCGACGCTGCAAATGGGACATTGGTTGACATAACAAAGCTAGTAAGAAGATCGTACTTGGTGCATTTTTGTAAACCATCAAACCCTAACGGGTCAACAGCTAGTAATTATATAATTTGTGGCAGTTATTCCACGTTTTTATAGATAAATGGAAAGGGGCAGCTTCAATTTTTTTTAAATTTCAATTCCTGATATAAAAGGTATTTGTGATGTGTGGACCTATATTGGACCACCTGGTCCCCATATTAGTCCACCTATTTCCATAATACTCTCATGAGTGCGAAGAACTAGGCTAAGAGGGCTGCACTTGCCACAAGTATATGTGTGTGTGTCTATTTACCAAATTGAACCATTAGTGCCAATATAATATAGTGTATTGAACTGTTGGTCCATTATCGGTAATGACAGTTAACAGTTGGTGCAATATAAGTTATACTGGTCCAGATTAAGGCACCTGGACAAATATATGAATAACAAATTTCTGTCAAAGATATAAGCCATGTTACAAACAGCTTCAAAGAGACAAATTTAAAGGCGACAGCCATGTCTTGTTGCAGCTAGACCATTTTTCTTAATTAGCTCTCAGCACACATTTTTGAGAACAAAGGCTTCTATGGAGTTCCCCACTTGATTGACCATGACAACTTTGCTCCTTCACATAATTTCAACAGTGTTTCTATTGCTGCTGCTCAAGATGTAGCTCTTGCATTCAGAATGTTCTATATCTTTTAAGCTCTTTTTTAATGCCCATGAAATGCAGATAAAGCGGTCCCTGTGTTATAAGAACGTCTTGTATGTGACTGCACATCTCTCTCCTGCACTAAGTCCTTTATTCCTAGTATCCCATCAATAATTATAATCATATGTTGTCAACGACGGGAGAGGGAATATGTGATCAACCACCCAAGGGCTTTAGCTCGAGGTGTGATAAACACATATTCCTGACCCCATAGTGAATAACTGGCTTACACCATGAGACAAACACTCAAACAGTCAAACATGAGAGGATAACTGGACAACAAAGAATATGGGAATTATCACCCAGAAATACTTGCATGTGATTGGCTGATAGGATGTCTAATCGTATAAACAAAACTGCATTTTAAAACCCATTGCATGTAAACAGAACTGGGTCATTCTCAAATTTCGGGACAATTTGCGTCACTCTAGCTCCCTGACATTAATATGAATGCGATAAATATCTGAAGCGTCACTCTGCATCTGTTATTCATATTTCTACTTAGAACCACTGCATTTGGAGCAAAAAGTCATTTATTCGACTTTTTTTAATGCATTATGTCTAGAAATCCGTGCAAAATCAATGGTTTTTCCCTGTCAATGGACTTGACATGACAAAATCAAGTGTTCATTTTCCTCCTAATATACCATTATTTTCAAAGTTTCTTTGCACGATTAATGGGAATATAGACTTGAATTTATATTTAGTTCATATTCAATTTTATTGTGGTATAATTTCATTGATTAAATTGATACAATAGTCGTGTCACTAATTCATGTCAATTTCTTTGTCCCCTCCGCTACTTGCCATAGCTCTGTTCGTTATTGTTTTTTATGAGCTATTTTCACTGAATATCATCAGACGCATGTGCGCCATAGTACCACTGCCTTGCAGACTTCATAAAACATGTATTCAATAAATTATGACATAATGTTCATAAAAAATGTTTTTGGTCCCTCTAAAATGTCCCCTCCATTTCCTTCATTTCCAAGCTTACCAATGATAATTTTACAGAGCGATTTCATGTATATGTTGCTGAGGGTGGCATGTTTTAATATTCTGCAATTATTTTGTCTAATCTCCAAAATAAAAAGCAGTAATGAGCGAAAAGCAAAAAATTGTTCCCCTCCGTTACCGTCCCCTCCGTTACCAGATCATGAGCAAGAAATCGATATTTGGACCAAAAAATCTACTGATACGAGATGAAGTACTTCTGAAAATAATAGTTACATCAATCTTTTATCATTTTTCCTTTTGTTGCTGTTCCTACAGTTGGTTTTTTACATCAAAATTCCCCTCCGTTACCACATTGTCCCCTCCGTTACAGGACAATTTTCCTATACCCGTTGTCCCGAAATTTGAGAATGGCCCAACTAGGGATTTTATAACAAAGGGACGTAGCAATGCTGCACTGTGTTGGGAAGCAGAGCAAACAGAATCAGAAAAGCGTTTCATTACCTCTGTGTTATTAACTTCGAAAATCAAGCCGGCCGTTCCCTTGTGGCCTTCAATTGCATGCATAAGAGTAAGGGGGAGACTATTTCTTATCGGGGGGGGGGCTTGGAATTTTTTTGTAATGAATAATTTCTTGCTCAATAAGTAAATTATTTTTGCCCAGTCTTGAAATAATTAATTGCTGCCTGGGTTATTCCTTAATCAGGCGTTATTTCATTTATAGGAATGAATAGTCAGGGATTTTGTGCGCTTGTAATAAATAAAATGCTGTGGCCGTTACTGTGAAATAAATAATTTCCCGCCAAGGAATACTCCAAGCCCCACCTGGAAATTAAATGATAACCCCCTAATGTCAGGAATTGTCATGTCACCAAATGAAAAAAATATGATTTAATCGTGTTTGTGGTTGCATATATGTACTTAAGAATAATGGATGCCAAACTCAAGCGAGGGAAGAGAGTAATCTATAAATAGGATCGATCAGCAAAAAGAAGCCCTAATAATGAATGCTATTTCTGAATTCTCTCTGTACCAAGTTACTTTTTAAAGTCAAATTAATCTTTTTCTTGTAACATTGTCATTCCATTTAGATTTTCGAAATTTCTGAAACTTGATAGCAGAGCAATAAGGCAGAAGACATTTTACACATTTATTGACATTATTTGACTATTTTGACAGCAGCCAATACCAATCATTGCATCACTACAAAGGAATACTTCTGTTTGGAAATGAGAGATAAATTGTCTACATGTACCTTTTAATAATATCTGTCTAGACAACCATTCCACCAGCACTTCATTCCTTGGTCTGAACTATTATTAATTGAAGCTACTGTATGATATGATTATGAATCAAGCGTTCACATTTACCTTTCAAAGTAACACGAGTAGAAAATGTGCCATTTGTCAAAATTGCACCGTTAATTGAATTGATACTTAAAATATATTTTTGTCATGCTCAGTCCTTCGTCTAGGGTCTAACTGGTAGCTAAACATTACAATAATTTATATCATAGTCTGTAACGAGAGGGCTTATTTTGTTCAAGATGATAGTTGAAGATTTATTTATTGTTGATTGATGAGATTCAAGTATACATTATGACAGCTAAAGAATCAGCATGGCATCTTTTTATAGAGTATTTCAGTAGCTCTGACAAACTTCCTGTACAAAATGGTATCCTACTCAATTTTTCTTCATTATATCATAAATAAATAGGAACACATGAGTCATGAGATAATGGAAAATAATGTCTACTTTATAAAATATAACACCAACCGTTAAAAATGATTTCATAATTGTGGACACTTAGACTGAATGTAATTTTTTATCTGGGACAGGTATGTCATTTTACAAGGAAAATCTTGTCCTCAGTCTTTTATGTCACTTTTCCTGATGGAATACATGTCCCAGAAAAAACAACATTCAGGCTGAATGTCCACAATTTTGAAAATGTCTGTGATGCTGCGAAAGAATCTTTTATTTAATGAATGATACAATCATTCAGGCATTTGAAGACAATGGGTTGGCCTATACCTTAAGAAGACATCCTGTTTTCAAATTTTTTTGTAAGGGTAATTGCTCATTGACATTCAGCACTACAGTAAACTATATATATATAGATTCAATGGAAAGTATGACTTTGAGTGCAAAAACTCTCTAAAAATGTTGTCATTTTCACAATGTTGCTAAAACGCTGACTGAGCACAGTCTTCTGTACAAGCAGGTGATCGAGCGAGGCTCCAGACTGAAGAAATTCAAGTCGAACTGGGTATCGGATTGGCTTCTAGGTCAATGGGGCTATTGCCTTTCAGATCTGTGCTGCTGCTCGTCAGGTCTGCGCCCAGCAGGACACAGCAGAACTGGGCAGCAAACTGCCAGAAATTCATGTAAGCGAGGACGTGAAATAAAGCACCACTGATGAAATGTTGTAGCCTGCTTGCTTACGCTCCCAACTACACAAGCTATTGTAGTCTGGCTAAAACGTTGATGTGCTGATGGGAAAGGACTCATACATGTGACACTAAGGTGTCAATGACCTACAGTGCTGCCTGTAAGTAAGTGAAACGCATGATATTGTGCCATTGCATCAATGTTAAACATCCTTCCTTAACCAAAATGCTTCTGGAAGGACGAATTCTCATCTGATGAGAGGAAAACATTTTGGGTCATAAAGGCCGATATGTGAGGCATGTGGGATAAAAATAGCAGCCAATTTTCTTTGCTGTAGTTGGAGTTAGGTATGGGTCAAAGTCTTTGATAAGTAAGTGAAACGCAGGCCCAATGTTAAAACATAGGGAAGGGTGGTTCACTTACTTATCAAAGACTTCGACCCATACCTAACTCCGACTACAGCAAAGAAAATGGGCTGCTATTTTTATCCCACTTGCCTCACACATCGGCCTTTCTGACCCACTTTGTTTCCCTTTCATCTGATGAGAATTCATGCCTCCACAAGCAGTTTGGCTGAGGATGTTTAGCATTGATGCAATGGCACAATGTCATGCGTTTCACTTACTTACAGGCGGCACTGTAACATCCCAATCATAAATTATCTCAATCATTTTCTCTATTGTAACAGACAGAGACGAATGACTTGTTCTTCAATTGATAGAATACCAGACTACACAGTGAATGCGCACTATTGATGACTATCTCTCATAACATGTCATGCTCAACATCAGAATATATGCAACATTGGCATGTTTCAATTCAATATTATATATTATTTTCATCAACAAAGACAGAAAACAAATTATAATTATCACTCTTGGGAAAATATAAGAATTATGAAACACATAGAATTAAGTTCAATGCAATCCTACCCTCCACATGCTTAATTTCCATGTAAACAGCTCGATCAAAAACTACTTTATTTTGCCAAGAAATGCGAAAAATCGTGAAAAAAAACATTAACAGACCTTCGCCCAGGTTGCAACCAACAGCGGCTGAAAATCCGGACAAAAATATTGGTTTCGTCTTGTGGATTTTGCCAAAAATGCACTAAATTGCGGATCGCGATATGAAGCGAAAAAGCGAAAAAACGTATCGACGGTACGTATCATATCGAATTTGTCACACGGTGTCCAACCCTATAATATTGCATGTCAATTATGAAACAACTTGCTGGAAGTATATCACACTGAAGAGCATGATAATCTTTTCTGAAAGTTCCATATTTTAATCTAAATACGGCTGTGACAAATCCATTAGTAGACCAGGCTACAATAGCCTGCTGTTGTCGCGAGCATTAGCGAGCAGGCTACAACATTTCATTAGTGGTGCTTTATTTCACATCCTCGCTTACATGCCCTGCTGAGCTGGGCGCAGATTTGAAATGCAACAGTGACCTAGAAGTCAATTCTACACCCAGTTCGACTTGAATTTCGTCAGTCTGCAGCCTCGCTCACTCACCTGCTTGAACAGCAGACTGTGCTCAGACAGATAGTAGACTGAAAACTGGCTTGCTAAGGTTATACTCACTACAGGAGAGGGAAAATTCGATTTATCAGCTGAGGTTTAGATAAACATGAACATATTCCCAATCCCTGGGTTAATAACCGTCTTATACCATGAGATAAACACTCGTATAGGTTATTCACCAAAGTAGAGGGAATATGTAATTTATCACCTGAGGGCTTTAGCCCAAGGTATGATAAACACATAATCCTGATCCCAAGGTGAATAACTCGCTTAAACCGTGAGACAAACACTCACTCAAACATGAGAGGATAACTGGAATTATTCCCCTGTAATACTGGCATGTGATTAGCTGACAGAGGTGTCGAATGGTATAAATACAGGTAAGCACTGGAAGACAGGTGGACGATGAAGAATATGGGAATTATTGCAATGAAATAATGTGATCAGCTGACTGAGTCAGAGGTGTCAAGTGGAATAATCTTCATAATGCAACATGAATGAACTGAAGGGGCCCTTTCAACAACCACCGACATATAACAAGTGGCTGTAAGTACTTAGTATTGAATTTAAAAGCGTAAAAATTCAATTATGAAGTATAAACAGTTCCACAAAAATAAGTCCCCCTTTGGATAAACTTGAATATCACAAAGATTCCTTCGCTGATATTTATGACAGTTGGCTAAATTATAGCCCCATATATCGTCTTTACAAGTGTGTATTTATAGCTCAGTGGAATTATTCCTCACTGAGCCAGCAGCCTTCGAGTGAGCCTACCCCTGTTTTCAAAAATCCATGGCTTTTCCAATGGATATGAAAAATTTCACCATGCGAGGGAGCCACCAGCTTGATAAACCTCATCATGTTTCTGGATAAAATTTGTTTCTCAATCGTGTTTAGAAGATAACTAAGGACTTCTTTTGTAACAGTTTTACAGTTTAGGTTCCTTGGATGCAATAACAAGTAATTTGAGTGGAGTTTAAATACCTTTTGGTAAATTTTTTTTTGGAAAAACCAAAACTTAGGATTTTTTGAAAAGAGGGGTATGTGCACTCGGGGTCTGCTGGCCCAGACAAAATTTAGCAATAAAGCTACAAATACACACTTAGACTGTCAATATGCAGGCCTACAAACTGGCCAACTTTCACCAAAATCGGAGAAGACGTCTTTGAGATATTCACGTTTTCGTAAAGGGGACTTATTTTTGTTGAACTGTTTAGATATAATTTGATCAACCCAGTGGACAACCCACTCTCCATGAAGGAATAAATACAAATTTACATGTGATGTTCCCTTGCAGTTTTAATGATATTAAAGGTTACCGCAACAGCACTGCACCAATATGATTTGCAATGCCCTTCCCCCCCCCACCCACAATTAAGGCACATGGCAAGTTCAAAGCTGCAGCAAATTTCAAACCATTCTGCACTGCACCTCACTTTGCACCACATTTTGCACTGCAATCAATACGGTCTGACAGCATTTGTTGTTTGTTTGTATGTGTTTTACGCCTCAGCAGCACCTTAGTGGGCTATATCGAGGCAGGCGATCGCCGTATGATGTAATAATGATGATGAGATGAGAAGACTGTGAGTCTGGTACATACCCTATTAATTCAGGGATGCCCAGGGTCTTTCAGTCGCCCCAGCATAGAACACTGGATACAACCCGCCTCCATTTAATGTCCCATTGGCTCGGAATAAATTGAGTTCCGGGGTGGGATTCGAACCCACGCCCTCAGAGCCAGTGGTTGTGCAAACAAGCACTCTTAACCATTAGGGCACGGAGGAACTCTCGGTCTGACAGCATTGACCGCTAGACTCTAATATATATTCTGGCTATCCCATGGCTATTCATCAGGATGCAAAGAAAGTCAAGGTAATCTTCATAAAACAATATGAGTGCACTTCAGATGCCCTTTGAACAATCGTCCAGACACAAACTTCCGTTTGATATTAGTATACTTGCCAAATGCACAGCCTTTTTAAAGAACCACAGAGAATCATTTGCATAAAAGCTTAAAGCTTCCATTAAACCAGCATTATCTGGTTTCTTCGAGTGTGAAAAAAAGTCAGAATGTTTAAAAGATCTTATCCCCAGTTGAAGTCAATCAGAAGAGAGTTATTAGAGGCTGTTTAGAATCAGTTCTGTGCAGAACCAAGCCAAATTTGGCACTATGCTTTTGTGTGAAGGTCATATATCTCAATGTAATAAGTCTGGAATGACGTCAAAATTAATTGGATAAGTGCTGTGGCACAATTTTCTGTAGATTTCTGTGTGAAGAGGAAACTGAGTGATAGCGCACGCCTAGCTAGACTCCGAAGTCAGTCAGAGTTAAAACTCTGTTCTCACTTGACAACTAACTTCAGTTAACTTATCCAATTTCATAGGGTCTTTTCATAAAAATTTTTCAACAGTTACTGTAGGCCTACATTATGACTGTAGAAATTTCAGAATTTTGAAGACGGCAAAAATTGTGCAATGTGCAAATATGTCCGATTTTTAATGAGATTTAGTGTTGCATATACTGTAAATTTTGAATTTTGAGTTAGCATAATTGATTGAGTGAGATGGTTGCACAATTCCTTTGAGCCAAGATACAGCATAAAGATTATCATAACTCAGCAAGCTATCATGGCTCAAACAAATTGTGCAGCCGTCTCACTCAATCATTTGAGCTAACTCAGAATTTCAGAATTTACAGTATAGACTTTACAAAGGTCCTTAAAGAGTGTGGTGTGTATTTTGTACCTTTTATGTTGCGGAGACTGATACCAAAACCAGTTTTGTGAGGTAAAAACTGGCAAGGTTATGCAACAATGACTTGACTTTAGCTGTCTCAACTCTGGCTTGACTTGATTAAACATCAACTTGTCAATTGGAAAGCTAACTATGACTTCACTGGTCGACTTTATGTAGTCAACTTTATGTAGTCGACTTCGGGGTCTACGAAGGGCACTTTGAACAGTGTTGACGTTAATTAAGGCCGAACATCCGAGACTGAGCCTTCAATACCGAGACTTTTCATGACAAAAAGGTCACACAAATTGGTCATGCAGGAATGATAGATAATTATCACATACAACGTAATTACACTTCCGCAGCATGATGCAAGGAAATGTCAACTCTATTAATTTTCTGGGAGATAGATTTTCTCTTACTTTCACAATCTGAGAGCTACAACTTTGTAGAATTAATTGAAGTCCCTGTTACATTTCTGAATCAGCTGAATTGTCTTCAAACTAATTTAAAACAAATCCTGCTGTGAGGAATAATTTACCCTTAATAGTACCTATTGTGTCTTGGAGAGGCAGGAGAGCTGCCTCAGTAAAGGTGTAATTGTTTTTCAGAAGTGTTTTATTAATTTTTTTTGTTATATTACTTATATTCGCGAATCGAATTGAGCACAAGAGAGGACTCAAAATTCTGTGCAGTGATGGTCTGAACATCAACAGTCCACAGTTGGGAATTTGGTCAAGTAGGTCTAGCTTCTTATCAATGATTTAATTTCGTATTCAACAGAAAATAACATATGAATCTTCAAAGTGTATTAAAAATTCAATTTTCTCCAGTTATTTATCCTGCACAAATATTTTTTATGCGATAGTAAATTAATTGCCTTTACAAGCTAAATCAAATTATTAACACATGATTCATTTCATTTCAAAATAGATAACAAGAAAACATAACAAAATTCAAGAAACATAATCTTTATAAGCTTATGATTTTGTAACAGTGAGCAATTAATCTACAAGCAGATCATGTTATTGTTTTGAATTACCGTATAGTATATATTTACACTATTTCATAATATCAACAATCTAACATAGACTTGACTTTGACAGCTTTCAGTGTTGTCTATATTTCTGCCATTTAGCTGATTATCTATCAATATTATTTATCGATTCAATATATCTATCTATCAATTTATGGGAACACTGCAAGTCCAACAAAAACGTTTTGAAGTGCTGCGCGAATTTCATTGCAGTGCCATTTACTTATTATATATATCAATAATGTGGCCGCTGCCTGTGCCAGTTCCTATACAGTACAACCCAAAATAAAGTAAGAAAATTTTCTGTCAGAAGTCCTCTGTTTTCCTATTTTGCCCTCCTTTCTCCTCTCCGCCCCAAATCTCCTTACAACTACCTTTGACTCCTCATCACAACCTTAGCCCACATTAAGAACTCTATTAAAAAAGCTGTGAATGAAATTGCAATAAGCAAAGGGACACAATATCAAAGAAGTTAAACACAATGGGGGTGATGAAGTTTGAATTTGTGTTGGCTGAATGTGAATTAAATATAATTTTAAAAGGTAGTTTCAAGTAGGAAAAAGTAGGAAGGGATTTGTAGGGAGCCAAAAGGTGTGAAAGGGTAAAGTAGTGGCTGATTCTTCCTTCCTGCTGGGGTAATCGTACTTTATTTTGAGTTGTACTGTATGTAGATTTTAGATTTAACGAGCCTTCATGCAATGAAGGTCCTATATCTATACATGTAGATCTACCTAGAGATCTCAATCTATCTATCTATCAATCTATCTATCGATCTATATATATAGATATGGTAAGTGCAGTCCTCCAAGCCCAGTTCTGGGCACTCACGAGGGTTGATTAAGATGGAAGAGCAGACGTCCTCGATATGTTACACATTTACCCCATGTGAAGGATATTTTACTTGCC
Organism: Platynereis dumerilii; assembly: GCA_026936325.1. Taxonomy (NCBI): domain Eukaryota; kingdom Metazoa; phylum Annelida; class Polychaeta; order Phyllodocida; family Nereididae; genus Platynereis; species Platynereis dumerilii. The sequence goes on along the minus strand of JAPTHN010000092.1, from coordinate 1,192,679 downwards.
AAGCACAGACAATGATACAAGGGGCCACCAATGTAATGTCTCATCTGAACGACATCCAGCTGGAATTCTGCTCATGAAGGTCAACTGAAAATTTTGGGTTCCCAAACCGGAGTTCGAACGCATGCAGGCAAAAATAAATAATCAATCAATCAATCAATCATCAATCAAAACCTTCAAAGGAGCAGAGAGACACCTTTTATAGAAACCACTCTCCTACCAAGTTGTCTGTCATATTGGACAATCCTATTGGGTCTATAATTATTTTCATGAATGAAAAAAAGGTCCAGAAGGTTCATTCCTAATAAGGGTTCTTTTCAAATAGAGGTATACACATCCTAACCACACTCAGCGTAGTTGCCTTTACAATTAGAATCCAAAGCACACAAGAAAATTATGTAATTTCAAACAATATTCTCAAAGTGCAATAAAAAGATAGAAGATTCGATTTATAGAAAATTTATATGTTTTTTTTTTCTGTTAAATGTTTCAAGACCAGATTTTTAGCACCAAATGGAGAAATTCTCGTTACTCACTGTTTCTAGATTTATTTATAACGTGGGTGTAGAGTGTAGAACTTGCTGTCTCTAGGTTGGGATGAAGTAGATGCTGTAAAGAAAAACATTAAGGGATGCAGTAAAGACATTAGGGTCTGAGATCAAATCTGCCATTAAATTTGCCCTTCACTTGGAAACCAGGAATGTTCCAGGATCATTAGCCTGAGTTGAACAACATCTGAAAAGGACAGCTGTTTTGAGGGGGGCAGGGTATTAAGGGTAACTTGTACTCTTTATAAGCATTTTGACATATCAACAAAATTGCAGTTACAGTGTATTCATCTCCATTTTATAGACCTATAGTTGAAAGTGATGCAATTGATCTCATAAGCTGTACCTGTCATAGCGGGGCAGATTTGTCATGAATAGGGGAGTAATAGTGCATCTATACATAGAAGCATGAAACTTGGCACACATTTCAAAAACGTCTTGAAGAAAATATTTAGATAGGGAGCCACTTCAGATTAGACCTGGTTGAACCATGGCAGCCATTTTCCAAAATGGCGGCTAATTATCTCATTTTCCTGCTTTCTGTGAAGTGCCTATAGTTTGAAAGTATGAAAACAGTGCTCATTATTCCTTCTACTGATCTAACAAACATTATCAATTGACTTCTAGATAGAACTGAGGAATTTCAGGGTAGTCAGGGTCCTTTTTGTTAGAACTGTTGAAGAAAACGTATCATTTTCGCGGTTTCCCATAGTTTCATTGAATCTCAATTGATTTTAAAACTGACTATATATTTGAATTCCTTGTAAGAAGAGCTTTCAAGTGAATGTTCGCATCAATAGTTTACGTGATTTTTTTGTCAAAATTAAAGAAAAAACAAAATCTTCAAAAATCAATTTATTTTCATTTTTTTCCATTTTCGTACCAAGATTACGAAACCGATTGATGCGGGTACTCATTTGAAAGCTCTTCTTACAAGGAATTCAAATATGTAACTTATTTTGAGATTTATATATAATTGGTGTAAACATCCGTAACCGCGAAATCCAGTGTTTGAATCAATATTTCTAACAAAAAGGATTCCAAAAAGCCTGAAAATAGACCAAGGCTACCAAAAAATGTTACAGTAATGTACTGAATACTTAGAGAAGCAATAAAAAACAATATTTACGTGTACTTATGAATTAAAAAAAACAAACTCTCGAGTTTTTCTGGGCGTCCCTCCAACATCATGTCATCACCCAGTTTAATTCATAAATTACTTGTACTTGTGATGTTGGTAAAATAAATTATCTATCTTATCTATCTAAATTGATGTATCTATTCATACAAACGAGACAAAGTGTAATTGGAGAAATAGACAGCCTCGGAGAGATCAATTGCTCCAAATTGGCAATGAAGTAATAAGCCAATTCATAGCATGACTCAAACTGCATCTTCTGGATTGACCCTCATAACGCAAGCCAGTAAAGTGGTCATTGTGGCAATCATTTCAATAAAATGTTGAGAATGTTACAACCTTGGGCAGATGGCGCAGTCACTCAGTGAACTCATTTAAAACAACATTTCTACAGATAGAGTGGCCCTCTCTAAAGCAGGCACTCTCTTACTGTTAAAAACTTTGATTATGCAGTAAAATAAATTATAGAGGAGCCAACATATTTTACCAATTGCTTCTTTGAGTCGGGTTTTCTATTTTCTGGGATATACTGTTGACGAAGGCAGCGACAGCTTTAATGTCTAATCTGATGCTTTTTTTTGTGGATTATAAATATTGATTTTTTTATCACCCGTTATTCCAATAGCATCAGTTCAACCAAAGGCAGAGATGAATTCTTTTAAAACTTGACAGTCTGCTATATAGATGTATCACATCATTCTGTGAAGGCAAGCGCTTTAGCTGATTTTATGTTTTTGTGTCAAGACAAGGGAATATTCATAAATGAATGCTTTGCAGAATTTTTTTTAATGAAGACCTTGCAATATTCAAAAGGAATTTCATACACTAGGATATTTTGGGGACTCTTTTGTTTTGACTACTTTTTGTCTTTTTAGAATTGTCAGATTGAAGTTAGCCCTGTGTTCAATTTCTACACCATTGGCTAGGCCAGAAGCAGGTGAGATGTATATGTGAGCTACAAATAAAAAAATCTGAATCTGAATCTGAATCTATAAAACCCTCAAAACAGCACTTGTTGCCACAAAATACTGTTGCTTTCTTCGAGTCATGAGTCACAAAGTGCATATATTTCAAATTGAACTGGTCTTCTCTTTTTCAAGACATTTTGCATATCAAATATACAGACTGTAAGGATTGATGTATTTCAGCTCAGAGAACTGTAGCATTGCTCTTGATAGCGGGGCAGGTATGTAAAAAAATAGTGCATTTATACATAGAAGCATGAAACTTGGCGCACACTTAAAAAACATCTATACAAACATATTTAGATAGGGAGCCACTTCAGATTTAGCTTAGGTGGCTACTGGCAGCCATTTTCCAAAATGGCGGTCAATTCTTCCATTTTGCTGCTTTCTGTGTAGTTCCTACAAATGGAGTACACGTAAATATTGTTTTTTATTGCTTCTCTAAGTATTCAGTACATTACTATAACATTTTTTGGTAGCCTTGGTCCATTTTCAGGCTTTTTGGAATCCTTTTTGTTAGAAATATTGATTCAAACACTGGATTTCGCGGTTACGGATGGTTACACCAATTATATATAAATCTCAAAAATCAAATGAGTACCCGCATCAATAGGTTTCGTAAACTTGGTACGAAAATGGAAAAAAATGAAAATAAATTGATTTTTGAAGATTTTGTTTTTTCTTTAATTTTGACAAAAAAATCATGGAAACTATTGATGCGACCATTCACTTGAAAGCTCTCCTTACAAGGAATTCAAATGTGTAGTCAGTTTTAAAATCAATTGAGATTCAATGAAACTATGGGAAACCGCGAAAATGATACGTTTTCTTCAACAGTTCTAACAAAAAGGACCCTGACTACCCTAAAATTCCTCAGTTCTATCTAGAAGTCAATTGATAATGTTTTTTAGATCAGTAGAAGGAATAATGAGCACTGTTTTCATACTTTCAAACTATAGGCACTTCACAGAAAGCAGGAAAATGAGATAATTAGCCGCCATTTTGGAAAATGGCTGCCATGGGTCAACCAGGTCAAATCTGAAGTGGCTCCCTATCTAAATATTTTCTTCAAGACGTTTTTGAAATGTGTGCCAAGTTTCATGCTTCTATGTATAGATTAGTCCAGTCTATTTGTGAAAAATAACCCCTCAACCCCCAAAAAATTGCTACAAAAGGTTTTTCAACTGATTCTGTTAGGTATAGCTGTACTTTTTAACATACTAAAAGTTTACCAAAATCGGATCATCGGAAATGTGTTTTTTTCAAGATGGCGTCGAAGATTGCCGACAAAACCTTCAAATGGCAATAACTCAGGAACTATCCACTCAAATTTGATGATCTTTGCATCTAAACCTAGGCTTTTGGGGTCAAGGAACACATTGAGAGCATCAAAAATAACATTGGACCATTATTTAACATGTACAATGCTAATATGTAAAATATGGTTGCCGACACCTCGATAAAGTCAACCATTCACTAAGATTTGACAATCATTGTATCAATTGCCAATTAAAAGAATGTAGCTGCTTTAGTTGTCATTGAGTGAAACAGAGAAATGATTCATTGCATCATTATTCAATTTAGTTAACAGCAATTGGCCATAAACTTCAAGAACGCTTTGTTTATAAAGTCAATTTACACTGTTCTGAAGTCATCAATTATCCACCATTTTTGATTTTTTTTTTTGGCATTACCAAAGTCTTTCAGTTTGGCATTGATTATATACAGTGGGCCCACAAGAAAGTCAAATTCGATGATCTTTGCATTCAAACGAAGGTTTTTGGGGGCAAGAACACATTGAGACATTGGACAATTATGGAGCTTTTAAATTCCAATATGGCCACAGACACTTTTATTTAGACAATTTTTCCACTGAAATTTGCACCATTCTCTTCCCTGTAACAGTCTGGGAAATTACCATCACGTGATGACATTTGCAATTCCAGCTAAGCCCTGGCCCTGACAGGATAATTGAGTGTGTGGGGTTGATCAGTTGGGTATCAAAAAGAAGCCTGATCACTGTACACCCATCCTCATCACACAGCAGCATGACAGTAGGGGGACTTAATTCTATCCCATTTCGCGAGGTACCGCAAAGTCATCAGCAGCTGACGACAGTTTCCTAATTTCTCTGGAGCCTTCGGGTTCTTTTCCTCATTATGTAATGGATAAGCCTGCCAAAATTAATAGAGTTAGTTGATACTGTGATACAACTTTATGCCAAGTTTGGTAGTGATAGTAGCAGCAGTTATTTTTAAATAGCCTGTCAAAGATGATTTTGAGCACTGCTTAAGTCATGGCTGGGCCATGACACTTTGAGAAGGTCATGGGAGAGAGATGACAGTGTTGGGGTGAGTGTCATGTGGGGCTAAAGACATTGGTTGTCATGAGCAGATGGTAATTTCCTTGACTGTGTAAGGACATCTTGGAACTAGCATCAGAAAACATGATAAAATCCCCTATCTTAGAATGCAGGTTTGTCCTTGAAACAGGGTATACTTTAAGGAATTTCCGATTTTTATTTTACTATGACTGCAGGATGGTATTTTTTGGGAGATATCCCTTGGCTTCAGACAGGTAACACCAAATTTGCAGATACATGTAGCATCCTTAAATAGATAGATGTTTTAGGTCAAGAGGGTTGATTGATGCGATCTGAATCTGGATGAGATGCCAACAGGCCTCCATAACTCTGTATGAGTTTAAATGTTTGCGGGAGAGGTGTAGTGCTATTAGTATTATTGATCAGATTGGAGACTGCTCAACATCTTACAGGTTTACCCAATGTAAGTGATGTGATCTTTTACTTGCCCAGCATAGATAATGACACAAGGGGGCCACTATTTGACGTCCCATCTGAATGACATCCACGTAGGATTTTGCTTATGATTGACCACTGCAGATTTTGGGTTCTCCAACCAAGGTTCGAACCCATGCAGGCAAAGGCCTTCAGCGGAGCAGGTGGGGACCATTTTAAAACAACTCAGCCATCAAGCTGCTCAAATCCTGGACAATCCTCAGTTGCATTCTTCTCGCCCATGATAAATATGTACTCAGGATACAAGGGTTGCTTTTTGTCCATATTAGACTTCGTAACCTCTTGATGAAGCAAAAGCTTCCTACGGTGACTATCGTAAATTTTGACCAGCCCTTGACTTGGAAAGCACCTGAATTGTTATTGATGCACCACAAAATAAGAATTGTTATCTTGTCAGGGGGTTTCCATACTAGTATGAACTTTCTGAGTACTATTGGGACACTGACAGAGGGAACAGGAATGAATAAAATGTGTGAAACCATCTGATGTGGCTGAATTATCAGAAATGGTTGACATGGCTTATAATCAAGGCAATTGTATTGGGTTGGTTCCTGCATTTGCAGGGATTTCAGATTGCTTACTTGCATGTATATTTGCCACAGCAGGTCATTTCAACTACTTCAGGTGTGCTCATTACTGACTGCAAGGAATGAGCAACCTTGAGAATATAAATCTTGATATTAACCTGTTACAGGGGAGTTTCTAACTGTTCCTTGTCTTCATGGTTGTTGACAAAGCAAACAGTGCTGGGGACTGTGGGTAGGACTAAATAGCAACCTTGCAACAAAAGAAATTTTAATAAGGTTTTTAATGAGCATTGGTTGTCCAACTGGAAGCAGTGGAATGGCTGAGGACCTGCAGAACCTTTGGACATAATCATGATAATCTGCACCTTCTGAATTGCACAACAGTGCAATACAAGATTCCACAGACTTATTATACATGTTTTAAGTCCAAAACACGCAGATACATTGGAGGCATGCATCAGAAGTCTTACTTTGGGTACTACCTTGAGAAATATTGTCAAAAGACTATTAGCTTGACAGATGTGACTGTGCATGACCTCAAAAGGATTGGGAAAGAGATCATAGAAAATATTGTCGGAAAGTTAACATTTACCAAAAAATCGGAAACACGAGGCAAAAACTTTTTAGAATATCTCTGCCTTGTAGACTGCTCCTGACTGTGCCATTGATCCTGCACTCGTCATTCTAAAGTTCCTTGGTGTGTCAAGATAAGGAAATCTTTCCCCAGATAATATATTTTGAGTTATGAACTGACACCCTATCATAAACTTCGCAACTGAAACAGAGTTTTCAGACAAAAGGAAAGACCTCTTGTCTCTTGACAAGAACAAGGCACACATGATTGCTTTAATCAGCACTACACCAACAGAGGATATATATCACATCATCAATTCACCTGGCGATGCAGATGTTGATATTGTTCAGGCACCTTTGAGCATGTCTGTATTTGCACCAAAACTTTGGCAAAGATACCAATTTGCTGAACTTGTTCCTACTCAGTACAGCAAAATTTATAATTAGGCCGTCTATTTCTGTTCTGACACCAATTGACATTCAAAAGAATGCGGAGCTTGTTACATTAATTTTACTTGTTGAAACAAATATCAGGAGATGATGTACACAGTGAGTTTCCCTTCATCCATGTTTACTTGGGCTGTAATTCATGCTACAGAGTAATTGGCATCAGAAAAGTTGCCTTTCCGTACATGTAAATTAGTGAAATCTGATTTTGTCATGAAGTGCTGTGCAGGTACATTCATATGTTCAAACAAATCTGAAGAGATTATGATGGCAGAATTGGGCAAAGGTATGATGATTGCTGTCTTGGTGGCAAGTCCAAGAATAAACTTTGATTACTGTGTCACAACATTTTCACCAAGAAGGTGGCGTCTGCTAAGGCATCTGTCACACTTAAATGACTTCCTTCCAACTTCCCCTACACATTATTCTGTAGCCTGGCATGTTCTACCAAATTAGTGTGTGGTTGGACATGGCATGCAAATAACATGAACTCTGCAGATTATGGATAGAAGGATGGATCCATATTAGTTCATTTCTGTCATGAAGGAGAAGAAATCGGCTCCGGACAAACATATGAAAGTTATTTGTTATAACTGTTCATCAGGATGCAAATCCTCCCAATGAAGCTGAAGACATAGTGGACTTTATAGTAGTCCACTGCAGCATGTGGTCAATACCAAACTGAAAACTATGACAGTCCAACCAAGACTCAAGAGGTCGATATGGATGACAACAGTTACTTCCGACTGTCAGCAACATGGCGCTAGACAATTGAACAATGTAAACAGACTCCTTGGACAGAGGTATTAGTGGTGATTTATATATAGTTGATTGTTAGACACTAAATTGAAAACTTATGCCATAAACCATTTGTCAACAATTCAATGACATTTAAAAATGAGTGTTCCTAATTGGCAATGGACCTAAAGATGGCCAAATTTGAGTTAACAGTCGGCTTAATTGAGGCGTCGGCAGCCATGTTGTGCACCATATTAGGGTTGTATATATCAAATATTGGTCTAATGTCATTTTTGATGCTCTCAATGTGTTCATTGACCCCGAAAACCTAGGTTTAGATGCAAAAATCATCAAATTTGAGTGGATAGTTCCAGAGTTATTGCCATTTGAAGGTTTTGTCGGCCATCTTGGACGCCATCTTGAAAAAAACACATTTCCGATGGTCCGATTTTGGTAAACTTTTAGTATGTTAAAAGGTACACCTATACCTATCAGAATCAGTTGAAAAACCTTTTGTAGCAATTTTTTGGGGGTTAAACTGTATATAGACTGGACTAGATGCACTATTACTCCCCTTTTCATGACAAATCTGCCCCGCTATTAATAAGATGGTGTAACTTAAATGTGTGTACCTTTATTCCTGGTTATGTTATTCATTACCGTGTGTAACATTAATACTGTAAAAATCGGGCAAAATTTGTTGCTTTAAGAGTGCCCTGTAGCCTGATGTGACCAGATATTGGCAAAATATGAATGGATTTGTGATGAGAATAGTGGAAGGCTTAAATAAGAAAAAAATTACAAACACTCTAGTGGTAGGATAACTACCTTCACCCATCACCCATAAAACTGGGATTTCGCTCATAGCAATACAATGTTATATTTCAAATTGCGGTAGCACCCTCTAAAATTTGTCCGATTTGGCCCAAATTTTTACTGAATTTTTTTTTTCATATACATTGGAACATAATTGGGGAGTGCCCCATTGAAAATTCAAAACTTTATTTTTTTGTGTGCAATCTGCATCACCCTACCGGGCTCCTTGCCCCGACCTACTCTATCCATCTGTACAACTATAGACCTATTATCCATGCATCTATATCTATTGACCTGGCTACTAACCTGGCCAGTGGCCACTGACCTGGCTATTGCCTGTCCATCTCTCTGTAACTAATTATCGAATCTCTTTAGCTTAAAGACCTGATTTGCATGCTCTCCATTGTATTTGTTATATCAGAAGCAATACAATGCTTCTTTCACACCATCAGCATGACCAGTTACTTCTAAATAGCCCACACCGGTGTTGTTGTCCTCCTTACTGTCTGCAAGGCTCGCGGGCTGAAAATAAACAGGGTATTACCACTCGAGAGTTGTCATGGTGACTACCCTGTGTTAAGAGTGAAACTGTTCCTCCAACAAACGATTGTTTAACATTTGCCTCAACTTTCATCTCAGCCTTCTTCCAGGGTATTATGCAAGTATAAGTCTTCAAGAACATAGTGGCTGTCCATGCCTATTGCAAATTCATCGTGCATGCAGTTGACTGGCAAAACCTTGGTAATCTCCATAAAACTACTGGACCATGCTTTAAGTGCCTTGGACAAACGTATAATACATGTATAAGATGCTAAGCATTTTTGCCACTATAGTAAGGCATCGTTTTACGAGACCAACGAGAATTATCTTGTTTAAATCTAAAAGATGTCCATCACGGCATCAAATTGGAATTTTTTGTGAGCGAAAGAAGGTCAGAATACCACGTGAAGAGAATTTTTAGAGGTTATTGATGTTCAGTTCCTGTGCAGCATAAAGCCACATTTGGCATCATCGCTATTCGTCTGAAGGTCATATTACTGTGCTAAGTCTGGAATGATCAAATAACATAAGTGCTGCAGCACAATCTTCAGATTTCATTTGGAAGAGGGAACGTGTTAGGACCATGACACTCTGAGACGTATATGCAAGGTGGATGAAATTGCAGGGGAAAAGCATAGGCGTATCGGAGGGGCGGGGGGCAGGGGGGGCGATTGCCCCCCGCAAAAGTTTGGGAAACAGTGAGATTCGGGCAAAAATCCTGAAAAAAATTGGGCAGATGATTAAATAAACACTGTTGAAAATTAATGATTTCTTGCCAATTTCATTTGAAATGGTATTAAAACTAGATCATTCGGGCAAATGTCGCTCGCCCCTCCAGAAATCACGCGCGCTGTACGCCTATGGGGAAAAGATTGACACACATCTGGACTTAACCGGTAACAGACAAATGTTGATATCACCCGAAAGACCTAAATCCAGAGAGTCAGGGCAGCTACTTTATTTCAAAATCTATAGTAGGCCTATGCATAAATTGAAACACCGTCCAATTCCAAGCAGCAAGTTTGAATAAATCACTCATTTTGTCAGAGCCCAGTTCAATCAAACGATTACACCCATCAATTTAGAAATTATATTAAAGGCCCAGCATGCGATGAAACTAAAATCCTTGATATTTTTTTTTAAGACAATGGAACAAAAAAAAGCTTAAAAATTATATATCTCAGTCACAGTCCATTCAGGTCCGATTTTGTATAAAATAACTTTGCTGGGATTGGTGCCATGAAAATGCCCTTTAATCATAAATGCTGTGTTTGAGTATAATGCCGCACACAACTAGCTGCCGATAAAGCCTCTTTACTGGACCGTAGAGAATTCTCCTGCATAAAAGCTAAAAGCTGTGCATTATGGCGTTATATTGAGTATATTAGTATTCTTCATGAAAGAAAAGAGGGATGGTTCAAAAGGGTCATCCTCCCTAAGGTTCTCTTTATGTGAGGTATTCCAGATGGATGTCTTTCAGAGGAGAGGCCTCAAGGTCCATAATTAATGGGTCTCATACGGAGGCAAGTCATCTGTGGCCTTATGAGCAAAATGGAACCATATATATATCAATAGCATCATATTGTAGAACATTTGTACTTCATAAAAATTTCTAGATTGTAACTCATGCAGTCATCATATTAATTGCATACCTGGTATCCTTAAGCCATTTCAACTATTATTTATGGTAAAAGTGGTCCATTTCACAGAAAAAGTATACCTTGTGAGCAATTATGCTTATGATACATCATTATTAAAACATTTCCATTTGAAATGTGCTGACAAACCGGATCATTAATCTGTTTCATACACTAATAAAAGTATTCATATGATCATGAAGGATGCATAATTTTCATAATGAATAATGGTTTCAATGCTACAAGTATGATCATCAGTTGTCATGTCTTGACAGGATATGCCTTCACATTTTCCAGGTTATTGAGATAATTTATTCCCAATGAGCCTGTGATTTACAGCTTTTAGTTTGTAAGCTTACTTCTTCGCGATAACCTTAAGATCTTTGTCTGCACATGTCATCATACTGCATGTCATCCGCATAAAGAATCAATCTGCATTGCGGGACCCCACCCTGGATATTTTCAATATCTGATTAGACACCATTTGCGACAACAATCTTAGTTCCTCCAGTCAAGTAAGAGTAAAGCCAAGTCTATCAACTATTACAGCAAAACACTTTGATATAAAATTAAAGTGGAATGTGCCACTGTGAAAATGGCACTTTGTGACTCATGATAGCCAATGAAGTGTCATCTTCTCTACTTTCAACATGGGAAACATAGAGGCTGTTTGATTAGTCATGATCAAGGGTAAGCCATTTGACTTCTCATAATAAATTTTAGAGTGAAAATCAGATGCATAATCCTTTCGTTTGGCTGTCACCAACAAGTGGGATAAGTCTCCTTCAATCAAATTAACATTCAAAGTATTGGGTTTGATCATGACAAATCATCAACATGATGACACACGAAGTGCCATTTTCACAGTGCACCAGTCCACTTTTATTCTATATCAAAGTGTTTCGCTGTAAAGGTGAGTTCCATTTCTCTCTGTAAAATTGCCGTCATTTGCATTTAGAATTTATGTATAGTGATGTGGTTTTTGTTGTGCATTATATTTTGTATTTGCTTTTTATTACACATGTATCTGTTATGATATTAGGATGTCAATAAATGGTTACAAATATAATATTTGATTTTTCACACAGTTAAAAGCGTTTTGTACATAAAGATCTGCTATTCCAGCATATTTACCAGATGTAATTTAGTATTTACATAACTAAGGTGAACTAGACAAATGTTTGAAAGTAGGCCGAAATGACGCATAAAATGTCAAAGAAGTATTTCCATTTCTCCATAGATGCAGACTTAATGGAGGCATTCAACTGGGCAACTGAAGTCTGTCATGTCTTGCTTGTTTCTGCCTCGAAGTTTGCCGACACAGAATAATAACATAGTTCCTGTGATAATTGTTGCCACACTGTCTTGCTGAAAAACTTCAACTTGCCTGAGGTGACTTTGAGCTAGTTCTGGTTTTTCCTTGGCAGTGGGGCTAATGCTCTGTCTTGCTTGAACATCAAATTGCCTGTAGCACTGTATTTCTGACCTATCCTGGGCTTTACACATTCTTTTTGCATGTAAATATGATTAGACTAGATTAGATTATTTATTTTTTCAAACACAATGTACATACATATATTATTAACCTTTTATTATTTTTTTATTTTTATTATTGATCATTTATTTAATTGGGGTACAATACAGCGGTACATAATGTAGTAGGCGTAAAACCTCGAGAGGCTTGTTAGCCTAATAAAACAGTTACACACGAGTAAGCACACTTTTACCAAAGAAATACAAACAAATTTTAACAATTATTTTAGAAAAAAACAAGTTAGTAACAATAATAAAGGGTACAAACAGTTGTTTCAAATTAATACAGATTAAATGAATAAACAAAGGGATGATTAGATGTTCCTATTACTAAAAAAATGATTCTTAATTTTCTTCTTAAAATGCAAAAGACTATCACAACTTTTAATGTCATCAGCAAGCAAATTCCAGGCTGATGGTCCACTAAACTTCATTGAAAATTAAAATTTTTCTATTCTTGGAAATGGTAAATAAAATTTTTCAGAATTTCGAGTTTGTAATGAACGAATGTTTCTATTTTGGGTGAACATATTGACAAAGCAAACTATTTACATACTTATACATTAAAAATAGACACATGAATGGAGTTAATTTCATAAACAGAATGAACTTTTGCAGTGTTAAAGACTACTACACTAGGTGTGAGATGGTGCATATCTAAAGCAATTTTTAGGGCTCTTTTTTGTTTAATAATTAATGGTTTAATTAATGGCTCTTTTTTGTTTGATAATTAATGGTTTAATTGAGGTTTTATAAGTTGAAGCCCAAACAATATTACAATAGTTCAAGTAAGGTAGTATAAGTGTTTTGTAAAGATTTAATTTCCACTGTCGGTTGAGAGTATATCTTACTTTATATAGAATACCAATAGATTTACTGATTTTATTACTGAACCTGGCATGCACCCACATTTAAACAACACAAGGACAACATGAAAAAACAAATAATTAAAAAAGAAAAGAAGTAGATCTTATGTGATTTTAATCCCTCGATAATCAACGTTCAGGTTGCATTTTTTTGGTGTCTTATTATGGTCAAAGGGCAGGCTGAACTTGGTCTGGCGCCTTCAGGCTTGCGTTGAATTGCCCCTCTTTCTTTGAATTACAGTCCTCCTTATATTTACGTGGAATCTCAATTTCTATTCTACGTTGTTGAACTGTGATGTCAGAGATGACTCTATTCTAGCATTGCAATATATATGTAAATTAACTACAAGTTGTGATTTCGACGTCATTTTAAACTGGGTCAGATTCCCCGGCTTCTAGACAAAGTGAATCCACCAAACTGAGCACATCACAGTTTCAACTCAGTGTCAGAGTGAAAATTTGGTCTTGGAAAACCTATGCAAGTTCGACATCACAGCCTCTCAGCCAATGGGATGCCAGAACAAATATACATAACATAATATCCATGTGTGTTTACAAACAAATTGTCAAAGCCTTTTGTTTATAGCAAGTTCCATCTGTGTTTAAAGTTGTAAATTGGCAAGTTTGCAGATTAATCAAACAACTCTGTTGGTAGTGTTGGGATTATGACAGTTGTCTGCTGTGAATGCTCATAAAGCTGCCATTTGGTGGGATCAGACTGGTGATTGCCTGTGATAGATTACCAATTTGGATCACCAATGTAATGCTTCCTTCAATATATACACTGCGATCCCAATTATTATGCAACCATATTTTTGTCCCATTGAAATATCATTGTAAACTGGAATTACCTGAATTCATTTCAAGATATCGTCCAAGTGCACTGGAGAAATTGGATTTTCTTTGGTCTAGGGCAGAGTTCTAGACCTCAGGAAAGCAGAGTATGAGGTTCATGGTGATTCCGTAATTTGTCTAGCTGACAAAGAGCTTTCATTACAAAAAGATTGTCATTTCAATGTTATTTCAATGCAGGGGAATAATTTCACTTTATCACATGTAAAAACACCAATGTTTCAAATGATGGTTCTATTTTTCATTTAGTGTCAAGGGGTATGTGTTCATGGTATTCTAAGATCAGTTTGATTAATTTGGGGTAGTAGTGGGTGCACTTTCATGGAATTGTATAATAATTGGGAACACCTGAAAACTTTATTATTTGGTGTAACTCCTCATAGGCTGTGATAGTGGCGCTCTTCTTTTTACTGCTCTCGGACGTCGCCGAACAGAAATAAACTTTTTCCGGGAACCTCCGCCATTTTGTAGGCCTGTACAATGCAATGGGGCCGGGTTTTTCCGAGGTCAATCCCGATGGGCACATTGATGTTGCAGCAACGTTGCAACGACGTCACACTTTTCGTCAAATGACGTAGAATTGTATGGTTGAAATTATGTTGTCACAATGTTGTGAAGCAACGTCAAAGATATGACGTTAGCATGCAACGTTGTGGCAAAGTTTTACAACATTGTGAGGCAATGTCAGGAGTTCGAAGTTAGCTTGCGACGTTGTGGCAATGTTGTAAAAAAACCCCGACGTCGTGTTCACGTTGGGGCGACATAATCTCTACCATACATATCTACGTGACCAACAGACCAGCCGTCCACCAATTAGCAACGTCGGGGATTGCGTCGTGTGCCCACTGGGATAACACTGTTTAATCAGCCTGACATCACTGGATTAGCCCAAACTATTCTGTATCTAATCGATGGATCCCGCTAGTTTTACGAGACATACCTGTGATTAATCCGGATATTTCGTCCGATGAAGTCCGTCAGGCCGATTCCCGCCACATTTTTCTACCTTCGTCGGGCCCTAAATGAAGAAATACGTCATCAATCGACTGCATAATAATTGGGAACGCAGTGTAAATGTTTGAACGGGATGCATAGTTTACTGTCAGCCCATTGTCTATCAAGCTCCGGCATTATAAAGCTGCTCCTTCCGCAGTCATAAAATCATTTGTCATTGGGGCCATTTGGGGGCGGTCATTCACCTGGGTGCACAATGCACTATAAGTAACTTAGAGCAAGAGGAATCCTGTTTTGTAACAATGCACCATGCAAGGAAATATAACTTCATGCAGAGACAGTAAGTAAGACATTTACTGTCACAGTTTGAACATAATTATTTCAGCTCTTTATAATTAATTGCATCTAACTGAACATTACCTTTCAGGTGAAGTTGCCTCGAAAGTGATTGTCCTGCTAACGAAGAGAAAAAAATTCACTCTTAATTGGTATTACTTGCTTGAATGTCGGTACAATTTTTCTCACAATTTTTCTGCTAATTGCCATTGTAATCTGTCAAACGTAAAAGGTTTTTTCTTACCCAGGTAAATTGCCAGATTAAACTCATTTTTCTCAGAATTACAGCACAGCATGAAGTCAGAAGAAACAATTTAGACCGATTCTTGTGTCTCAAATAGAGTTGCATTCATCTTAGTCTTTTTAGATTTTGGATAAAACAACTTAGCCGGGAATAGTACCAAAAAAATGCTTCATAGCCCTAAGTATAATGCTGCATGCAGTCAGAAGAAACAATTTAGACCGATTCTTGTGTCTCAAATAGAGTTGCATTCATCTTAGTCTTTTTAGATTTTGGATAAAACAACTTAGCCTGGAATAGTACCACAAAAATGCTTCATAGCCCTAAGTATAATGCCGCATGCAACTAGCTGCCGATAAAGCCTCTTTACTGGACCATTGAGAATTCTCTTGCATAAAAGCTAAAAGCTTACATTATGGCGTTATATTGAGTATATTAGTTATCCTTCATGAACGGAAAGAAGGAAGGTTCAAAGGGGTCATCCTCCCTAAAGCGCTCTTTTTTTTCTGGATGAATGTCTTTCAAAGGGAGGCCCCAAGGTCCATTAGGAGTTTAACACACAGAAGCAGCCCTCTGTGGCACTAGGATCACAACACAAGAATTATATATACAGTGCTACCTGTACGTAAGTGAAAAGGGTGATGTTTTGCTGTTGGTTCTATAATAAAACTTAATGAGAGTGTGGTTCAAAGCAATGAACTGCACAGATTTCAGGTCGCAGAAGAATATAACACGAGTCTGAAACTTTGTGAAAGCATGCTGTGGGAATGTAGAGCAGTCTAAGAGAAAATATCACATAAAAAGAGACAAAATGAGGCTCAGGGTCATATGAAAAGACACAATTATGTTGTTAAGTTTGGAAACTACACTAAATAATTAATAAGTACGGACTACAGTGGAGGTCAGCATCAGGTGTTAGGAAGCTGACTGGTGATATTTACTGAGGCTGAAGGTCAAGGTGCATAGCAGGTCTTTGTAATTTGATTTTAACAGAAATGGAAGCCCACCATTTTTTAAAATATGTCTCTTTGACATTTCAGCAGCGACATTGACAGCGATGTTATTGCTATGCGATATTGTCTGAAGTTCCATAACGTCTATTGATTGGGAGCTTATCTCATGGTTATTTTTATTACTATTTACTTGCCCTAGGTAAAAGTTATTTTTGAAGACCTAATTATTATCCGGTTAAAAAGGTAATGATGTGGATTCAATACTTATTAGATTTTGTAATTGGAGACCATTTTGTTCCAGCTCCTGATTGCTTGCTGACCATGCTGACAGCAAACACAGCTGTATCTACCTATATATAAGCCTCATTGATTAATGAAGGTCACTCCACAGTTCTATCAGTTCATGTTTCCAAGGATGGACAGTGTTGATTGGATTGTGTCAAATGCAGAGCATCGAGTAAAACTGGTTCTACTATTTTCTCACCACTTCATTATAATACATTATGATCAGTTAATTTTCAATTTTGTACATCTGCGTTACTTCGCCCTGTTCCCCAAGGGGCACACATTGTAAACACTATTGTCGCATGCACATAGAAACGCAAGGTAAAAATACATTCCCACAACGTGAACACAAGGTTGAGATTTTCTCACAACATTTTGACAAAATTGCAAGAATGTTGCATGCTAACGTCTAATCTTTACGTTGAATTACAATGTTGCAACAACATCATTTCTACCCTACAATTTTACATAATTTTAAAAACACAAACATTGCAACATTGTCAAAAAAGTTGCTGCAATCCTGAATCTAAGGACTGGATAGTGGATAGGCTTATTGGGAAAAAAAAGGGTGACACGTAAGGTGAAGAATGATTGAAACTTCTGTCCAACATAGGCCCAGGCGACCAGGCCAGAGCTACATTCGAACCTGGGACCCTGTGATAGGCAGCCCAGTACATAGAGTCAGTTGTGCCATTGATTGAAGGAAAACATAAGTAGAAAGTATATGAAGTCTGAGTACTGAGTATCCAGATGAGACAAAGATTTAAGCACCAGCCAAGTAATCACCAGCCAAAGGGTCTTTTAGGCCTGTGGACAAGATCACAGGCAACAACTCTTCGCCTAACAGAACATAAGAGCCCACCCACTGCGCCGAAGGTGGAGATCCGCCCACAGCACTAATAATGGAGGATTATTACAGATAAGAAATAATAAGCCTGAATGCCCATATAGCCTACAAAGACCATGTATAAAGAATTAAACATCAGCAGGAAGTCCCTCATTAAAGAGATCAATTACAGAAGCACCAAGCACAAACCTTAAATATAGTGAGTTGAATTTATTTAACAGATGTGACATGTTTTGTCGTTTTCGTATTTCCCATGCGATTAACACTGTAATGAAATTTTAAGAATATCTGTAAGGCCTGTTTTCCTTTTAATTTATTGTCATATAGGTCAATGAATTATTACTGCTACAAAAGCAAAACCAAGAATGCACTCATAAAGTGTCCATAATAATTTTATGAGATTGGTATTACCTAATTTTTCCTATTTGTTTGGCTTGAGTCACTACGCATGGAAAGTCCATTTGAAACGCACAGAATTGGAAATAGATATGCTACGTAATGCATGTCCACTTTCTTTGTGACAATGTGGCGTCTCAGACAGAGAACCAAAATCTGAAGGACTCAGATACTTTTGTTAGTCTTGTTTTCTTTCAGACATAAATGTATAACAACAGCTAATGAAGTGAAGCGAAAATTATTTATATTTACTATGTATGTAGAACTTAAAACTGACAATGTCAGAATATGCATGGAACCAATGTGCGGTTCTATATATAAAGTCTGAATCATTCATCCGAACAAGTATCTTTCAAAAAAAAAAAAAACTGCATTTCGAAACTTTGTACCACGTGAGTTCTTTTTTCATGTAGCTGAGGAGAGACACATACTTATGTCAAAATTATGCTGAGCGATGAACAGATAGTGTTAATTCCCATCCGTCAATGATTCCTATTGTTCTGACAATGGTGGATGCATGGGGTTAATCACTGAATGAATAAAGATCTAATGAAAACAGCACATGTTTTCAAGGAATATCAGAGGGTGTTAAGAAGTGAGATCAGAAAAGTCACATGTTTCAACAAAAGTGTTGATAAAATTTAATGAGCAAGCTGAGAAGGAAGACTACATAAAAAGGATCAGAGTGATCAATTGACAATTTAGAAAGTTGCCTTGTGGTTCGATGGACACATGCAGATTATAATGAAGAATAATGGCTTCCCCCTTAAAAGCTACATTGTTGCCTTCTAGGCTTCTAATTACCTCAAAGAAACTGTTTGCATCATGCCTTGTTTTAAATCTGATTCATCATCTCTGACATTCTTGAAATACTGATCAATTGCAAAAATCAATTTTAAATCTGGAGGATGAGGAGCACTTGAGAAACTTAAAATAAAGTCTATTACTGTCAGCGGTGAGAATGCCTACTGTGTATTTCAAAAACTAAAAAGGAATTGAAACAAGAAACAAAAAAAACAGCTGTTAATGCAGAAATGGACTTCTATATATAGTTCTACCACAAATTGATCCATCAACTTGAAGTGGCTCAAATATCAAAAGTCGAAGGACTCAAAAGATATAGGACAACATTAGTGGTTACAGGAAAAAGTTACATTGAGTTACATTGGTCTCTGATGCATGCAACAATTCCATTCAAACTCATGGCAACACCTAGACCAAGACCCTGAGTACAATTACATGAGAAGCAATGACAAGATGCTAGAATATTTCAAAAACAGCTGAAAATCAATCTGTTTGTGAAATATTATAATTTGATTGTTGTGCCATGATGTGCTATAGTGAGCAGTTAACAGGAATTAGTGCTTTATCATTGTCTATTGTTATTAATATAATATTATCATTATTATAATCTTAGCAGTTTGTGAAAGTGTAAAACAATTTGCCGTTTCATTTCAGGTATTCCCTCTACAAGAAATTTTGGTCTCCATTCATTTTTATTTGGACACAATTTTATGACTCAGGAATATTTCTCCACAAATCAATAAGTGTGATGCATTTTCATTTTACATTGGAATAACTTCACCACACATTAAATATCTAAGTTTGGTAAGTCGAAAAACACAATGTCACAACTGAAACTCTGACACACACCTAATATTGAGAGGGCACCAGTTGACTGCAATGCCGAAGTACCTGTTCTTTTTGCCCAGAGAAATAGGAGTTCTTATGAACCTTAGATGATTTATTGTACCACATCTTTCAATATTTCCTCTTTTAATCTCCAAGGCGCAGGGCAATCATTTGCTTTGCAACTTCAGTGAGAGAGATATTCATATTCTTGATACCGCTGGTTGTAGTCCCTCTGCAAGTTGGGAGAATAAGGAGGCCAATAAAACGTCTTTAAAGAAAAAGGGGCACAGAATTAGTATCTTGCACAAGAGCTAAAAGCTGTCAATTACCTAACGGGATTCTTCATGTGTGAACAAAGGTCATAAAGATGAGAAATTGTATCCCTTAAATGGTCTTCTTCATGAGTGTTGTCCCAGTGGATGTCCTGGTGAAGATGGAATTATTTGGGGTTACTGATATTCAGTCCCTGAGCAGAATCAAGCATTTATTTGAAGGTAATATTACCAGATTGGTTCAAAGTGGTCTTGGGTCAAATTGGATAAGTGCTGTAGCATAATATGTTCTTTGGATTTCTTTTTGCAAAAGAGACAAAGTGTCAGGACATGTGAGGCACCTATTGATGAGTGTTTTGATGTTCTGCTTTGAAAGGAAATTTGCTGGAGCATGGTAGGACACATTGATCTATACCACCATTCAGTCTGCTCTTCATCTGTTAGCAATCGGTGTGCTACATTCTATATAACATAATAATAAGTCTCAAAACATTATGTGCCATGAAAGTTTTATCGGGCAGCAGCCTCAATGTTTTTCAGCGCATTGCAACATAGTCATACATGATGACTGATATAATATATTAATATTGGCAAAATAGACTACATTTTATATTTGAACCACATGTGATGCTCGGACATGGTATATTGGCCAATATGTGAAAGTTGCCTAATTAAAATAAACAACATTACTTCTAATGAACACTGGGAGAGTTATTTTCTTCCAATCCTTGAACTTAGTCATTTCAGATTGGTGGCATTAATTGCTTCCCTTGTTATTTTTCAGCTAAAACTAAAATGCTTGAACTTTGTCATTTCAGATTGGTGGCATTAATTGCTTCCCTTGTTATTTTTCAGCTAAAACTGTCTGCGGGTTAATAAAAAGACCCTGTGAAGAACAATTCTCTCTTGATTTTCAGTATTATATCTGGGAGAGCTGCTGCAATCAAAATACAATCTTTTTAGAAAACAGGTCTGTCAGTTTTTTGTAATCTGTCATATTTGTTCGACATTCTCATGGCACACCAAGACATTCTGGGAACTATATCTGGTTGTCTCTCGCTTTTAAAATTTTTCATAAATCAATTTGTTAAATATGCCTTTTAATCATAGCTGTCATGTTGAAGTAAAATGCTGCACATAACTACCTGCAGCGGCATATCCAGAGGGGGAAGATTGGAAGTAAGTGCCTCCCGTAGCCATTCTTGTCCACTATTTCTAACACTTGATAATGATTGAAAATTCTTTCTTCCAATATTTAATATCTGCACCATTTTTTGCGATTTGTTTTATGTTTTCCGTCTCATTCTGCGATGAGAATCACAGCCATTATTATAGTTGTTACCAAAAAATTTAATTTAAAATTTCCAAAATTTCCCTCCCCCTCCTTCAAAGACCACAGAAACTACCTTGCTATGCTATTGCCTAGCTGCTGGTTAAGCCTCTTCACTGGACCGATGACAAGTCTCTTTCGTAAAAGCTCAAAGCTGTTCATTATGCTATCTTACCAAGCATTACTGTGTATTTGTCATTCTTCATCAATGGAAAGAAGGAAGGTTTTTTTCTTTATGAGAAACATTCCAGATTGATGTCTTCCAAAGAACAGGCCTCCAGGTCCATTGGGAGGGGGATACATAACTGCCTGTTCAGTGGCAAGGTATCTGTTTTATATGAATCACAATAAAGAAATTTTGTTCTTTCATGTCGCAGTCATAAAGTGTCTCTATCAGTATATAGGCTATATGTTTTAAAAATTATTTACAGCTTTTTCCGTAAAATATTAAAGACAATGCTGAATGTGTCTTGATTGCCGTTCCGTATACTTCCAAAATCCTGGCCGAAAATGTAATCCACAATGTGTCACTGTACAGGTGTCGATGGTAGTGGCACCTACAAAATGTGTGTCAGGGGCTCTGATGAAGTTTACACAAGTATCCATGACGTTGTACATGAAAAAAGTTGCAAGCTAGAGCATTGAGTAATTTGGCAGTGTTCTTGTATTGTAAAAACTTTTTATTACATGAAAGAATTCTTACAGGTTAAGACGTAGATAAAAAAAGTATGATGATGACACATCATCAGGTATCATTTCTTATTACTTCTGATGTCAAACACATCTGTTCATATCACTGCTGAATTTCTGTTAGGCCTGCTTTCCTTTTGATTCACTGTCATGAAGCTCAATGAATTATTATTACCTCTAAAAGAAATATAGTGCAAAAAACAATGTCCTATTGAGGCTACCATAATGTACCCTTTCAAACCTTTAGCTCCCCCAAATTACTTCCTTCCTACCTTTACCTACTTAAAACTACCTTTTAAAGTAAATTTACATTAAGCCAACACCATTTCAAATTCCATCAACATGATTGTGTTTGATATCTTTAATGTTGTGCCCCCTTTGCTAACTGCAATCACATTACCGGCTGTCTTTATATTGGATAATGTTGTGGTGAGGAGTTAAATAGTTGTAAAAAGATTTTGGGTGGAGAGGAGAAAGGAGGCAAAATAGGTAGACAGAGGACTTCTGACAGAAAAATGTTCTTACTTTATTTTAGTTGTACTTTACATGCAATTTGTCATTGAAATAGAGGTAAATTCTATGAAAGATGACATGCACCTTCTTTAGCTGTCATAATGTACAAGAATCTCATCCATCAACTGTAGGTCTATGTGTAACTAAATTAGGATAAATCTGATCATGTCATCTTGAAAATATGTCTTCCTCGATATGCAGTATTCATTCATATTTCCAGTAATATGCCTGTCAAAGCAAATTTCATATATGTAAAAAGGCAAATAGAAAGAATCTCAATTGGAACATTCTCTACTCTTATTACTTAGAATGTTTAATTTGAATGTTTAATTTATTTCCTTTGGGTCCATCATAGATCTAAAACATGAGCATGATTGACAGAGGGAGATATCAAATTTCATTGATTGAGAAATGGTTGGACAGACATAACTTCAAAAGGGGCAAGGGGAAAACAATGAGGTTGATTTGCTCTCTTATTTTCAAACAGATTATTTACCTCATGTATGCAATCTTTTACTGGCCCAGCAATTAATTTTTCCCGTTTGTTTGGCTTGAGTCACTCCGCATGGAAAGTCCAGTGGAAACGCACAGAATTGGAAATAGATAGGCCTACGCTACATAATGCATATCCACTTTTTATGTCACAAGGTGGCATCTCATTCAGAGAACTAAAATCTGCAGTACTCAGATGCTTCTACAGGAAGATCTAATATCCAAGCATGGTTGAGTCTAGTTTTCTTTTCTCAGACATAAATATACAACAACAATTGATGAAGTTTTCATTGGAATCACTATAAAGAAATTTTGATCTTTCATTTCACAGTCATAAAGTGTCTCTGTCAGTATATAGGCTATATGTTAAATTATTTACAGCTTTTTCCATAAAATATTCAAGACAATGTCAAATGGGTCTTGATTGCCGTTCCGTATACTTCCAAAATCCTGGCCGAAAATGTATTCCACAATGTGTCACTGTACAGGTGTCGATGGAAGTTGCACCTAGAAAATGTGTGTCAGGGGCTCTGATAAAGTTTACACAAGTATCCATGACGTTGTACATGAAAAAAGTTGCACGCTAGAGCATTGAGTACGGTAAAAAATTTTTATTACATGAAAGAATTCTTACAGGTTAAGACATAGATACAAAAAGTATGATGATGACACATCATCAGTTATCATTTCTTGTGAAGTGCAAATTTCAGATGCAGTCAAATGTTCTTACCCTTCCCTATAAAAAGTGGAAATACTGTAAACTGTGCTGGAAATGAGCACTTTCCTGAGGATTCTGTAAATGTCCAAATCATGTCAATAAAAGCAGTTTATGAAACAAGATCAAGGATCACATAGAAAGAAACAAAATGAGGCTCAGGGTTACAAGAAAAGACACAATTATACATTGTTAATACGTATGGAAACTTCGCAAAAGATAATACAGATATAGACTTCATTGCATTGAGTTCAGTATCAGGCTTTAGGAACCTAACTGGAGACATTTGCTTAGGCTGAAGGTCTTGGTGAATAGCATGTCTTTAAAACATGATTTTAATAGAAACAGACGCACAAAATTGTTTTATTTCATGGCAAACCAATTACTTTCACTAAAGTTTTCGGAAGCATCAGGTTTGTTTGAGTTCTTCTAAACAACATGTCTTAAATATGTCTCTCTGAAATTTCAGCAGTGACATTGACTGCGATGTAATTGCTTAGTAGCATTGTCAGAAGTTCCGTAAAAGCTATTGGATCAGTGGCTCATCGCTGGCTAAATCTATTTTTTAAGTACTATTCACTTTCCCCAAGTCAAAACTATTTTTAGGAGACCTAATTATTATCCAGTTAGGATGGTAATTATGAGGATTCAATACTAATTAGATTTTGTAATTGGAGACCATTTTGTTCCAGCTCCTGATTGCTTGCTGACCCTACTGAGTAGGCGCTTCCAAACAACACAACTATGTCCATACATGGCCTTCCTTAATAAATGGAGGTCACTCCACTGTCTAACCGTTCATGTATATCCAA
This sequence comes from Platynereis dumerilii, assembly GCA_026936325.1. Classification (NCBI taxonomy): domain Eukaryota; kingdom Metazoa; phylum Annelida; class Polychaeta; order Phyllodocida; family Nereididae; genus Platynereis; species Platynereis dumerilii. The sequence continues at coordinate 1,168,216 of JAPTHN010000092.1, read as the reverse complement.
TGATAGTGTTGATTGGATTGTGTCAAAAGCAGAACACCGCAAACTGGTTTCAAAGTCAATTATTTTCTCACTACTTCATTATAATAGTAATACATTATTTTTTATACATCAATGTTAGTTTACCCTGTTGGCCAAGAGGCACACAATGTAACACAACGTCGCTAATTGTTGATTGGCTTGTCTATTACCATGTAGAAGTGAAAGGTAAAAATTACCTTGCCACAACATGAACACAAGGTTGAGTTATGAACTCATTGTTTTCCCCATGCCCGTTTTGAACTGATGTCTGTCTGACCATTCCTCTATCAATGAAATATCTTCCTCTGTCAATCATGCACATGTTTTAGATTTATGATAGATGCAAATGACATATAAATAAAACATTCAAAGTAACAAGAGTAGAAAATGGTCCAATTGAGATTCTAATATTCTTTGTATTTGCATCAGGTAGTACATATACCGGTATGTAATTAGCTTAGACAGGCATATTACTGGAAATATGAATAAATACTGCTTATGAAGGAAGACAAACAGTGTATTTTCAAGATGATTTGAGCCGATTTATCTTAATTTAGTTATGCATACAGTTGAGCGATGAGATTCTAGCACATTATGACCGCTGAAGAATGTGTATGTAATCTTTCATAGAAAACCTCAATTGCTCCGACAAATTCCATGTACATGCATATAATATAACTGAATTCTACTAGATTTTGCATTCAGAGAAGAATAAGCACTTACATTCAGCTGGATGACCTATCAACGGGCACTATCTATGGCATAGAAGTGAACTGTCAATTTGTCATTGAGTAACTAGTGACCTCATTGATGAATACTGAAATCAACAGGTGACTGTTTGTGTAGAATTGAAAATATACAATATGACCTCACAAATTGCTAATGAGTCATATGGAATAACATGGCATCGATAGGGAGGGATATGACCTCACAATTAACACAAGGAACATTACAGTGCAATTCTGTAAGCACAACAGACTCTATGCACAGCACTGGGTCCCACATTCAAATGCAACTCTCTGGACTGGTTCCCGGGCCTACTGCGGACAGAAGTTTCAATCATTTGTTGCCTCATGTGTTCCCTTTCTGTCCTAATTAGCCTATCCAGTACATGAATACAGGATACAAAGCCCGAATTATTCATCCAACCAAGCTCATATATGTCTTTCTGATGCAAGAAAAACTGCCTTTGAGAACTTTGTACTATTTCAGTTCTTGTTCATGTTGGTGGAGAGAGACACATAATCATTCCCAAAATTATACTTATTATACAATGGTGGATGACTGAGGTTAATTCAATCACTTAATACCAAAGATCTATAATTGGAACAGCTCGGGCAGATTTCACCAACATAGCTAGGACCAGGCTTAAGGTTAAACCTGGTCTTTTACAAGTATTTTGCTTACTAGGAAGTTCTGCCTTTTTATCACTAAAATTAACCCTATATCTTATTTATATATTTATTTTGATTTGGAACTACTTTGTCCAGGTCTGAGGCTTTGACCTGGCTTAAATCTGCTGGTAAAATTGGGCCCTTATGTTTTAAAGGACTATCAAAGTAGTTTTGAGACGTGAGATCGCAAAAGTCGCATGTTTCAACGATAGTGGTTATAATGAGCAAGCTGTCTGCCTGGCATTATGAGAAGGAACACTACATCGAAAGGGATCGGAATGATCAATTGCCAAATTCAGAAAGTTGCCGTGTGATTTGATGGACACATGCAGATAATAATGAAGAAAAATGGCTTTTCCCTTAATAGCTACATTGTTGCCTTCTAGGCTTCTAATTACCTCAAAGAAACTGTTTGCATCATGCCTCATTTCAATCCGATTCATCATCTCTGACATTCTTGAAATACTGATCAAGAGCAAAATTAATTTTATAAACTGGGATAATGAGAGGCACTCAAGGAGTTCAAGACAAAGTCTATCATCATAGAGAATGCCAGCTTTGATTTAAGAAATATTTAAAAAAATTAGAAAAGTAGTTAAAAAATAAATGAAGAAAACAGCTGTTAGTGCATTGGTCACTTTCCATTTGAACTTTTATATGGCTCTTCCAACAAATTGATTGATAGACTTCAAGTAGCTCAAATATCAAAAGTAGAATGACCAAAATGACAGCACCACGTAACTGGTTACAGGATAAAGTTACGCCGCCTTGTGATTCATGCAACAACTCAAGTTTATGACAACAATGAAATTGTTAGAAGCCATGTAAAAGAATGGTCCCATAACTAAGTTTAAATAGATTTGAGGACAGAGCATTTTCTTTTTAGCGCCAAAACTGTAGAATGACCTTCCAAAAAATGTGAGAAACTCAGAAACACTGAAATATTTCAAAAAGTGTTTGAAAAACTAATGTGTTTGCAAATGTTATAATTTGGATTTTACAGCAAGGTGACTGCCGTCATTATTATATCATCATCATTATATTCTTTGTTGTTTGTGAAAGCATAAAACAATTGTGCTGTTTCCTTTCAGGTATTCAGTAGTACTAGTCCTTTTGATATCAATCATTTCCTGAATTCACAGTTAAGACATAATTTGCCTGACGTAGGAACATTCCCGCAATTCAATAATTGTGATACATTTTTCATTAACATTGGAAGAGTCAGTTTTAAAAAAGTTTGAGTAACTTCGCAAAATTACAAATATCTAAGACTTAAAAAAAAATAAATAAAAGTCACAAATGGCACTCTAGCCCATAGCTGATATTAACCCTGTCAGCATGCCTCGGCGGTCCAACGTCGGCCCAGCGTCAGTCTGATGTCAGGAGCATCGGACCATCTTCGGGCCGTCGTTGGACCGCTGAGGCATGCTGATAGGGAAAAGAGCACCAGTTGATTCTAATCTGCCCAAGGACCTGTTCATTCTGCCTAGAGAAATAGAAGTTCTTATGTATCACAGCTTCCCATATTTCCTCTCATAATCTCCAGGAGCAATCATTTCATTTGCCAGGCCAATGACAGCAATATTAACATTCTTGATATCTCTGCCAGTTACAGTCTTCTACAAGTTTTGAGAATAAGGATATCACTCTCTAAAAAGCTATTTGAATGTGGAAGCAAGACATATTCTGTCTGCTTCAATTTGCCAAAACCTCGCAACAAACTTTCTTTTTTGAGCCTTTACAAATGTATTTCTTCAAAAATACCAAATGTTTTGAGCCAGCTGAACCTCAATATTTAATGGCCTACTTATTCTTATGGAAAGAAGAAGAGATTATTTCTTGCTTGCTCCTGGTACATCCTTTACTGTAAAAGCATGTAAGTGACTCAATTTGACAGAATTTCAAAGCATAGGCCTAGAAACAAGCGAGTAGCAAGTACTAGCTACTCAACCCCCCCCTCCCCCCAAAAAATTTCCAGCCTTTAAAATTAACATTGAATTTGGGTAAAGATCAGAAGAAAGCCCCATTGACTCAAAGATGGACCGCCCACCACAAAAAGATCACCTCTCCTTTCCCTACGAATTAAAGCTATTGCTTGACTTGACTCCTATTTATTTATTTTTTTTAATTTGTGGCAGTAGGATCTTAAAGTTTCACATAAATATCTGTATGATTCTTAGCATAACTTGCCACCCTCCAATAAAGCCTTTTGGAAAAGGCCACAGAATTATCTCACACAAGAGATAAAAGTTGCCAATTACATCCACAAAATTGGGATTCTTCACAAAAAAAAGGTCAGAAATTGGAAGTAAAACCAATCGTATACCTCAAATGGCATTATTCATGAGTAATGTCCCAGTGGATGTCCAAACAAAGATGAAATTATTGGATGTTACTGATATTCAGTCCATCAGCACCGTCTTGCCACATTTGGTATATATTATTTCCATTTGTCTGAAGGTCATATTACCATCCTAAGTCCAGAATGGTCTTGAGTCAAATGGGATAATTAGAGGTTATTACATAGCTGAATTGGCATCCTTATTTGCGCCAAAGGTCCTTTGGCGTCTCGGGAGTATACAGGTATAAGATGAAGATGTAGGAAAGGATGCAAATTCCGCAATGTTAAAAACCTTTTTATCCCACACCATTTTGTTTTCTTTCAGTTTTCAGTCTTTTTAATTGTTGTCTTTTATCATCTACCACCATACAAACCACATGTCTAGACAATTTGTTTACTCCCTGACATGCTTGATCGATTTTGCTAATGTCAAACGGGGATGGCTATCACAATTCAGTGCTTGATTGGGCTAAGACATGGAAAGATATCATTATCCATCATTTTGATTTGCTGAACCTGGTATCCTTCCCTTTGGTCTGTGACAGCTGGTGAAAATTACTGATACCTGAAATGAAAAAAAAAAAAACAACAACAACACCTCAACAAGACAGCATAACGTATATGTGACATGTAAGGCACCTTGTAGCAGAGTGTTTTGATGTCCAACTTTGGTGTGCTACATTCTATAACATAAGTCTAAAAATATATCCGCTCTGAAAGTTTTATATGTCAGCAGCCTCAATTTATTCATTGCAACATAGTCGCTACAGTAAATGAACGACGAGTACTTACATTCAGCTACTAGATGCCATCAGTGACCTCGCAGCAAGCCCTATCAAATGTATTGAAACAAAGAGTCAATTTTGTCATTGAGTAACTTGTGACCTCACTGTTGAGGGCTGTCGATCAGTAGGTGACTTGTTTCAATAGCATTGAAAGTATAGGTTATGATGTCTTTAACTGCATGTGAGTAATGAAGAATAACATGGTATTGATAGGGATACGACCCCCAAGGAACATTTCAATCAATTCTGTAAGCACTCGACTTTCGTCTACTGTAACAACATAATACGTTAATGTTCGCAAAGGAGACTACATTCTATATCTGAACCATATGTGATGCTCGGTCATGGTATGTTTATTAATAAAAAATACATAATTTCGAATGAATACTGAGAGAGTAATTTTTTCGAATGTCTGAACTGAATCACTTCAGTTTGATGGCATCCATTGAATCTTTTGTGATATCTAAACTAAAACTGCCTGCAGCTTAATAGTAACACCGTGTGAAGAACAATTCGCTCTAGATTATCGGTATTATATCCGTGGGAGAGCTGCCACAATAAAAATGCAATCTTTTTCCAAATGGGTTTCGTCAGTGTGTTTTGTGATCTGTCATATATTGTGTAACACATATTATGCATACAATATAGAACAGATTCCATTTGACATTCTCATCGCAAACAAAGACATTCTGTATCTTGTGTCTTAATCACAGTTGCCCTTCTCTTTTTTTTAGATTTTTCACATAGCAATCAGAGCAAAATGGGGACCGATATGTCAGAGCGTTGCTCATAATAAGCTGTGGTTTCATAGACAGCCAGGGGAGCGCCCCCCCTGTAGCCCTCCTTCTCCCCGTCCTCCTGACCAAATCCCATCCTGCAAGGAATGATGATATTTGGATTCTTCATGTGTGAAAAAAAAGTCAGAATGTCAAAAAATAGTGTCTCTCAAATGGCATTCTTTATGAATAACGCCCCAATGGATGTCCAAGTGAAGATGAAATTGTTAGAGGTTAGTAATATTCAGTCCCTAAAAGCAGCATCTAGCCACATTTGGTATTATTGCTACTTGTCTGAAGGTCGTATTACTGTGCTAAGTCTAGAATGGTGTTGTGTCAAATAGGACAATATATTCTTTGGATTTCTTTTTACGAAAGAGACAAAGTGTCAGGACATGTGAGGCACCTTGTTGCAGAGCATTTTGATGTTCTGCTTTCAAAAGGAAAATTGCTGGAGCATTGTAGGATGCATTGATGTGTGCCTCCATTCTATTTGCTATTCATCCATCAGAAATTGGTGTGTAAGATTTTATAACACACAATTAAAGTCACAAAATATATCTACTCCGAGAGTTTTGTCTGTCAGTATACCCTGAATTTTTTTCATTGCAACACTGTCATTCATGATATATTAATATTGGTACTGACTATTATATCAAATATTTGAACCAATATGTGATATTTGGGCATGATATGAGGGCCGATATGTGAAACTTGCCTGATTGATAAGCGCAACATCATTTCTAATGAATACTGAGAGAGTAATTTGCTTTTTCTTCCAATTCTGAACTTAATATCACTTCAGTTGGGTTGAATTTATTGCATCTCTTGTTTTATTTCAGCTGAAACTGTCTGCAGGCTAATAGTCCTACAAAACACCTTTGAAGAACAATCTGCTCTTGATTGTAAGTATTATATCTGGGAGAGCTGCTGCAATTAAAATACATCTTTTTAGAAATCAGGTCTGTCAGTTTTTTTGTAATCTGTCATATATGTATACAACACAGAACAGCTTTGTTCGACAATCTCATGGCAAACAAAGAAATTCTGGGAACTGTATTATAATCACAGTTGCATTTTTCTCTCTTTTTAGATTTTTCATTAATCAATTTGTCAAGATTGTGCTATAAATATGCCTTTTAATCATAGCTGTCATGTGGAAGTAAAATGCTGCACATAACAACCTGGAGCGGCATATCTGGAGGGGGGAAGAGAGGAGGTAGTGCCCCCCATAGCCATTCTTGCCACTACTTCTAACCCCCCCCCCCTGTGAGGATTGATAATACTTGGAAATTCTTTATCTATCATAAAATGTTTAATATCTGCACCATTTTTACGATTTTGTTTTAAGTTTTCCATCTCATTCTGCAGTGAGAATCACAGCCATTACTATAGTTTTTACCATACAATTTAATTTGAAATATCCAAAATTCCCTCTTCCTCCTTCAAAGACCACAGACCCCCTCTCCTCTGGAAATTACCTTGCTATGCTATTGTCTAGCTGCTGGTAAAGCCTCTTTACTGCACCAATGAGAGGTATGTTTCATAAAAGCTAAAGCTATTCATTATGCTATCATACCAAGCATGTTGCTGTGTATTAGTCATTCTTCATTAATGGGAAGAATGAAGGTTCTTTATGAGAGACATTCTAGATGGTTGTCTTCCAAAGGACAAGGCCATTGAGGGAGGGGGATACATAACTGCCTGTTCAGAGGCAAGGTATCTGTTTCATCATCTTCACAATGTCAAGGTGCAACTTCTATTGCTTGAGCAAAGCAAGCACGTTTTGCCAGTGCTTAGGCGACTAGTGCTGTTTCATTGGAATTACAAAAAAGAAATTATGTTCTTTCATGTCACAGTCATAAAGTGTCTCTGTCAGTGTATATATACGTGAAATTAATTACAGTTTTTTCCGTAAAATATTCAAGACAATGTCAAATGGGTTTTGATTGCTGTTCCGTATTCTTCCAAAATCCTGGCCGAAAATGTAATCCACAATGTGTCACTGTACAGGTGTCGATGGTAGTGACACCTACAAAATGTGTGTCAGGGGCTCTGATAAAGTTTCGACAAGTATCCATGACGTTGTACATGAAAATAGTTGCACTCTAGAGCATTGAGTAATTTGGCAGTATTTTTGTATTGTAAAAACTTTCTATTACATGAAAGACTTCTTACAGGTTAAGACGTAGGCCTAGATGCAAAAAGTATGATGATGACACATCATCAGTTATCATTTCTTGTAAAGTGAAAATTCACATGCAGTCAAATGTTCTTACCCTTCCCTGTAAAAAGTTGAAATACTGTAAACTGTGCTGGATATGAGCTCTTTACTGAGGATTCTGTAAATGTCTGTATCATGTCAACAAGAGCAGTTTATGAAACAAGATCAACGATCACATAGAAAGAGACAAAATAAGGCTCAGGGTTACAGGAAAAGAAACAATCATACGTTGTTAAGTATGGAAACTACGCTAAAGATAACACAGATATGGACTTCATTGGAGTTCAGTATCAGGCTTTAGGAACCTAACCGGTGATATTTACTGAGACTGAAGGTCTTGGTTAATATCAATTGATATCATGTCTTTAAGACCTGATTTTAATAGAAACCGACGCACAAAATTGTTTTATTTCATGGCGAACCAATTACTTTCACTAAAGTTTTCGGAAGCAACAGGTTTGTTTGAGTTTCTTCTAAACAACATGTCTTAGATATGTCTCTTTTGAATTTCAGCAGTGACATTGACTGTGACGTGAATGCTGATTAGCATTGTCAGAAATTCCATAAAAGCTATTGGATCAGTGGCTTATCTCTGGTTAAATTGATCAAGTACTATTTAATTGCCCAAGGTAAAAACTATTTTTAGGAGACCTAATTAATATCCTGTGACGAAAGTAATTTTGAGGATTCAATACTAATTAGATTTTGTAATTGGAGACTATGGTTCCAGTTCCTGATTGCTTCCTGACCATTTTGACATTAAGCACTTCCAAACCAACACAACTATATCTGAGTCATTCTCAAATTTCGGCACAATTTGCGTCACTCCAGTTCCCTGACATTAATTTGAATGCAATTAACATCTGAAGTGTCACTCTGCATCCATTATTCATATTTCTATTTAGAACCACTGCATTTTCGAACAAAAAGTAATTTATCAGACCTTTTCTTGGTGCATTGTGTCGGGTAATCCATGCCAAATCATTGGTTTTTCCCTGTCAATGGACCTGACATGACAATATTAAGTGTTAATTTTCCTCCTAAAGTACCATCATATTTAAAGTTTCTATGCAGGATTCATGAGAATATAGACTTGAATTAATATATACGTCATATTTAACTTTTTTCTTGTCTCATTTCATTGAATAAGTTGATGTTAAAGACGTGTCACTAGTTTATGTTTATTTTTTTGTCCACTCCGTTCCTTGCCATAGCTCGGCTCTCTGTTGTTTTTAATGAGCAATTTGCACTAAATGTCGTAAGATGCGCATGCGCCACACTGCCACAGCTTTACAGATTTCATTAAACAGATATTCAACAAATTAAGGCATAATTTTCATTGGAACATTTTTTGGTCCCACTAAAATGTCCACTCCGTTCCCTCCAAGCTTACCAGTGATACTTCTCAAAGAAATGTTATGTATATATTGCTGAGGGTGACAGGATTCAATAGAATGCCATCGTAACTTTGTATCTCCTAAATAGAATGCACTATTAAGAGAAAACCAAACCGTTCCTGTCCACTCTGTTACCCGTTCCTGTCCACTCCGTTACCACAAAAAAATCTATATTTACATAAAGAAACGATTGATCTGAGATTAAGTTCTTTTGAAAATAAGACTTACATATATTTTTTTTATTTTTAAATTGCTCAAAAAGCAGGTTTTTTGCATCAGAAGTCCACTCTGTTACCACATTTTCCATGGCAATTTGTCCCAAAATTTGATGGCCTTCCTTAATAAATGGAGGTCACTCCACTATCTAACCATTCATGTATATCCAATGATGCAGTGTTGATTGGATTGTGTCAACAGCAGAACACTGCAAAACTGGTTTCAAAGTCCATTATTTTCTCACTACTTCATTATAATAGTAATGCATTAGGTATTGAAGAGTGACATAAGCCAAACAAATATATGAAAAAATAATTGCTGGGCCAGTAAAAGATCCCTCACATGTGAATGAGAAACCAAATGAACTCATTGTTTTCCCCATGCTCGTTTTCCCCATGCCCGTTTTGAACTTACATATGTCTGTCTGACCACTCTTCTATCAATGAAATTTCATATCTTCCTCTGTCAATCATGCACATAATTTAGAGTTATGATGGACATAAATGACATAAATTAAACATTCAAAGTAACAAGAGTAGAAAATGTTCCAATTGAGATTCTAATAGTTTTTGTATATGCCTTCGTAGATAATTTGCTTAGACAGGCATATTACTGGAAATATGAATGATTACCGCATATCAAGGAAGACATGATTATTGCCAAAATTATACTTAGTTATGAACAGATGGTGCTAATTCCTACGCATCCATCAATGATTTTTCAGGTTCTGACAATGGTGGATGCCCGAGGTTAATTCAATCACTTAATGACTAAAGATCTAATGAGAACAGTTCGGGCAGATTTCACCCACATAGCTAAGATAAGGCTTAAGGTAAAACCTGGTCTTATAAGTATTTTGCTTACAAGGAAGTTCTGCCATTTTATCACTGAAATTAACCCTATTGTTTTAATTTGGAACTACTTAGTCCAGGTCTAAGGCTTACACTTGGCTTAACTATGTTGGTGAAATCGGGCCTTCATGTTTTCAAGGACTATCAAAAGAGTGTTGAGAAGTGAGATCAGAAAAGTCACATGTTTCGACGATAGTGGTGATAAATGAGCAAGCTGTCTGCCAGGCAATATGAGAAGGAACACTACACGAAAAGGATCGGAATGATCAATTGACAAATTCAGAAAGTTGCCGTGTGGTTTGATGGACACATGCAGATTATAATGAAGAAAAATGGCTTCTCCCTTAAAAGCTACATTGTTGCCTTCTAGGCTTCTAATTACCTAAAAGAAACTGTTTGCATCATGCCTTGTTTCAAATCTGATTCATCATCTCTGACATTCCTGAAATACTGATCAAGAAAAAAATTAATTTTATAAACTGGTGATAATGAGAGCTTAAGACAAAGTCTATCATCAATGAGAATGCCAGCTTTGATTTAAGAAATATTTCAAAAAATTAGAAAAGTAGTTGAAAAATAAATAAACAAAACAGCTGTTAGTGCATTGGTCACTTTCCATTTGAACTTTTATATGGGTATCCCAACAAATTGATTCATAGACTTCAAGTAGCTCAAATATCAAAAGTAGAATGACCAAGATGATAGCACCCTGTTAGTGGTTACAGGAAAAAGTTATGCCGCCTTGTGATTCAGGCAACAATTCAAGTTCATGACAACAATGAAATTGTTGGAAGCCATGTAAAAGAATGATCCCATAACTAAGTTGAAACAGATTTGAGGATAGAGCATTTTCTTATTCAGCACCAAAACTGTAGAATGACCTTCCAAAAAATGTGAGAAACTCAAAAACACTGAAATATTTCAAAGAGTGTTTGAAAAACCAATGTGTTTGCAAAATGTTATAATTTGGAATTTAAGACAAGGTGACTGCCGTCATTATTATATCATCATCATTATATTCTTTGTAGTTTGTGAAAGCATAAAACAATGTGCTGTTTCCTTTCAGGTATTCAACAGTACTAGTCCTTTTGATATCAATCATTTCCTGAATTTATTATTAAAAGACATAATTTGCCTGACACAGGAATATTTCCGAAAAACAATGATTGTGATGCACTTTTCATCAACATTGGAAGATTCAGTTTTAAAAATGTTTGAGTAACTTCGCAAAATGACAAATATCTAAGACTTCAAAAAAAGAAAAAGAAGTCACAAATGGCACTCTAACCCATAGCTGATATTAAAAGAGCACCAGTTGATTTTAATCTGCCCAAAGACCTGTTCTTTCTGCCCAGAGAAATAGAAGTTCTTATGAACCTCAGATGATTTATTGTATCACAGCTTTCCATATTTCCTCTCATAATCTCCAAGACTCAGGGCAATCATTTCCTTTGCAAGGCCAGTGACATATTCACATTCTTGATATCTTTGCCAGTTACAGTCTTCTACAAGTTTGGAGAATAAGGATATCACTCTCTAAAAAGTTATTTGAATGTGGAAGCAAGACATATTCTGTCTGCTTCAATTTGCCAAAACTACACAACAAACTTTCTTTTGAGCCTTTACAAATGTATTTCTTCAAAAATACAGAATGTTTTGAGCCAGCTGAACCTCAACATTACATTTAATGGCCTACTATTCTTATGGAAAGAAGAAGAGATTATTTCTTGCTTGCTCCTGGTACAACCTTTACTGTAAAAGAATGTACTAAGTGTCTCAATTTGACAGAATTTTCAAAGCATAGGCCTAGAAACAAGCGAGTAGCAAGTACTAGATACTAAACCCCCCCCCCCCAAAAAAATTGCCAGCCTTTAAAATTGACATTGAATTTGGGCAAAGATCCGAAGAAAGCCCCATTGACTCAAAGATGGACCACCCACCACAAAAAGATCACCTCTCCTTTCCCTATGAATTAAAGCTTTTGCTTGACTTCACACACTGTAAAATCGGAGGCACTGATTCAGCTCAATTGATTGAGTGAGATGGTTGCACAAGTTGATTGAGCTAACATAGATTAATGTTTTAAGCTGAGATAACTCAAAATACTGAGCTGAGATAGCTCAAAATACTAAGCTATGTTGACTAAGGTATTCAAGCTGAGAAAACTCAAAACAATGAGCTGTGTTGACTTACAGCTCAAAATATTGAGTTTTGTTGACTTATTGATCCAAGCTGACACAACTCAAAATTTTTAGCTGTGTTGACTTATTTTTAGTTGTTTTTGATTTATATTTGAGTGACCTGTCTTATAAAGTTATTTATGAATAAAGGGGGTTATCCCAAAATATTGTTTGGTCTCTCAAGGGGATCCACCTGATCCAGTATGCTTCATTTTAGCACACCATCCATGGACAGGCCCAAGGTGCATTCTACACAGACCATTGCATCACAAGGAGATTTAAAAATTAATTTCTTGTGAATAAATCCCAATGGCCTGTGGCTCATCTGAGTTAGTATACAGTGCCAGAAGCCTATATTTGAACACACTCTGACTTGGAAATGTTGGTTGACGTGTGATAGCATGCATCTTATTACTCCCACAAATTAATTTAAGAGAGATAAAAATAAAAAAGAAACCAGCTAAAGTGGTGTGCTACTCATTTTTTCTCTGGGATAGTGTAATATAAATGTTCTTTTTTCTTGTAAGTAAATAATTATTTAAAACTAAATGCAGTCTTATGAGAAGTGCGTGTTATAGATGGCGCTATGTTTTCACAGCTTAATGTTATGATTCGTTTGGACAACTTACAGCATTGCGCTATCATACCTTGACAACTTATAGGATTGAGCTATCATAGCTTGAAAATTATTAACATTCTCAGACAGCTCAAATTATTGCTTCAATACAGTTTTCAAATTTTACAGTGCAGAAACTCCTATTTAATTATTTTAAAAACTTGTGGCAGTAGGATCTTAAGTTTCATTTTAATATCTGTATGATTCTTAGCATAACTTGCCAGCCATCAATAAAGCCCTTTAGAAAATGCCACCGAGATATAAAAGCTGCTAATTACATCCACCAAATTGGGATTCCTCAAGCAAAAAAGGTCAGAAGTTGAAAGTAAAAATATTGCATCCCTCCAATGGCATTATTCATGAGTAATGTCCCAGTGGATGTCCAAACAAAGATGAATGAAATTATTGGAGGTTACTGATATTCAATCCATCAGCACCGTCTTGCCACATTTGGTATATATAATTTCCATTTGTCTGAAGGTCATATTACCATGCCAAGTCCAGAATGGTCTTGAGTCAAATGGGATAATTAGAGGTTATTACATGGCTGAATTGGTATACTTCCCTGTATCTTCACCAGAGGCCCTTTGGGGTCGCAGGAGTAAACAGGTACAGGATGAAGATGCAGGGAAGGATGCAAATTCCGCAATGTTAAAACCTTTTTATCGCACACCATTTTGTTTTCTTTCAGTTTTCAGTCTTTTTAATTGTTGTCTTTTAACATGTACTACCGTACAAACAACATGACAATTTGTTTACTCCATGACATGCTTGATTGATTTTGCTAATGTCAAACGGGGATGGCTATCACAATTCGGTACTTGATTGGGCTAAGATGCTAAGACATGGAAGGATATCATTATCCATCATTTTGATTAGCTGAACCTGGTATCCTTCCCTTTGGTCTGTGACAGTTAGTGAAAATTGCTGATACCTGAAATGAAAAAAAAAAACAACAACACCTCAACAGGACAGCATAACTCCCTAGGTGTGGGATATGTGACATGTAAGGCACCTTGTAGCAGAGTGTTTTGATGTCCAACTTTGAAAGGAAATTTGCTGGAGCATGGTAGGGCACATTGATCTATACCACCATTTTGTCTGCTCTTCGTCTGTCAGCAATTGGTGTGCTACATTCTATAACATAAGTCTAAAAATATATCCGCTCTGAAAGCTTTATCTGTCAGCAGCCTCAATTTAACCATTCAAATGTATTGAAACAAAGAGTCAATTTTGTCATTGAGTAACTTGTGACCTCACTGTTGAAGGCTGTTGATCAGCAGGTGACTCGTTTCAAAGCATTGAACGTATAGGTTATGATGTCATTAACAGCATATGAGTAATGAAGAATAACATGGAATTGATAGGGATACGACCCCACATGGAACATTTCAATCAATTCTGTAAGCACTTGACTTTCGTCTACTGTAACATTCTTTATGAATAACGCCCCAATGGATGTCCAAGTGAAGATGAAATTGTTAGAGGTTAGTAATATTATTCAGTCCCTAAAAGCAGCATCTAGCCACATTTGGTATTATTGTTACTTGTCTAGAATGGTGATGTGTCAAATAGGACAATATATTCTTTGGATTTCTTTTTGCGAAAGAAACAAAGTGTCAGGACATGTGAGGCACCTTGTTGCAGAGCATTTTGATGTTCTGCTTTCAAAATCAAAAAGAAAATTACCAGAGCATTGTAGGATGCATTGATGTATGCGGCATTGCCTCCATTCTATTTGCTATTTATCTATCAGAAATTGGTGGGTAAGATTCTATAACACACAATTAAAGTCACAAAATATATCTACTCCGAGAGTTTTGTCTGTCAGTAGCCTAAATTTTTTTCATTGCAACACTGTCGTTCATGATATATTAATGTTGGTACAGAGAATTATATCAAATATTTGAACCAATATGTGATATTTAGGCATGATGCGAGGGCCGATATGTGAAAGTTGCCTGATTGATAAAAGCAACATCATTTCTAATGAATACCGAGAGAGTAATTTGCTTTTTCTTCCAATTCTGAACTTAATCACATCAGTTTGGTTGAATTTATTGCATCTCTTGTTTTATTTCAGCTGAAACTGTCTGCAGGCTAATAATCCTACAAAACACCTTAGAAGAACAATCTGCTCTTGAATGTCAGTATTATATCTGGGAGAGCTGCTGCAATTAAAATACAATCTTTTTAGAAATCAGGTCTGTCAGTTTTTTTGTAATCTGTCATATATGTATACAACACAGAACAGATTTGTTCGACAGTCTCATGGCAAACAAAGAAATTCTGGGAACTGTATTATAATCACAGTTGCATTTTTCTCTCTTTTTAGATTTTTCATTAAACAATTTGTCAAGATTGTACTATAAATATGCCTTTTAATCATAGCTGTCATGTGGAAGTAAAATGCTGCACATAACAACCTGGAGTGGCATATCTGGTAGTGTCCCCCGTAGCCATTCTTGCCACTACTTCTTCCTACCCCCCCCCCCCCCTGTGAGGATTGATAATACTTGGAAATTCTTTATCTATCATAAAATGTTTAATATCTGCACCATTTTTTTTACGATTTTGTTTTAAGTTTTCAATCTCATTCTGCAGTGAGAATCACAGCCATTACTATAGTTTTTACCATACAATTTTATTTGAAATTTCCAAAATTCCCTCCTCCTCCTTCAAAGACCACAGACCCCCTCCCCTCTGGAAATTACCTTGCTACGCTATTGTCTAGCTGCTGGTAAAGCCTCTTTACTGCACCAATGAGAGGTCTGTTTCATAAAAGCTAAAGCTATTCATTATGCTATCATACCAAGCATGTTGCTGTGTATTAGTCATTCTTCATTAATGGTAAGAATGAAGGTTCTTTATGAGAGACATTCTAGATGGTTGTCTTCCAAAGGACAAGGCCATTGGGGGAGGGGGATACATAACTGCCTGTTCAGAGGCAAGGTATCTGTTTCATCATCTTCACAATGTCAAGGTCCCACTTCTATTGCTTGAGCAAAGCAAGCACGTTTTGCCAGTGCTTAGGCGACTAGTGCTGTTTCATTGGAATTACAAAAGAGAAATTATGTTCTTTCATGTCACAGTCATAAAGCGTCTCTGTCAGTGTATATATACGTGAAATTAATTACAGTTTTTTCCGTAAAATACTCAAGACAATGTCAAATGGGTTTTGATTGCTGTTCCGTATTCTTCCAAAATCCTGGCCGAAAATGTAATCCACAATGTGTCACTGTACAGGTGTCGATTAGGGTGGTTCGAAAAACAACAATTTTACCGAAGAGGGCAAGACACCCCCTCATTTTGTTCCATTTGCCAAATGATACACCCATGCAAAATTTTGGACTCCTAAGTTAAAAAGAAGTGGGTGCTCAAAGAGCCTGAAGTTTTAGCCAAAACAGCAACAAATTGTTAATTCGCGAATCCGCGGTTTGGCATAACTTTGTCAATTTTAAAGCTACAAAGTTCTAACTACTATTTTTGGAATGGCCACAAAAAGACCTTTCATTTGCATGGTAACATGATGGTTCTGCAAGGATATTGAGTGATCAATGTTTTCTTAAATTTTGTTTTACCAGAAATTAAAGTTTCCGAATTTCATCAATTGCTATAATGATCATTTTAGTGCTAAAATTGGTTTTAATAAGACATCTTGCTTATATACTAGATATAATTTATACCTAACTTCTTCATTGTATGATACTTCAGTTGCTGGGGATTGTGGGAAGATTTTTAAGAGAATAGTTGGAATAGTTAATAAGGGGGATTCATTCTTCCATATTTTCGCAACAGGTTCACTGATTCAGTAGCAAAAACCTCATACACTCATTTGGATTTAATATTAATGCTCAGGAACATATTTCTAAAATAAATGCCATTGAGATACATGATCTGGTTAATAATAGTATGAACTAATGTTTTTGTACTAATACTGCTAGGCATCGTGAGTATTGAAAACAAAATTGTGCAATTGAACTTAGGCCTACATACTTTGATGATGTTACAATGCGAATTATTATCGTTTTCATAGCTACGTGTTTTTCAAGTTTGCAATTTGCTTCATTCCAAAACTGTGATGTCAGAGATTTAGTTGAATAATTTCGTTTATTACCAGCACAGCTTTCAGGAAACTGACAAAGTGCGGCTGAAAGATGCTTCAATGAAGTGTAACTGAACCAAACAGACCCAGTCTGGTGAAACTGAGAACTGCATGCTGCTGCCACCTGGCACAAAAGTTGATTTCCTACGCTACAGCATTGCTGTCCCAAGAAATAGTTCCAATTTCATTGCACATTCACAAAATTTCTATCCAACATTGATGTATACCAGAGTCAGACTCGGCAATCACATTCTAGAAGGAAGTAGACAAGGCCATCAGCACACTCAGAAACAGCCCCGGTTTCTTCCAGACAATATTGTGTGAGTTCCTCAGACTGAAATGATGTGGACTGCTCGCAGGAGCTCGCTGAATAGCACACTAGTCACTAGGGTGGTCCAACATCCAATGCAAAAAAATAAAAGTGTAAAATTTGGTGATGGTACCCCCTAACTTTTTTCCTTTGACCATGTGGAAGAAGTGTGCAAAATTTCAGCCAAATTGATTCATATTTAGAGGTGGCTCATCAAGGTTGAAGTTTTGCTATATTTTGCACTAAAACGCCTATATCTGAATAGTGAAAATTGTATAAAATCATGTTTTCCTTTCATTTGAGGCCTATTAAGGCACAAACCAACTGAGGAAAAAGCAACATAACACTTGTTTGTATATTTTCCTCTCCACATTAAAAAAAAGTGATTTGTCACTTATATCATTAAAATTGTTACGTCAATTGATGTGTATTGGGAGAAAATTTGGCAAAATTAATAACACTTTATGAAATTTGAAAACTTTTTTTCATATAAAATGACATTTAAGAAAACGTTGACCACTCAATTTTCTTGTAGACCCATCATGTTACCATTCATATGAAAGGTCTTTTTGTGGCCATTTCAAAACTGGTAGTTAGAACTTTGTAGCTTTAAAATTTACAAAGTTATGCCAAACCGCGGATTCGCGAATTAACAATATTTTGCTGTTTTGGCTAAAAGTTCAGGCTCTGTGAGCACCCACTTCTATTTAACTTAAGAGTCCAAAATTTTGCATGGGTGTATCATTTGGCAAATGGAACAAAATGATGGGGTGTCTTGCCCTCTTTGGTGAAATTGTTGGTTTTGCGAACCACCCTAGTGTCGATGGTAGTGACACCTACAAAATGTGTGTCAGGGGCTCTGATAAAGTTTCGACAAGTATCCATGACGTTGTACATGAAAATAGTTGCACGCTAGAGCATTGAGTAATTTGGCAGTATTCTTGTATTGTAAAAACTTTGTATTACATGAAAGACTTCTTACAGGTTATGACGTAGGCCTAAAAGTATGATGATGACACATCATCAGTTATCATTTCTTGTGAAGTGCAAATTCACATGCAGTCAAATGTTCTTACCCTTCCCTGTAAAAAGTAGAAATACCGTAAACTGTGCTGGATATGAGCTCTTTCCTGAGGATTCTGTAAATGTCTGTATCATGTCAATATGAGCAGTTTATGAAACAAGATCAACGATCACATAGAAAGAGACAAAATAAGGCTCAGGGTTACAGGAAAAGAAACAATCATACGTTGTTAAGTATGGAAACTACGCTAAAGATAACACAGATATGGACTTCATTGGAGTTCAGTATCAGGCTTTAGGAACCTAAACGGTGATATTTACTGAGACTGAAGGTCTTGGTTAATATCAATTGATATCATGTCTTTAAGACCTGATTTTAATAGAAACCGACGCACAAAATTGTTTTATTCATGGCAAACCAATTACTTTCACTAAAGTTTTCGGAAGCATCAAGTTTGTTTGAGTTTCTTCTAAACAACATGTCTTAAATATGTCTCTTTTGAATTTCAGCAGTGACATTGACTGTGACGTGAACGCTGATTAGCATTGTCAGAAATTCCATAAAAGCTATTGGATCAGTGGCTTATCTCTGGTTAAATTGATCAAGTACTATTTAATTGCCAAAGGTAAAAACTATTTTTAGGAGACCTAATTATTATCCTGTGACGAAAGTAATTTTGAGGATTCAATACTAATTAGATTTTGTAATTGGAGACTATGGTTCCAGTTCCTGATTGCTTCCTGACCATTTTGACATTAGGCACCTACCAAACCAACACAACTATATCTGAGTCATTCTCAAATTTCGGCACAATTTGCGTCACTCCAGTTCCCTGACATTAATTTGAATGCAATTAACATCTGAAGTGTCACTCTGCATCCATTATTCATATTTCTATTTAGAACCACTGCATTTTCGAACAAAAAGTAATTTATCAGACCTTTTCTTGGTGCATTGTGTCGGGTAATCCATGCCAAATCATTTGTTTTTCCCTGTCAATGGACCTGACATGACAATATTAAGTGTTAATTTTCCTCCTAAAGTACCATCATATTCAAAGTTTCTATGCAGGATTCATGAGAATATAGACTTGAATTAATATGTACATCATATTTAACTTTTTTCTTGTTTCATTTCATTGAATTAGTTGATGTTAAAGATGTGTCACTAGTTTAAGTTTATTTTTTTGTCCACTCCGTTCCTTGCCATAGCTCGGCGCTCGCTGTTGTTTTTAATGAGCAATTTGCACTAAATGTCGTAAGATGCGCATGTGCCACACTGCCACAGCTTTGCAGATTTCATTAAACAGATATTCAACAAATTAAGGCATAATTTTCATTGGAACATTTTTTGGTTCCACTAAAATGTCCACTCCGTTCCCTCCAAGTTTACCAGTGATACTTTTTCAAAGAAATGTTATGTGTATATTCCTGTCCACTCTGTTACCCGTTCCTGTCCACTCCGTTACCACAAAAAAATCTATATTTACATAAAGAAACGATTGATCTGAGATTAAGTACTTCTGAAAATAAGACTTACATATATATTTTTCTATTTTTAAATTGCCCAAAAAAGCAGGTTTTTTTGCATCAAAAGTCCACTCTGTTACCACATTTTCCAAGGCAATTTGTCCCAAAATTTGATGGCCTTCCTTAATAAATGGAGGTCACTCCACTATCTAACCATTCATGTATATCCAATGATGCAGTGTTGATTGGATTGTGTCAAAAGCAGAACACAGCAAAACTGGTTTCGAAGTCCATTATTTTCTCACTACTTCATTATAATAGTAATGCATTAGGTATTGAAGAGTGACTCAAGTCAAACAAAAATTTGAAAAAATAATTGCTGGGCCAGTAAAAGATCCCTCACATGTGAATGAGAAACCTAATGAACTCAATGTTTTCCCCATGCCCGTTTTCCCCATGCCCGTTTTGAACTTACACATGTTTGCCTGACCACTCTTCTATCAATGAAATTTCATATCTTCCGCTGTCAATCATGCACATGATTTAGAGTTATGATGGACATAAATGACATAAAGTAAACATTCAACGTAACAAGAGTAGAAAATGTTCCAATTGAGATTATAATATTCTTTGTATTTGCCTAAGTACATATATGTAATTTGCTTAGGCAGACATGTTACTGGAAATATGAATGTATACTGAATATCAAGGAAGACATATTTTCACGATGATTTGAGCTGATTTATCTTAATTTAGTTATGCATACAGTTGAGGGATGAGATTCTAGTACATTATGACAGCTAAAGAATGTGTATGTCATCTTTCACAGAAAACCTCAATTGCTCTGACAAATTGCATGTACATATAATATAACTGTATTCTACTTGACTTTATATTCAGAGAAAGGCCATGAGTGATATCACAACCGGCCCTGTCTGTTGCATAGAAATGAACTGTCAATTTGTCATTAGGTAACTAGTGACTGCATTGATGAGTACTGTGACTCAACAGGTGACTTGTTGGTGTAGAATTGAAAGTATAGGATATGACCTCACAAATTGCCTATGAGTCATACAGAATAACATCGCATGGATAGGGAGGGATATGACCTCATAAGGAACACGCCAGTGCAAGTCTGTGAGCACTTGTCCTTCATCAGCAGTAACATGAACAGATGCATTTGACATCAGAAAAAATACCAATCTCATAAAATTATTTTGGTCACCACAAGAGGGCATTGTTGTTTTCGCTCTACATTTGTAGATTAATAATTCATTGACCTTCATGACAAAGAATGAAAAGGAAACCAGGCCTTACAGAAATTAAATTCAGCAGCAATTAACAGATGTGTTTGACGTCAGAGATAATACCAATCTCCTGAAATTATTATGGACACTTTATGAGTGCATTCTTGGTTTTGCTATTCTTTTTGTAAAAGTTATAATTCATTGACCTTCATGAAAATCAATGAATAGGAAACTTACTTGGCCTTACAGAAATAATTTAAAGTTGTTACAGTGTACATCTCTCAAATAAATCAACTCACTAAGGTTTGTGCTTGGTGCTTCTGTAATTGATCTCTTTAATGAGGGACTTCATGCTGATTTTCAATTCATAATACATGGCCTTTTTAGGCTATTATGGCGTTCAGGCTTACTATTTCTTTTCTGTAATAATTCTCCATTATTAGTGCTGTGGGCGGATCTCTACCCTCGGCGCAGTGGGTGGGCTCTAACGTTCTGTTAGGCGAAGAGTTGTTGCCTGTGATCTTGTCCACAGGCCTAAAACGTCCTTTGGCTGGTGATTACTTGGCTGGTGCTTACATCTTTGTCCCATAATAAGGATACTCAGCACACAGAGTTCATATAATTTCTACATAATATATGTTTTCCTTTAATCCCGGGCACAACCCTGTCAGCGTGCCTTGGCGGTCCGGCGTCGGCCTGGCGTCGGTCCGATGTCAGCAGCATCGGACCGGCTTTGGGTCGACTTTGGGCCGCCAAGGCACGCTGATAGGGAACTAACTCCATGCACATCACTGGGTCCCACGTTTGAACGCAGCTCTCTAGCCTGGTCAGTCATCTGGGCCTGTTTTGGAAAGAAGTTTCAATCATTTGTTGCCTCATGTGTCCCCTTTCTGTCCTCATTAGCCAATCCAGTGCTTAAATACAGTATATAAAACCCGAACCATTCATCTAACAAGCTCATATATATATATATCTTTCTAATACAAGAAAAACTGCCTTTCAGAACTTGTACTAGTTATGAACAGATGGTGCTAATTCCAACGCATCCATCAATGATTGAGGTTAATTCAATCACTTAGGGCCGATTTCACCAAGATGGACTTAAGAGAAGAGCCAGGTCTTAGTTAAGTCCTGGTCTGGCTAAGCCAAATCAGTCAAGCAGAGCAAGACCAAGGAACATAAGTTTGGTGAAAGTTATCATAGTATCTTAATAGCTCAACTGCTACAAACACAATCTCTCAATTTTCCAAACAAAGCCAAAGAATATTGCAACACAGGGGGAGGAGGGCTGGTACATTTTTTTGGATACATTGTCCATACATTTTTTGCACAAAAAATTCCTAAGCTTCTCCCCCCATCAACCAACCATTCCATCTATCTATCAATCTAATTTTTATTCACAATGGTTTCTGCCACACTTAAGGGGTCTTCATAAAAAACAAAATTCACCTTGCAAAAATTTATCATACAATTTATACAATAAATTTCAAGGGAATTTGATCATTGCAAATTAAATTTTCTCCTTTTGGGAATGGTTTTACAATTTTAGTTTCTTGGAATTCCAAAAAAGAACTTCCAAAAATGTAAAATGGTGTGAATATTACCTTGTTTTTTAATTATGTGAATATTTTCTCGATTTTTTAGGCATCTTTAATCGTCTAAATTATTATTGCTACCTTTTCTGATTAAATAATGCAGGAGATCAAAAAGACATATGAAAACTCAACAGTCAACAATCCAATGGTGTAAAAGATTATTTGCTGAATTTTCTATTTGGGGTTTGACCCCTCCCCCTCCTAAATGGCCCAATACAAAATCAATTGACACCAAAACAGTTTGGGATAACTAATCTGTAAGTAATGTAAACAATAGCTGACAATGTTTCTGATTCACTGAACCTTGACTGGTTTACACACTTAGTACACTGTTGGTGAAAGGGACTTAGTAAAACCAGGTTTAAATGAGTTAAGACCAGGTGTAACTGTTAAAACTTTCTTGGTGAAATCGGCCCTAAATGACTAAAGATCTAATGAGAACAGTTCGGGCAGATTTCACCAACATAGCTAGGACCAGGCTTTAGGTTAAACCTGGTCTTAAGTATTTTGCCTACAAGGAAGTTCTGCCATTTTATCACTGAAATTAACCCTATTGTTTTAATTTGGAACTACTTAGTCCTGGTCAAACTATGTTGGTGAAATCGGGCCCTCATGTTTTCAAGGACTATCAAAAGAGTGTTGAGAAGTGAGATCAGAAAAGTCACATGTTTCGACAGATAGTGGTGATAAATGAGCAAGCTGTCTGCCAGGCATTATGAGAAGGAACACTACATGAAAGGGATCGGATTGATCAATTGACAAATTCAGAAAGTTGCCTTGTGGTTTGATGGACACATGCAGAATATAATGAAGAAAAATGGCTTTTCCTTGCAAAGCCACACTGTTGCCTTCTAGGCGTCTAATTACCTCAAAGAAACTGTTTCATCATGCCCCGTTTCAAATCTGATTCATCATCTCTAACATTCTTGAAATACTGATCAATGGCAAAATTAATTTTATAAACTGGGACGGTGAGGGGCACTCAAGAAACTTAAGACAAAGTCTATCATCATTGAGAATGTCTGCTTCGATTTAAGAAATATTTCTGAACTTAGAAAAGTAATTGAAAAAATAAACAAAGAAAACAGCTGTTAATGTATTGGTCACTCTCCGCCTGGATAAATGGACTTTTATATGGCTCTTGCAAAAATTTGATTCATAGACGACTTGACTTGTGTTGTGCTGGTATACTCCGAATCAGCCGGGGCAGCTCAACCGCCATCTTTTGTTGAGGGAGCTGCACTTTTACTTTTGGCGACTGCCATATGAGGATGAGATGAGAAGACTGGGAGTCTGGAACATACCCTATTAATTCAGGGATGCCCAGGGTCTTTCAGTTTTCCCAGCATAGAATGCTGGGTACAACCCGCCTCCAATTAATGTCCCATGGGCTCGGACTAAAGTGAGTTCCCGGGGTGAGATTTGAACCCACGCCCTCAAAGCCAGTGGACAAGCATTCTTGACCATTAGGCCATGGGGGAACTTCAAGTGGCTCAAATATCAAAGTAGAAGGACTAAAAAGATATCACCACGTTAGTGCTTACAGGAAATAGTTACTCCACCTTCTGATTCATGTAACAATTCAAGTTCACGACAACAACGAAAGTGTTAGAAGCCGTGTAAAAGAAAGTTCCCATATCTAAGTCAAAATAGATTTTGAGGACAGAACATTTTCTTATTCAGTGCTAAAACTAAAGAATGACCATCCAAAAAATGTGAGAAACTCAAAAACACTAAAATATTTCTAAAAGTGGTTGAAAAACCAATCTGTTTGCCAAATGGTATAATTTGGTTTTTACGACAAGGTGACTACTGTTATTATTATATCATTATCATAATATTTTTTTTTGTAGTTTGTGAAAGCATATAAAATTGTGCTTTTTCCTTCAGGTACTCCACAGTACTAGTACTTTTGGTGTTGTGTCAATGGGATAAGTACTCCAGCAAAATGTTCTTTGAATTTGGTGGTTTGCCCCCCCTGGAAAAAATCCTGACTACGCCACTGCTAAAATGAAGGAATATTCACCCTGTGAATCTCAAGAAATGATAGTTTTCTTTATACATTGAAAAAAATGGCGTTGTCCGATTGGTAATTCTATGGTTGTGGTCATGATGTCACAGAAAACAGCTTGTGATGTCATAGGACGGTCTGATGACGTCACTATATTGTGAAATCAATCAAGCTGATGGATTTTGTCAATATTTAATGGTGCTTTTGAACTTAAAAGCAATTTCTGCACTTTTACTTGGAGGAATTGCTTTTAAATATAGTGCCTTCACAAGCAAAATATCTTGAGAATCAGAATCCCAAATTGTGTGAAGATTGATTGAAAATTTGATAATCTAGCTCAATTCTTCTGATATGATGTCAAAATCTCAAGGATTTGAATGGGAGGACCCATGAGTCCATGACCCATGCTCACGCATGGGTCCCCGGGCTATGTCCAACTCCTCTTGGCAATTCTTAATTTATCTTTTGATATTTAATATCCAAACCGTTTCCTGAGATTTAGTATTAGAGTAGCACGGGCCATCCAGCCCCCCTTAACTTCGAGGTGTGATTTGACCTACTTTTTACGGTCGATTATTTGAATGCTTATGCGGTCAGGAAGGGATTACTTGACTCTACTTATAACTAGTGAAACAAATGTCTATCAATTTTGATAAAGCTACAACCATTTTTGTAAAAAATTGCAAATGGCTTTCTTACCCCACCCATCGGGCAAGCAGCCCCCCTATTATAATCCTATGGCAATTTTTTTTGTGAGCGCATTCAGCTTGAAAATTATTTCTTGGGGTTCTTCTATCATTTTTTAAGGCATTCTATTTACTTTTTCTGAATTTCTGAATTTTTCTGTTCATACCTTTATTTTTTCATATTTTTTGCCCTTTTTCAATTTCGGCCATATTTTTTTCTATTTTGATTAGCTATTCTATCAAGATTTTAGGCAAAGTACACATTATTAAATGGTTCCTGAAGCAGCTTCGAGGCCCCAGTGAAGGGGGCCTCATGCCTCATTCTGTTATGGGGCCTCTCGCCCCAAACACACATATTTTAATTTGATCTCTATATTTTGAACTAAAATGCAAAAAACATGATCCAAATCATATTTATATGATGGTCATTTAGTTGGAGCACTGGTCGAATGTCTTGTACTGATGATTACTGAAACATTTTAACGCCGTTAACTTTAGATTCATGCTCAGCTGCATTTTAATTTGGCACAGCTATTTATAGATTCTTCCATGGAAATAATGAATGGCATCTGATTTTTGTTGCTGCTTTGATGGCTGCTGAGCTAAGAGTATATGTATCCGCAACACGCTATGATATCATCATATGAAGGCAAATTTGTGTCGCACAACAATAACTAGATTGTAACTGACACTGTTCTCTTCTTTTAAATTATGAAGAATATGAGCACTTTGTTGACAGTAGCCTAATTATTCTCAAAATATAATATCATGGCATGCTAAGCATGAAGCGCAATAAGGTGCATGATTTAGCGTCACATAAAAAGAGGCAAAAAGAGCTTCAGGCAATCAAGAAACACATCACAAAGTACACTGTACTAAACTGAAGATGACTGAAGAATCCACTTATTCATGCAGAAATTCACTTGACTGCTTGCAAAATTTGATATTGATTGAAGAATGAAATTTAATACAGTCGCTCAACAAATATGTATAACTCACCTGGAGAAGAAAGAAATGCCAGCGGAGAAAAGTGTACACCATTATAATATACATGTATGAATATTGTGCGGTTTTTTAAGTAGATATAAGTGAATCAAAAAAATTAAATTGCATGGTAAGTCCGCAGAAAGAATAAATTCCTTACTTAGCCCCACTAGACACATATTACATATAAAATTACAAGAGAAAAGACACACTGTTACAAATGGTCTGCTGCACTACATAGTGTTGAGATCCCAGAACCTGACCTGGCGAAGGGCAGAGGAAGTAAGCCGAAACAAACCAGAGTCAGGTGTCAGGAAGTGTGAGACTTAGGACTCACATGTGATGTTAACACCTAAAGGACGTCCGACTTTCCATTTTCTCCGTCACAAGACCCTGGAGCGGAAATCTAAGAACTAGAGCTTCTGGATAGAGACCTGAGTGTCACAGAACGAGTAAGACATGCCATCACGTGAAGAGGAATCTCTTCTTCAATCTCCTAGATGGACTTTGCGTATTTTATAAACACTGTATCGTGTTTTGTGTAAGCACTGCAAAGTTGTTTGCATAGCAACCTGCATTTAGATCCCTGCCTGAGGGTAGGATCACAGTCTGGTGAAAATGAGAACTGCATGCTGCTGCCACCAGCATTTCTGTCCAAAGAAATAGTTCCAATTTCATGCACATTCACAAAATTTCTATTCAACATTGATGTATACCAGAGTCAGACTCAGCAATCACAGTCTCTACGGAAGTAGACAAGACTCAAGACTCAAGAAGTTTTATTTGTCAAGAAATGCAATGAATATATACAATATGATGTTTGATGGCTATACAGCAAACATAGATATATAAAAGCAAAAGCATTACATGAGTAGGAGGACACCCCTGAGGCAACTACTTGCCGCTGACGAGGTGCCCACCTAGAATTGTTAAGGAGAGGCTCAGGCAAGGAGAGGCAGTTCAACCAAAGAAATAGTAACGGCATAACTCAATGAAGGTTTTTCCAGTTTCTTGTTCTTATGAAGGAAACATTAAGGTAACGTTTGTAGATCCGAAAAAGATGAAATTCACATGCTCTTGAACAAACATTTTCATTTTCATATGAACTCATGAATCAGAAAAGCAAAGGCATCCCCACTTGTAAAAAAAAGAGCCATAAGACCCAAGATCAACCAAGTTATCTCACATGAATATTCTATTAAGAGATTTAATAACATTTATAATACATTTATATAAAACTTATTGGATGAGAATCACATGCTGGATGCAGCAGTTTAGTTTTATGTAAACCCAACATATTAAAAATATCAAACTTAACATATTGAGATAGCTGAATCACAACCAGGGAGAGGGAGAGATTATTCTATGACCAGAAGCATTCAATTTACGAAAATCCACCAGGACCTGATGATTATTATGTATGACCCAGAAACCAACAACTATCATCATTTGTTTGAGATTCTCATGCTATCACGATGAAACATTTTCCTAAATGAAAGTGTTGGCTAAGGGTAATTTCTTAACAGACAACATTGATTTAATATACATAATATACAAATAGAATTCGATGAGCAGAAGGTAAGCAGTTATGCACACACTGTGAACCAAATTTCATTCTTGAGTGGATAATGTCAAACTTAGATGATATTCACATGCTCGTTGGAGCATTTTAAAGATACTTATTGATGATCTAAGATGAAACCCAAGGCTTAATGCAGAAATAATCCAATGTACATTATACACATTCTGTTGACTGACTTAGAGCATGTTATGTCGGAATATGACAAACAAACAGATACTGTATCAACCACTTTTATAAATTTCCAACAAAAGCATAGCACCATCCATCATATGAGATTCACATGCTGTTTAGACGGAACAGTTTCCTAGATGTCAGTGATGTGCTCAATCAATCAATTCATCATCATAGATCAATCAGTCATTTCATCATCATAGATGAGATTCACATGTATGCAACAGCATAGGCATTTTCATATTCGGAAAAAATGTGATTAGTATTGTAACTTTCACGTATTTGCTTGATTTATGGTGCCTCTGCCCTTTGGCAGATATAACAATTCATAATCAGACATGTTTCATTATAACCATCAATAATATACTTTTTGACATAATTACTAAAACCTTGAAAGCTGTGCGTAAAAATTTTTTCCTTTATCAACCCAGGCAAATTATTGTAAATGTTGGGGATTCTATATCTGATACCATTACTCGTAAAAGAATGCTTACTGAAAGGGGCTCTTAGATCATTTCTATGTCGTGTTTCATATTCGTGAAATTGGGAATTGGTTGTAAGCATGTCTGCATTGAAATAATTGGGCAACAATCCATTGTGTAGTTTGTAAATAAATCTGATATCTTACCTCTTCTGTATGTCATTTACTTTCAAGAGGTTCAGAAATTTCATAATGGGTTCAATGTGTGCGTTATATTTAGCTCCAACAACTAGACGAACTGATCTTTTTGGAGCTTGTGTAGTTTTTGACTGTTGATTCCCCATACCAGAATACCATACGTTAAGTATGGCAAAACTAGAGAGCAATACAGGATTTGTAGGACATATTTTGATAGAAGATGTTTTAGTCTACTCATAATTCCATTAGTCTTGGCGACCTTTTGTGATATCATATTTGTGTGAGGTTTCCATGTAAGATTACTATCTAGAATAATCTCTAGGTACTTAAATTCTTTGACAATTTCAATTACTTGGTCGTTTATCAAAAACAGCCCTGGTTTCTTCCAGACAAAATTGTGTGAGTTCCTCAGACCAAAGTGACGTGGACTGCTCGCAGGAGCTCACAAGATAGCACATTAGTCACCAGGTGACAACACATGATAGCATATGTTCTGATCTGCCAAGGCTGGAAAAAGAAGTGGCAATGTAACAGAGGTCCATTTGTAGACAGGGAGGATCACATAATGGAATGTGCCTCACTGAGAAATCACTGTAATGATCACAATCCCTGGCAAGACTGATGATGCGAGAGGCATAGACACCTGCACAGCTTTCTATGTTTTCTCGCTCTAAAATCAAAGACTCAGGATGATCATTACTGGTTTCAGTCTTCTACAAGTTTGGAGAATATTATAATACATTTATTCACACACATATGTGGCAGAAGTCAATGAAATGAAATTAAACAAGGTAAAACGAAACAATAGTAATAGCGGGGCAGATTTGTCATGAATAGGGGAGTAATAGTGCATTTCTACATAGAAGCATGAAACTTGGCGCACATTTAAAAAACGTCTTAAAGAAAATATTTAGATAGGGAGCCACTTCAGATTTGACCTGGTTGACCCATGGCAGCCATTTTCCAAAATGGCGGCTTATTATCTCATTTTCCTGCTTTCTGTGAAGTGCCTATAGTTTGAAAGTATGAAAACAGTGCTCATTATTCCTTCTGATGATCTAAAAAACATTATCAATTGATTTCTAGATTGAACTGAGGAATTTTAGGGTACTCAGGGTCCTTTTTGTTAGAACAGTTGAAGAAAATGTATCATTTTCGCGGTTTCCTATAGTTTCATGGAATGTCAATTGATCTTAAATCTGACTACATATTTGAATTCCTTGTAAAAAGAGCTTTCAAATGAATGGTCGCATCAATAGTTTCCGCGAATTTTTTGTCAAAATTAAAGAAAAATCAAAATCTTCAAAAATTAATTTATTTTCATTTTTTCCATTTTCGTAACAAGTTTACGAAACCCATTGATGCGGGTACTCATTTGAAAGCTCTTTTTACAAGGAATTCAAATATGTAACTAATTTTGAGATTTATAGAGAATTGGTGTAACCGTCCGTAACCGCGAAATCCAGTGTTTGAATCAATATTTCTAACAAAAAGGATTCCAACAAGCCTGAATATAGACCAAGGCTATCAAAAAATGTTTTAGTAATGTACTGAATACTTAGAGAAGCAATAAAAAACAATATCTACGTGTATTCTATTTGTAGGAACTACGCAGAAAGCAGCAAAATGGAAGAATTGACCGCCATTTTGGAAAATGGCTGCCAGTAGCCACCTAAGCTAAATCTGAAGTGGCTCCCTATCCAAATATGTGTGTATAGATGTTTTTTATGGGTGTGCCAAGTTTCATGCTTCTATGTATAAATGCACTATTTTTTTACATACCTGCCCCGCTATAAAAACAAACAGTATTACAAAAGTATTAACAACAATTATGTCACACATAATGTGACAATCGTATCTGTAACATCTTCCATGGACAAATTTCTATACCACCAAACCATGTGCATGAAGAGTTGATATGACTTCCTTTGACACCATCGGGGTGAAAACTATCCAGCAGTGAAAGTCAGGTTTCTCCATAATAATATTATGATGTAAGTTTATTTAAGCATAATTAATTTTTATATTAATATAAGGGCCCCAGAGAAGCATTTTGCTAATCGGGCTGGAGCAATGTATTTCCTCATATATATACTTGACTATACATCATTCCAATATCTTCCTTCGTTTAGCTTGCACCAAAATATGTCTGAAGTGTTGGGAATATAAAGCAATATGAGGTTGCGATAAAGTACTTGTAGGATACTTAGTGAGAGAATCTCTGTGGCCTTAAGCATCAAGCAATAGAAAACAGTTCTGCAACCTTTCTGCAGAATGAAGCATTGTTATCCTCTTGAAAGGAAAGCGAACAAGTGTGTTCTCGACAGCCCTGTGATGGAGTGGAACACTTGCAAATGGTGCAAAGAGAACACAAAAGTAACACAGGAAGCATAAGCCCCAGGGTAAAACAGATGAATAAAGACAGACAACAGAAATGAAAATGCTGCCTATTTCATGAAGCAATAAAGACAGATCAACGAACAAAATTTAAGCAAAACAATCTCACGATAGAATGATTTACTTATTATAGTGATATGTTTCTAATAAAGTCAATAGGCCCATTGAATAAACTTCACAAGAAGAAGACCTTTGAGTAGGCAAATGTGGATATTTTTTTAATACCCAGAGTGTTGAGAAAATATAACGATTCTGACTTGACTTAGTAGCATATAGGAGGTATACCTAATTCATGTGTGCTGCATTAAAGAACACCAGTCCTGTCATTCATCGATGAGGAGTCTAGATCTGAATTTGTCAGTACCTTGGATTTTAGTAACTTGTAAACCACAATTCCTCATGACAAGCTAAAAACTAAGATGAAGGATCTGATCCAGCTCGTTTTCAAGGTTTCAGGCAAGGACTTCTTCTACGCCAGCCTACAGAAAGCCTTCTTGTCTTCTCAGGAAAACAAAAGGTATAAGTGTATTAGTCCACTTTAGCTACTTATTTTCTGGACTATCTCATCGACAGTATTTATGTGGACTTTTTGCAAAACCTACACAAAAAGCCATTGGAATACCAATGGAAACGTGTTGTGCACCACTTTTGGCTAATCTCTTTCTAATGTCGTATGAATATAAATTCATGGAGTCATTGGAAAAAGAAAACAAATTCCATGAAAAGCTATTCAATTTGACCTACCTCTATATTGATGACCTCATCAGTCTAAACAATACAGTTTTTGAGAGAGATAGAGAGATACTTTCACAAAATTTGCCTGCCAGATCTCTCAATAACCAAGGAAACACAATCTGATAGGGAAGCTTCTTGTTTTGACCTTATCATTACAGTCCAGGATAACCAATTCTACAAGTGCTATATTATATGACAAAAGGGATGACTTCAACTTCAAGATTGTCAACTATCCATATCCCGTTTCATCTTATATTCCAGCAAAACGCCTGCTTATGGTGTCAATGCCTCTCGCATCATCAGTTTTGCCAGGGCTTGTGATCATTGATTTTTCAGTGAGCCACATTTCATTATGTGATTCTCTACTGAGGCAGGGACAGGGGCGGACTGGCCCTATGGGCCAGAGGGCAGTGCCCTGGGGCCCACCACCTGAGGGGGGCCCACCAGCAACCTTCAAAAAATCTGAATTATTAAAATCATCATAAAAGAGGTAAAAATTAAATTCTTGGCCTAATAAATATCAAAAAATCTCCAATTAAAACTTGACAAGCATAATTAACAATGAAGCAGTTCAGTTTCGGATCCAGATATAGTCCATTTGGCGGTGTTCCGATATTATGCCTGGACATTCATGCACCCTCCTTGTAGTATATTTTGCTTCGAAATAGTCTCAGAGGGCATGGGCCCCCTATGCCCCCTTCTGCATGATGATAATTTTCAAATTAGTGATATCAGACAAGCAGGGGCCTACTCCCTAATATTGCACATAATTGTTTGTCTAATTTCATATCCTTTATTACATATGTAGGTTTTTACCTTTTTATTAACTTTCTCAATTCTCAAAAGATAAGGCCATAAATACACCAATCTTCATGTTTTCAAACAAACTAATGATTTTTTTACTCTACAGCCCTATCTGTCAACTCTAATACCCTATCCATACATTAATGCTATTCACAGCATAGTACCCGTGAAAAAAAAAGATACAATTAAGGGACCAAACCCAGATATGGTTGTTGTAGGAAGTGAAAGAAAGGAGGTTGCAAGTTTTCATGGTTGAGCAATGAGTAGTTTGGGAGGAGTAGCGTAAAACATACGTAAATTAATGATACTAGCATAGTACCCGTGATAATGGAGTCCAGGGAAAAGAGAACAGTGATAATGGAGTCCAGGGAAAACAGAACAACTACCACTACATTGCTGAAGATTGATGGTCATGCAAAAAATGACTAATACGTGCACTGGTAGGCCTATAAAATGAACAGTTTGAGGAAGCACACACACTTATGGTTGTTGTAAGATGTGAAATAATGTTGCTTGCAAATTTTGAGTTGTTGGCATTGAGTAGTTTGGGAGGAGTAGCGTAAAGCATCCATGAATTAAGGGTATGATGATGATTCCCACATCTCTATTCACGTAGTAGTTGTGATGGTAGTAGTCAAGGTTCTCCCTCGATCCGAAAAGGAAGACATCAATAAATGCAAGCGTGTCTCTGTAATAATAGCTCTACAATGTTCTTTGTTAGACACCGAGAAGAAATAAAAGTGATTTGATTTGATTTGTCTATAATTATGCCATAGCTGATAAGCATTGATAATGGAGAGAACATTTTATATCAAGGGGGCTTGCAGTTTTTTTTAAATTAATAATTTGATGCTCACTTTTTGTGAAATAAATAAATTCTTTCTGGGCACTTTTGAAATACATGATTTCCTCAGCAATACCTGTCCCATTACAGTGGGTAATTTCTGAATCTGACGGCATACTCACATATTTTTTATTTCCTTTCTTACATACTCAATGGGTATTTCCTATTTATATATATACCATTGATAATTCCATATTATATCATGCAGGTAAGAACAATCTGTGTACTGCAAATACAATGGTTTTTGATGAAGGTATAAATTTAGAACGCATGCTTGAAAATGCCGCTATTGCAATAATAGGGGCCCGCCAATGAGTTTGCCCAGGGGCCCACTGTGGGGCCAGTCTGCCCCTGGGCAGGGATATAAATATAGGTTTTTATGGAGACAACTTTGCGGTGTTTACAAAAAACATGGAACAGTGTTTATAAAGTCCAACGAAGAGATTAAAGAAGAGATTTCTCTTCCAGTGAAGGCATGGCGTACTCATTTTGTGACAGTCATGTCTCTATACAGAAGATATAGTTCTTAGATTTCCATTCCAGGGTCTTTTGTTGGAGGAGATCGATCGAAGGTTGGACGTCCTTAAAGGCCTTAACATCACATGTGAGTCCTAAGTCTCAAACCTCCTTACACCTGACTCCGGTTTGTTTTGGTTTACTTCCTCTGCCCAGGTTCTGGGTAATGCAACAGACTATACAAATAGGCCTATTGGATGGGAAGGAGTCAAATATAGAGTATAATTGGATGAAGAAAAGTTGTATTGGATGACATGCAGCCGATTCCAATATAATTTTTCTGACTTACCATCCGATGTCTGTTATATTCTTCATCCAATATAACTTTTTAGTATCCAATATAACTTTTCAGAATCCAATATAACTTTTTGCTGCCTAATATAGCGGCAATGTCGGACAAGAATAATCGACGGTGATTGGCTGACACAATTCAAGTGAAGAATATAATTGTTTTATTGTGTCTTTTCTCTTGTAATTCTATATGTAATGGTAATGCAGACTCAGATCCTGGTTGGTTTATGTCCCAATCATAAAAGTTATTAACTCGGCTAATTATCTCATAATGAAAATATAATGATGATATTAAAGTTCGGTGTTATTAAATTTCATCATTCAAGAGTCAAGGTCACCTTACCTTGTCTTATCCACCCACTGTACAACTCATATATTAACTAGTGAGTGTCACCTTTCCCAAGGTGTTCCTTTGTTATGTATCAACTGTCCAGGTTGAGCTAGGTTGTGAGATTCTTAGCATGCATGGGTTTGAATTATTGAGTCTATCATCATCCTGCTTCATAAGTTTGTAAAGATCAGCTGTGTATTTTTGTCTCACATCAGCCTATTTTTTTTAAATCAGGGCGTCGATATTGGGCGAGGGGATGCGTCTCCCCAGGATGATGGGACGATCATATAAATATCCTCCCTGGAATTTCAAGTTATAGCCACTTTTTTTAAAATAATTATTAGTTATTGTTTTGACTGTCATTGGGATTATACAAATGGGGTATTATGTAAAAAAAATACCAGCTCGAAGTTGCCCAGAATTTAAATCAGATAAAGTAAAACTCATTCTGATCAATTATAGCAAACCCCTTTCCTTGCGGGCTTGGCCAGTTGGGCCGCTAACATGCGCTGATATCGTCCCACTATACAAAAATTAAAAATCTATGCTCGTGGTTTTCTTAAATAACAAGATGCATTCATGGGGTGTGCACCAACAAATACACTTATATAATACATATGTCTTATTATATACTTCTTCCACAGCTATACACTATTTATAGACATAACATTTCGTAGCGATACACTGTTCCTCATGCCTAAAAAAGGATTGGCTTACACTATGTTTTGATTTCATATCTTCTCGTAATATCATCCACACCGCTTACATTGGTGCAGTAAGAAAGCCTGCTTTGTTATTACTGAAATAGCAGTCTCACCGTCTCTTTACTCAGTGCTTGAAAGTGACGCAATCCATCTCATAGCTGCCAGGGGCAAGGCTACAGTTTCCTGACTCCCATTCTGGAGGAAAACAATCCTTCATTGCCAAAGAAAGCCCTTCTCCTAATCCTGTTCATTTATAGTGATTTAGTATAAATCATGTGACTTTAAAAAAAACCGCACAACATTATTCATGATTCTCACTCACTAACATAATCATAATTTAATTGATTGATAGAAAATCAAAGGATAATGATGATAATTAGGATAGACTTATGATGATTTGTTATAGTCCAGTCTATTTGTGAAAAATAACCCCTCAACCCCCAAAAAATTGCTACAAAAGGTTTTTCAACTGATTCTGTTAGGTATAGGTGTACTTTTTAACATACTAAAAGTTTACCAAAATCGGACCATCGGAAATGTGTTTTTTTCAAGATGGCGTCCAAGATTGCCGACAAAACTTTCAAATGGCAATAACTCAGGAACTATCCACTCAAATTTGATGATCTTTGCATCTAAACCTAGGCTTTTGGGGTCAAGGAACACATTGAGAGCATCAAAAATAACATTGGACCATCATTTAACATGTACAATGCTAATATGTAAAATATGGTTGCCGACACCTCGATAAAGTCAACCATTCACTAAGATTTGACAATCATTGTATCAATTGCCAATTAAAAGAATGCAGCTGCTTTAGTTGTCATTGAGTGAAACAGAGAAATGATTCATTGCATCATTATTCAATTTAGTTAACAGCAATTGGCCATAAACTTCAAGAACGCTTTGTTTATAAATTATAAAGTCAATTTACACTGTTCTGAAGTCATCAATTATCCACCATTTTTGATTTTTTTTTTGGCATTACCAAAGTCTTTCAGTTTGGCATTGATTATATACAGTGGGCCAACAAGAAAGTCAAATTCGATGATCTTTGCATTCAAACGAAGGTTTTTGGGGGCAAGAACACATTGAGACATTGGACAATTATGGAGCTTTTAAATTCCAATATGGCCACAGACACTTTTATTTAGACAATTTTTCCACTGAAATTTGCACCATTCTCTTCCCTGTAACAGTCTGGGAAATTACCATCACGTGATGACAATTGCAATTCCAGCTAAGCCCTGGCCCTGACAGGATAATTGAGTGTGTGGGGTTGATCAGTTGGGTATCAAAAAGAAGCCTGATCACTGTACACCCATCCTCATCACACAGCAGCATGACAGTAGGGGGACTTAATTCTATCCCATTTCGCGAGGTACCGCAAAGTCATCAGCAGCTGACGACAGTTTCCTAATTTCTCTGGAGCCTTCGGGTTCTTTTCCTCATTATGTAATGGATAAGCCTGCCAAAATTAATAGAGTTAGTTGATACTGTGATAGAACTTTATGCCAAGTTTGGTAGTGATAGTAGCAGCAGTTATTTTTAAATAGCCTGTCAAAGATGATTTTGAGCACTGCTTAAGTCATGGCTGGGCCATGACACTTTGAGAAGGTCATGGGAGAGAGATGACAGTGTTGGGGTGAGTGTCATGTGGGGCTAAAGACATTGGTTGTCATGAGCAGATGGTAATTTCCTTGACTGTGTAAGGACATCTTGGAACTAGCATCAGAAAACATGATAAAATCCCCTATCTTAGAATGCAGGTTTGCAAAGTATCCTTGAAACAGGGTATACTTTAAGGAATTTCCGATTTTTATTTTACTATGACTGCAGGATGGTATTTTTTGGGAGATATCCCTGGGCTTCAGACAGGTAACACCAAATTTGCATCATTTATCAGGACAGATACAAGTAGCATCCTTAAGTAGATAGATGTTTTAGGTCAAGAGGGTTGATTGATGCGATCTGAATCTGGATGAGATGCCAACAGGCCTCCATAACTCTGTATGAGTTTAAATGTTTGCGGGAGAGGTGTAGTGCTATTAGTATTATTGATCAGATTGGAGACTGCTCAACATCTTACAGGTTTACCCAATGTAAGTGATGTGATCTTTTACTTGCCCAGCATAGATAATGACACAAGGGGGCCACTATTTGAAGTCCCATCTGAATGACATCCACGTAGGATTTTGCTTATGATTGACCACTGCAGATTTTGGGTTCTCCAACCAAGGTTCGACCCCATGCAGGCAAAGGCCTTCAGCGGAGCAGGTGGGAACCATTTTAAAACAACTCAGCCGTCAAGCTGCTCAAATCCTGGACAATCCTCAGTTGCATTCTTCTCGCCCATGATAAATATGTACTCAGGATACAAGGGTTGCTTTTTGTCCATATTAGACTTCGTAACCTCTTGATGAAGCAAAAGCTTCCTGCGGTGACTATCGTAAATTTTGACCAGCCCTTGACTTGGAAAGCACCTGAATTGTTATTGATGCACCACAAAATAAGAATTGTTATCTTTTCAGGGGGTTTCCATACTAGTATGAACTTTCTGAGTACTATTGGGACACTGACAGAGGGAACAGGAATGAATAAAATGTGTGAAACCATCTGATGTGGCTGAATTTTCAGAAATGGTTGACATGGCTGATAATCAAGGCAATTGTATTGGGTTGGTTCCTGCATTTGCAGGGATTTCAGATTGCTTACTTGCATGTATATTTGCCACAGCAGGTCATTTCAACTACTTCAGGTGTGCTCATTACTGACTGCAAGGAATGAGCAACCTTGAGAATATAAATCTTGATATTAACCTGTTACAGGGGAGTTTCTAACTGTTCCTTGTCTTCATGGTTGTTGACAAAGCAAACAGTGCTGGGGACTGTGGGTAGGACTAAATAGCAACCTTGCAACAAAAGAAATTTTAATGAGGTTTTTAATGAGCATTGGTTGTCCAACTGGAAGCAGTGGAATGGCTGAGGACCTGCAGAACCTTTGGACATAATCATGATAATCTGCACCTTCTGAATTGCACAACAGTGCAATACAAGATTCCACAGACTTATTATACATGTTTTAAGTCCAAAACACGCAGATACATTGGAGGCATGCATCAGAAGTCTTACTTTGGGTACTACCTTGAGAAATATTGTCAAAAGACTATTAGCTTGACA
Source organism: Platynereis dumerilii (assembly GCA_026936325.1). Lineage (NCBI taxonomy): Eukaryota > Metazoa > Annelida > Polychaeta > Phyllodocida > Nereididae > Platynereis > Platynereis dumerilii. The sequence continues at coordinate 1,129,817 of JAPTHN010000092.1, read as the reverse complement.
GATGTGACTGTGCATGACCTCAAAAGGATTGGGAAAGAGATCATAGAAAATATTGTCGGAAAGTTAACATTTACCAAAAAATCGGAAACACGAGGCAAAAACTTTTTAGAATATCTCTGCCTTGTAGACTGCTCCTGACTGTGCCATTGATCCTGCACTCGTCATTCTAAAGTTCCTTGGTGTGTCAAGATAAGGAAATCTTCCCCAGATAATATATTTTGAGTTATGAACTGACACCCTATCATAAACTTCGCAACTGAAACAGAGTTTTCAGACAAAAGGAAAGACCTCTTGTCTCTTGACAAGAACAAGGCACACATGATTGCTTTAATCAGCACTAAACCAACAGAGGATATATATCACATCATCAATTCACCTGGCGATGCAGATGTTGATATTGTTCAGGCACCTTTGAGCATGTCTGTATTTGCACCAAGACTTTGGCAAAGATACCAATTTGCTGAACTTGTTCCTACTCAGTACAGCAAAATTTATAATTAGGCCGTCTATTTCTGTTCTGACACCAATTGACATTCAAAAGAATGCGGAGCTTGTTACATTAATTTTACTTGTTGAAACAAATATCAGGAGATGATGTACACAGTGAGTTTCCCTTCATCCATGTTTACTTGGGCTGTGATTCATGCTCCAGAGTAATTGGCATCAGAAAAGTTGCCTTTCCGTACCTGTAAATTAGTGAAATCTGATTTTGTCATGAAGTGCTGTGCAGGTACATTCATATGTTCAAACAAATCTGAAGAGATTATGATGGCAGAATTGGGCAAAGGTATGATGATTGCTGTCTTGGTGGCAAGTCCAAGAATAAACTTTGATTACTGTGTCACAACATTTTCACCAAGAAGGTGGCGTCTGCTAAGGCATCTGTCACACTTAAATGACTTCCTTCCAACTTCCCCTACACATTATTCTGTATCCTGGCATGTTCTACCAAATTAGTGTGTGGTTGGACATGGCATGCAAATAACATGAACTCTGCAGATTATGGATAGAAGGATGGATCCACATTAGTTCATTTCTGTCATGAAGGAGAAGAAATCGGCTCCGGACAAACATATGAAAGTTATTTGTTATAACTGTTCATCAGGATGCAAATCCTCCCAATGAAGCTGAAGACATAGTGGACTTTCTAGTAGTCTACTGCAGCATGTGGTCAATACCAAACTGAAAACTATGACAGTCCAACCAAGACTCAAGAGATCGATATGGATGACAACAGTTACTTCCGACTGTCAGCAACATGGCGCCAGACAATTGAACAATGTAAACAGACTCCTTGGACAGAGGTATTAGTGGTGATTTATATATAGTTGATTGTTAGACACTAAATTGAAAACTTATGCAATAAACCATTTGTCAACAATTCAATGACATTTAAAAATGAGTGTTCCTACTTGGCAATGGACCTAAAGATGGCCAAATCTGAGTTAACAGTCGGCTTAATTGAGGTGTCGGCAGCCATGTTGTGCACCATATTAGGGTTGTATATATTAAATATTGGTCTAATGTCATTTTTGATGCTCTCAATGTGTTCGTTGACCCCGAAAACCTAGGTTTAGATGCAAAAATCATCAAATTTGAGAGGATAGTTCCAGAGTTATTGCCATTTGAAGGTTTTGTCGGCCATCTTGGACGCCATCTTGAAAAAAACACATTTCTGATGGTCCGATTTTGGTAAACTTTTAGTATGTTAAAAAGTACACCTATACCTAACAGAATCAGTTGAAAAACCTTTTGTAGCAATTTTTTGGGGGTTAAACTGTATATAGACTGGACTATTATGTTAGACTTTGTTTATGCATTACATTGAGACACCTTTAGAGCTCTTTGCAGATTGGTGGTCCACTGGAAAAATTAATTTTCTTATTTTCGATATGCAAACTAGCTTTGCACATCATCTCCAATAGCTCAGTCAGTAGAGTGCTTGTCTCACAAGCGAGGGACCCGGGTTCAATCTACAGACTGGCCATCGTGTCATTCCACAACATCGTCGTTCGCATCAGACGTAAATTGGAGGGGCCATGGGCCCAACTGGACATGCACAAGTCACTGACACAAACAAAACATTTTTGAGCCTGGGTCGCAACACAACCAAGTTGAAAGTTGTTTTTGGAACTGTTTGGACCGCCAAACAGCTATAATGATTGTGCAGCTTACAGCCTGTCACTCTGATACCAAAAAAGAGTGGACTGTTGCACTTTGAAAATAGCACTTCATGTGTCATCATACTGATGATTTGTCGTGATCATACCCAATACTTTCAATGTTAATTTGATTCAAGGAGACTTATCCCTCTAGTTGGTGACAGCCAAACGAAAGGATTATGCATCTGATTTCCAAAATCAGTTATGACAACTCAAATGACCTTCTCTTGTCTCATGACTAATCGTACTGCCTCTATGTTTCCCATGTTGAAAGTAGAGAAGATGACACTTCATCAGCTATCATGAGTCATGAAGTGCATTTATCAAAGTGAAAGACTGTAATGCAAGCATACAGTATAATTATATTTATAATGACGGGACTTCGTCGAAGTTTGTCAATATAGTGCATGGAAATATTAACTGCACTTAAGACCCCGTAGTTTAGTCAATGCATCCAATTACAGATTGTCCTCATTTGCCAACCATTAGGTGGCCAATTATGTCTTTAGCAACACTGTCACTCACGTTTTTTTTAAAACGACAATTGCATTTCCTTGAACTTGGTAATAACTACGAAAGGTAATTGTAAAGGCAAGGTGACTTAATATGAGTCACTTCTGGAAATAGTTCCCTGCTAATTGACAGCATCCTACCTGTATCATTGCAAGATTTTTAATTTAACATTGAATGATTTCTTATTATACTTTCACTGCCAATCAATAAATGGAGGTCAGTCAAGGTGCATAATAACAACTCCTAAAAGTAGAAATTGTAATTCAATATCATATTAAATAATGAAAACTTAAACTGCGTAGTTCCATCTCAACTATGCATATCACCAAAATATTCCATCTTGCCAAGCTTAGATGATAGAAAGACAAGACTTCTCAAATTGGAATCACCTCGTTTCACAGTGTTGTACTGAGATATTGTACACCTGTTTACGACAAAATCACTTTTAAACTGGATGGCAGCTGGCTGGCAGAGCAGTTAAGGTGCCCGTTTGCCCCGCTAAAGACAGCCTCATGGGTTTGAACCCCGGTTGGGGACCAGAAATTTTCAGTGGACCTTCATGAGCAAAATCCCCAATGGATGTCGATCCATTGAGACGTTAACATGGTGGCCCCTTGTATCAGAGTGTCTACGCTAGGCGAGTAAAAGACCCTCCCATGGAGTAAATGTGTAGCATGTTGAGGACTCCTGCTCTCTCTCCCATCTCACCAATCAACCCTCGTGAGAGCTCAGAACTGGGCTTAGAGGGCTGCACTTACCGTATCTATCTATCAATCTATCTATCTATCTATCTATCTATTGATCTGCCTAGCGATCAATCTATCGATCTATCTATCGACCTTCAAGCTGAGATATTGATGTTTCTTTGATACTAAGAATAACCAAGAACACAAATTACCAAGAACAACAAGTAGTTCTGTCTGCTTGTTGACCTCCAACTCAGAAGCCCTGATCTTTCATATTTCCATCGTGGTAATGTGATACTTGAGGCTCTTCAGGCTAAGATTATAAGCTCATAAACCCCTCTTCTACTGTAAATGGTGCCTTGACAAGGCATTACCGCTCGGCTGGGCTGAGCTCTTATCTCATAAACTGCATCCCTCTGACAGTCAAGACTAGGTTGTACTTCCTCCCATTGCAGGCCCAGCTTGCACTATAACAAGCTAAAAGTTCACTGATATATTCAAGATTAGTAAATATTTTGATCCTATGGTCTGCGGTTTTCCAGCCTGAAAAATACGTGATTTAAATAATTGTTTTTGTTTTACTACGAAGAAAAAATTTGAAACAACATCGACAAACATACAACCGTGAAACGCTCAAATGGTTATTGAATTGCTTGAGTATTCTTAAACTGTGAATTATATTTATCACGCCAGAGACAGGTTAAGATTTCTTCATGAAAAGCTGACCAGTGTTGTCAGGGTGGGCTCACACAAGACTACACTAACAGGTTGTCAGGTAAGCAGTAAGAGCCAGTCATTTATTCGGCAAGCGGCAGATCTATGGTAATTGGTAAAATAAAAATTGATGTACAATCATGTGAAATAAATTATGGTATAAAGATGCAAAACATTCAGAAAGTACACTGGATAAGATTGAATTCATTGCAAATCTAAGAAGTTACCTGGGACGGACAGGCCAATGTGGCAGAGTTGCAGCTGCCATTTGCCCAACCATTCAGGTGGCAAAAAAAATACACTCACCAGCAAAAAAAACACAACACTTGATGTCGGCTTATAATTTTGCAAAGAAATTGTTTGGGACAAAAAAAATTATATGGTATTGATCCTCAGATCAACTAGTGTATTTGTGCCAAAAATCATTCCGCTGTGACCATTTCCTGTCTGTCTTTTGACTTGTTTATTAATTTCGGTTTTTGTAATAAAATATGACCTTACCAACAAGTTACACCAAAAATAAAGGCGCCATTCCAAATAATGCCCAAACACAAAATAAAAGCCAAAAAAATGTGCGCAGCAACTCCATTTTTGAATCTTACAGTACAATTTGAAAATTGGAGTTTTGCACATTTCAAAATGTAGCAGACAGGATCACTATCGTTCGGGCCCTTAGAATTGAGCTATTTAAATACAATTTTCTGATAATTTCTACATGCTGTCTAAGAATTGCCTTAATTTTTTTCAGAGCAAAATAATTTTTTGCAACAACGAAAGCAACGTTCTTAAAAATCACATTAATGGGCATTATTTAAAATGGCGCCTTTATTTTTGGTGTAACTTGTTGGTAAGGTCATATTTTATTTAAAAAACCGAAATTAATAAACAAGTCAAAAGACAGACAGGAAATGGTCACAGCTGAATGATTTTTGGCACAAAGACACTAGTTGATCTGAGGCTCAATACCATATAATTCTGTAATTACCACTGGTATTATCATTCCAATACTAAAGAAGTCTACATTAAATCCAAATATAACAAAACACTATAGGCCAGTTACACTAAGTTCTGTTCATACCAAGATTGTAGAGCTGTTAATTGTCCCAAGTGTACAACTGTGTGATACCCAGTTTGGTTTTCGAGAGGGTAGAGGTACTAGTATGGCTTGCAACCTATTTACTGATGTTATAAGTTACTGTAAATCACAGCAAAGCCCCCTGTTTGTGGCTAGTTTAGATGCAGAAAAATGTTTTGATACTGTTTGTCACAAATCTCTTTTTGTTAAACTGATAGATGTCCTTCCCGATTACAAGTGGTTATTTCTGTATGAATGGTACAATAATTTGAATGCTGTTGTTAAATGGAATGGTAAGTTAAGTAGTAAATTTATTGTAACCAGAGGTACCAGACAAGGGAGTATTTTGTCACCATATCTTTTTAACATATTCATAAATGGGTTATTACTGGAATTGTCATCACTAGACACTGGTGTGCGAATTGGTAACATGATTTACAATTCTTTTGCTTATGCTGATGATGTGACTGTTATGAGTTCTTCTATCACTGGACTGCAACATATGTTAGACCTTTGTGTGAATTACAGTAAGAGATGGAGGTTTAATTATAACAAGGAGAAGTCAAAATGTATGATTATTGGAAATAATCCATTTGTTGTTGAACCCTCATGGTTGATAAATGACAGTAAACTTGAGAATGTTAGCACCCTTGAAATATTGGGCTGTGTGTATAATAAAACGGGTACAAGTTCTGATCATGTAAATCATCGATTCAGTAAGTGCAGGAAATCATTTTATAGTTTGTCATCTGCAGGTATGTTGTATCCAGGGGCATCAACTGATGTTAAAGCACATTTGTATAAACATATATGTCAACCTTCTCTTGTTTATGGTTCAGATTGTGTTCATCTGAATTCAAATGACATTGATAAAATGGACTCTGTTCAAGGTAAACTTATGAAGCAATGTTTAGGTCTTAGCAAAAGGTCTCATAATACACAATTGTTGCAAGCGATGGGCTTGAATAAAGTTAGTGATATAGTTCACAGAAATTGTACCAATCTGCTTCACAGGATAGGGCAGGTAGAGAGCCCATGTAGAAATTTACTTTTGTAATTATGTGTCACGTTTTCTATTATGTAATGAAATTTTACCAGGTACATTATTGTCAAGAGTTTTAATGAGGGGTGAATCAGTCATATCTTCATTATTAAATCCTCCTATAATAAATAGCACTAATTCATTTGATGGTCTTGTTGATTCTTTAAAAATGTTACTTTTTCATGAAAATTTTGTAAAACCGTATTCTGACGAACATTTTTTAGTGCATCTTTTAACAACAGCTATCTAAACTGTCACAATTATAATGTTTATTTCTAAAATGTACATAAATCATATGATTTTTGTGTATTATCTCATTTTCAATGTGTATTATTTGTACTTTTTCTCCCTTTGTGGAGGTGAAATGAAATAAATAAATAAATAAATAAATAATTTGTTTTGTCCAAAAAAATTTCTTTGCAAAATTATGAGCCAAAATCAAGTGTTGCGTTTCCTTGCTGGTGAGTGTACATCAAGAAAAAAGTCAAAATGTATATTATTGTAACAAAGTTTGTGCCTGCATGATACTTCCAAAGTTTTAGGTTAGGACCCAATTAATGTTGGCCAGGGCCATATCACATTTATAAGGAAAATGGAAGGCTGGACGTCTAGGGTGGAGTGAAAAAAGTCAAAATGTGAAATTCAAAAAACAGCCCCTCCAAAAACTTGTCAAATATAGTTAAATAAGTATTTATGGCCATTTTGGGTGGTTGCTGTCATTTCTGTGACAGCTACCCTAGGCATTTTGAAATCACCTTTTTCTATGTTTCGCGAGACCTCAAAAATGCTGTTTTTTGCCATAAAATGGGTTCTAAATGAGATATAGACATAATTTAAAGAGCTGAAAATAAGTAAATTACCATACCAAACATATTAGAAAACAAAAAATCAAGAAATACTTGCTTTGCATGATGTAACTATTGAAATAACATGATTTTTGCCATTTTTTGCGCTGTTTTTGTTCTCAAAATGATGTTTTTGTCATATTATTGATTCTAAATGAGCTAGAGACATGATTTAAAGAGCTGTACATATGTGTAAGACCATGCCAAGCACAATGGACAATATTGTGTGTGAGAAACATATGTATACATAATGTAATATTGAGATATTATGATTTTTCTGACTTTTTTGTATTCTTTAAATTGTCTGAATTTTGTTTTTGTCATAGAATGGGTTCTAAATGAGCTAGAGACATGATTGAAACAGCTGGGTGGAGGTTTTATACAATTCTAGACATGATAAATAACTTTTAATATGAAAATCGATGTCATCCCAAATGCTGTATCAAAATAATGAGACGCATAATGAGAATATTGTGAGACAAGTACTTTTTAGCGCATGAAATTACAATATTTGTCATAAATTGGATTCCAAAAAAGCTAGGGACATGATTTCAAAGCAATATATATTTTATGGACGTTAAATATGATAAATAATATGTATGTGATATAGTTGTCATATCTATTCTGTTGCAAAATGGGGATAACAAGAGTTTGTACTCTGCCAAAACGTTTTTGAAGGTTTTCTGACACATTGACAATTAGGTACCAAGTACCATTATTATTTCAACCTGGTTCCTTTTTATTTATCTTCCAAATGTACAATAAGCATCAGGCTGGTATGCAGACATTACAGAGAGGGTAGGACTTGCATTTGGGCTGAAGAAAACATCATTCATATTTTTCAACTTAAAGCAGGACTGACGCAGGACTGCTCCCGTTTGTTGTTGTACTGAGTCTCTAAACTATACCATAAATATATAAATCATGCTGCCATAACTGATCTATATTATGTTTATGGTGTCTTTGGAAGATAAAGACATAAAAACCAGGCTAAAGAAATAATGCTATATAATATCTGGTTGTCCCTATTTGGAGTTAGTTCTCAAACATTTCGGGAACTAAAACAGATAAAAAGAAATCATGTTATCCTCATATGACATCTATGTCACATACAATATTATCTATCATGTTCAGAATTGTCCAAGAGATATTTATCACTCTTTAAATCATGTCTTTGGCTTATTTGGAACCCAATTTATGACCAAGTATTATACTTTCATGAGCCAAAAAGTACTTGTCTCACAAATTTCACATTATTTGTCTCATTTTTCAATATAACATTTGGAGTGACATTTATTTTCATATTCAAACTGATCTATCATGTTCAGCATGCTATAAAACATGTGTAAAGCTATTTAAATCGTGTTCCTAGGTCATTTAGAACCCATTTTATGACAAAAACAAAATTCCAATAATTTAATTAATGCAAAAAGGTAAGAAAAATCATAATATCTCAATATTATATCATATGCAGCATATGGTTCTCAGTCAGAATATTGTCCATTGCACTTGGCATGGTCTTACACATATGTGCAGCTCCTTAAATCATGTCACTAGCTCATTTAGAATCAATAATACGACAAAAACATCATTTCGGGAACAAAAACAGTGCAAAAAATGGCAAAAATCATGTTATTTCAATATTAAGTCATGCTAAGCTAGTTTTTCTTGATTTTTTGTTTTCTAATATGCTTGGTATACCTATTTACTTATTATCAGCTCTTTAAATTATGTCTCTATCTCATTTAGAACCCATTTTATGGCAAAAAACAACATTTTTGAGGTCTCGCGAAACATAGAAAAAGGTGATTTCAAAATGCGTAGGGTAGCTGTCACAGAAATGACAGCAACCACCCAAAATGGTCATAAATACTTATTTAACTATATTTGACAAGTTTTTGGAGGGGCTGTTTTTTGAATTTCACATTTTGACTTTTTTCACTCCACCCTACTGGACGTCCTTAAAGGCCTTTTAAACTTCAAATGTGAGTGCTAAGTCTCACACCTCCTTACATCTGACTCTGGTTTGTGGTTTACTTCCTCTGCCCTTTGCCAAGTCAGGTTCTGGGATCTCAACACTTTGTAATGCACCAGACAATTCATGTATATATGTTTCATCATTTGGCAAGTTCACGAATTCGTAGAGGTGTAAAAACGAGCGTGTACGAATTTGTGGACCTGAAAAAACGAGCATAGGTGCTTGTGCACATGTAATAACTAGCATTCGTGAATGAGCTTTATTATTCATTTGTGTATTTGCTAAAACTAACATTCGTGGAAGTGCTATATCATTAGCTTTTATTGTTAGAATTATTTTTAGAGCAGGTTTTAGCCAATTTTCTGATTGCAATGTTCGTTATCACACATACACAAATTTGTGAAAAGCAATATTTGACATTTAGACAAATGCAGTTTCTCAAAAATAATATCCATTAGAGACCTGGAACTTGCCCTAAATGTGCCAGCCACTTGCCTAATCATTGGCAATAGATTGTTTAGCCCAAAATGGTCAGGATTTTTTAGTTAGAAGTGTGATTTTAATGACAGTCGAAAAACATTACAGCTATGTTTATCACCTCAGTACAGACCAACAGGGCATTGGGACCCTTGGAAATGAAAGCGCAGTGATAGCTGATTGTTTCACCTACCCAACGCAAACTTTAAAAGGCATTTCTGGAGCGAAAAATTTTCGAAATTTTTTCAGCTGAAATTTCAAGGTTTTCAAATTTTGACCCTATAACAGCTTTTTTGTCCTGCCAGCCATCCTCAGAAAGAGAGCTTTGTGAATATCTGAGAAACTAATATTCAGTTTTTTCGGACCTTACAGTGGGGTGCGAAAGTTTGGGCACCCTTGGAATGGGGTCACATTTTTTCAAATTTCAGACAAACCATTTGCGGAATCTTTCCAAAATGAATTGTGTGAGTGAAGGATATCCATGCACTGAATTTTACACAGAAAGAACAATAGAAGTATAAGAATGTAAAAAAATATGGGTATTTTTGTCGGATTTTACATGTGCAAAAGTTTGGGCACCCCTACAGATGCTGGTCTTGATTTTGCTATAGCTCTACATCAAAGCTACATAAAAGCTCTAAAATGCTTTGGATAATAATGTCAGCATCCCAAAACTTCATTTTGCGTAAATTTTTAATTTTAATCCCCAACAGAATGACTCCACACTTAGCGGATTTTATGTAACCAAGGTACGTCGGGCTATTTAATAAAATTTCAATTATTTTGAGTCCAGGAGCTGACAAGGTTGATTTATTGTGTTTATTTTTCATTGCCTAAACAAGACAGATTAATCTTTGATGAAATTTTGGAGCAGCTCAGACCTATATCCAACGAAAATGGCGAAAAGGCCACGAAAGTTAAACTTTCTGGGCATCAATGTCGAGTACCTTGGCTTTTCTTGTAAAAATATTTCCGAAACCTGCTGTTTTTTAGTTGTGTTTGCATTTATTACAGCTGACATCCATGATTCACGGCCTGCCTATTCTTGTCCTTGGAGAGTCAAAATTGTTTGTCACATTCTGGTGTATCGGACCAATTCCATTTCAATGCATTTTTTGGCTCCCTTGTCTCAAACACCACAGTGACTGATCCGGAATGCTTCCAAATAGCTAGATGGGTCCTTTGGCATGACTCTGACAGTCAGAGCTTTTATATTGCTTTAATGTAGAGTTATATAAAAGTCAAGACCAGAATCTGTAGGGGTGCCCAAACTTTTGCACGTGTAAAATCCGACAAAAAGATCCATACTTAAACAAAATTTATATTTCCATTGTTCTTTCTGGGAAAGATTGCGTGCATGGGTATCCTTCACTCTCACAATTCACATTGGAAACATTCTGCAAACGGTTTATCTGAAATTTGAAAAAATGTGACCCCTCCCAAAGGGTGCCCAAACTTTTGCACCCCACTGTATATTGGAAGATCGGGATTGTGCTAATGTAACTAAGTCCTAACGTTACATTAGCACCGGTCAGTTATTTTGCTGCGTTAAGTGAAATCTGCTTCCTTTCCATAGAGCAAAAATCCTTCACTGCCAAATGATGGTCTCTCTCTCCAAATTTGTATATATTTGCAGTGATTCAATATGTGAATAAAGTGAATCTACTCTGATTCAAAACTTGCCACCAACTTAGCCAATAAAAAGTAAAGGATAGATCAGTACTGACGTGTAAGAAAAAACAGCATAATATTATGATGAAGTGCAGCTCATGCATATTTATAGACCATTTTTCATGAAGGTATGGAAATGTGGCAGAACTAGATTAATTGTGTACTAAAGAGCAAGATTACTATTTTTGTGAAAAGCCTGAAGTTTGAAGAAACATAACTATTCCATTTGATACATGCAGTGTTGCTATTGGCTGCTTTCTCGGCTCCTAAGTCAAGGTTGGTTTCTTTTCTGGAGGATGCAATTAGTACTTCACTTCCATAGAAATGTCCCCACAGTATTCATTTATAACGCTATTCTTGCCGCTGTGCTCAGTGGCCATGGTTCATTTTTAAAGGCATTTCTTGAAACATTGAAAGCAGTACAGCGTTACAAATTTCTGGCCAAATAATAAAGCCAAGGGTATTAATAAGAATGAATATTGGCCAGAGCTCGGCGACAAATAACACCTTATACCATTCAACACATCTGTCAGCCAATCACATGCCAGTATTTCAGGGAAATAATTCCCACATTCTATGTTGTTCAGTTATCATCTCATGTTTGACTGTTTGAGTGTTTGTCTCATGGTATAAGCCAGTTATTCACCATGGGATCAGGAATATGTGTTTATCACAACTCGGGCTGAAGCCCTCGGGTGATAAATCACATATTCCTCCTCCCATGGTGAATAACCTATACAAATATTCATGGCCATACATTGTGCAACACACAACTGTGCACTGGCATACTTTTTATCATTGTGAATTTCACCCAGGGTTACAGCAACTCAGGCTCCAGTCAATGGTTAAACAGACCACATATATTCTCCACTCGGATTGTGTCAGCCAATCACAAGCGAATATTCTTGGATAATATCCTTGCTATATTATGCTGAGAAAAGTTACAGTGGATCCTGAAAAGTTATATTGGATCCTAAAAAAGTTATATTGGATCCGAGACAGTTTTTAAATGAAGAACAATCACCTCACTACTTGTTGTTCAATTGTGACGTCACCACTGGTGATGTCATAATGGTCAACATGTCATTGTGACATTACAACTGATGACGTCATGAGAGCATACTGACAATGGACTTGGTGATGTCACCATTGACTGCTCTTTCATGGTTTGAACACTAAAATTACAGCTGCCTGTAATATTAGCCTGGGGTGGTATTGAATTGCCTTCCAAATTTTGGCAAATTTTTTTCTTTTCAATTAAGAGGGGAAAAATACTCTCTTAGCAGCATATCCTGAAAATTTAAAACATCTGAACAAATATTTTTTTACCATTTGGCAGCAAGTCAACTTAAAAGGAAAATATAACTTATATTGGATGGAGAATATATTAGATATCGGATGGTAAGTCGTCCAATATAGAGTATAATTGGATTCAGAAAAGTTATATTGGATTCGGCTGCGCCTCATCCAATATAACTTTTCTTCATCCAATTATACTCTATATTGGACTCCTTCCCATCCAATATTTATATAATAGCGAACCAGGGACTGTGCTCTCATTGTTCAGTGCCCGGAAGAGAGATAATTCAACAATTTATTGTGACTTGTCGGTATGTTTACTGAACTACTCCCACACTGACTGAACATGGACTTGGAACTTGGGAGAGGCATATTCTATGCTCTGCTTGAGACTGTTATTGATTATAAAAAAAAGAAGTCTATGCACTTTCATTATCTGTTGCCTCCATTTATTCAAATCAGTTCAATTCAATTTATTGACCATTTTTCATTCTACATGAACGTAAACAGGGATATCTAGAAATAATTAGTATTCAAATGGTGGGCTGACGCCAGTAACTGATGCTCATTGATGTTGCCCGAAAAAAGAAATTGGAACTATACCTTGCATATATTGATTATGTAAAGGCATATGACAAAGTTGACAGGAATATATTGCTAAGAATGTTGGCAACTAAAGGTTGTGGATCAAAATTTTTGAATGCATTGGGTCGCAGTCTTATGTCAACACACAATGTTCTCGGTAGTGAGTCTTTCAAGTCTTCTATTGGTGTCAAACAAGGCAGTCCAACAAGTTGTACATTGTTCACATTCTATGTAGATTGCACATCACAAGCACTTCAACGTTTTGGTGATGATGGCTTCCTGAACTCGTTTCACTCTTTGCTCTTCATGGACGACACGGTCATTCTTGCTTCATCTCGTGCTGCAATGGAATCCAAGCTGAAAACCTTAATTGACACAGCGGAATCAATCAATATGGCCGTACACCCTTCAAAATCTCAATATATGACAGTCAATGTTAAAGACAAACGCCCCTTCAATATCGAGACAATTGCTATTGCACACACTTCTGAGTACATTTACTTGGGATCGCCAATTTTTGATGCCTCTGTATCCAAACAAATCGAACGACATATTGAGCGTTCTCAAAATAACATCAGGAAATTTACATCGTTCATCATGAAAAACGCTGATGCTCCCTTCAGAATTAAAAGACTGGTGTGGCAGAGTGCCTTGACAAGTTCAATTCTCTACGGATGTGAAAGTTGGATGACAAATTCAGTAAAAAGTGTGTCACAACCGTTCCTGAAAACTCAAAAGCTTTTACTTGGAGTTCGAACTCAGACCTGCACTGACTTAGTTAAGCTGGAACTCGGACTTGGTGATGCAAAATCGTTCATCAAAAACCGTCAAGCATCATACTTGAAAAAGCTGAGTAATCTAGAAGATTTCAATGATACCCCTCTTCACTTTGCTATAGAATTAGCTAAGGACAACAATTCAGCTATGGGCACCTACATCAAAGAGTTATCATTAGAAACTGACTATATTAAGCAAGAAGTACAAATAGTACAAAACTCAGTCCAAAACTCTCCTTCGTCAAGACGGAAAGCATACAGAGAGTGCAACCCAAGTTTTGAACACCATCCCATTTATTATTCAGATGGCATCCCAGAATATGCAAGGATAAGCGCCACTCGTATTCGTCTCGGATCACACAAGCTGAAAATAGAAACTGGACGATGGTCTAGAATAGAAGTGAACGAACGAGTCTGCGCATGTGACAATTCCTCAATTCAAAATGAAGACCATATTCTCCGCACCTGTGACTTTACATCACAATATCGAAATGATTTTAATGATCTGAATTACACCTCACTTGCAAATCTGATGAACTGTGATGCTCATTTGTGCAGAGACTTTGTATTATTTTGCCATAAATGTTTAACTGTTTTTTAGAGTTTCCGATTTTATATTATAAGTAATTGTATCATTTCATTATAGTATGCCTAACATCATTTTCAATTTGTAATGGACAAATTTCTCCCTTTTTGTCAATAAACTTACATACATACATATATACCTGTACCAATAAGTATTATAAACAGTTCAACAAAACATAGTCCTCCTTTTAAAAAGAAACTTGAATATCTCAATGAATCCTTCTCCAATTTTTATGAAGTTGGATTGAATTATAGGCCTGTATATTGTACCCTAAACATTTGTATTATAGTTTAGTGGCATTATTCCTGGCTGAGCCAGCAGCCTTCGAGTAAGCCTACCCCTGTTTTAAAAAATCTGTTTTTTTCCAATGGATATGAACAATATGACCAAGGAGGGAACCACCAGCTGGGGCATACTTCATCATGACACTCGAGAAAATTTGTTTCTCAATCATATTTAGTGGACAACTGAGGACTTCTTTTGTAACCTTTTCACAGTTTAGGTTCCTAGGATGACATTAGAAATAATTTGAGTGGAGTTTGAGCACCTTTTGGAAATTTTTTTCGGGAAAGTCAAAAGCAATCCAGCAATTACATAGGCAAAATGTCAATAAATTAAGCAAGCCTTCAAATATGATAACTTTAGAAGAAATCAGAAAAGAGGTCTTTAAGATATCCAAGTTCTCGTAAAGGGGGACTTATCTTTGTTAAACCATTAAAAAAAAAAATAGCCTTAAACACAGCATACCAGTCAATTTACATAGATAAAATATCAGTTACACCTTTTTAACATGATTACTAGTTACAGCGGAGAACTGGGTAATGAAATACATGAAATTTGGAATTAAGGTAAAAAAAGGAAAAATAACCAGGATTAAATTATTTACAAGAAAGAGAAACAATAAACAGGTGTGACAGTCATTAAAGATATCCACATTGTATGTGCCTACAAATAAATGAAGGCACTCGGAAAGCTAAAATGAAAAATGCAATTGGACATTTTTGTGGGGATCGTTTTATGGCTTTTAAAAATCATGATACAGAAGTAATAATGTAGTAATTTAGTTCTCCTGCATGTGTATAGACAGACTATCAGGCAACCGCAAAGAAAATTTGAGACAGACAGTTTCTTTATTGATGCACGCACTTAAAAAAGTCAGCATCAGGCCATTTTTAATCAAAGTGGTGGGAAATTGGCCCACCAGCCCGTACTAAACCCCCACCACTGACAGAGATTTACCCCGCCAGCAGGTGTCCTTTGATTGTAAAGTTCACATGAAATTCTTAAATGCAGCAATTCACTGTACCAACTGAAGCTAAATCCATAGAATTAAATCTGTAATCCAGTTGCAATCATTTATTTGTGAGAATAGCTTAAATTCTTTGCAGTCATCCACATCAGTTTATGTGACACGATTGATAAAATGCGCTCTTCCGGCAAAATCGCTGCTCCTGAATTTGGCTTGAAAAATGCACTGGACAGCATTTATCATACATGAGATGATTTCACAACCACTCATTTGGCATGACAAAGACCATTCACATTCAAGGAGCAAGAATTGACAATGCCATTTCATGCATATGAGGAGCATCTGAAAATGGATGAGACACCTTTTATTAATAATGGGCAATGAATCTTTACAAAGGCATGAATGAGAATCTTGTCATTATGCCAATGCTGATCAAAATTTAATTGGCTGTATGAAGAAAAAAAAATTTTTTTTCAGATTCCAATGGACGGAAAGCTTTTATGTGTACATCAATGAGGAGGTAATTTTAAAATTTTGCTAAGCCTGTCAGAATGTTCACTTTGGTTATCAAAGTCACAATGTAGATAGTCAGATACGATAAATGGAATGCTATTGTATACATACATAGTGTACATTCTCCAGGATGTAGAGGATGGAGGAATACATTGTCAGAAGTTCTGAGAACTTATGTAACATATCAAGACACGTGTAAATAATTTTGTCTGTTAGTTCCATCTATGATTAACAAACAATACTTGTAAACGGAATGTCGTACATTCGAAGGTATAACCCCAAAAAGTGCCAACTGAAATGAGGACACTGATTTTTTTAAAAGAAGAAAACATCAGTGAACAAAATCAATAGGACCTAATACTCTTCCCTGTTTGATAATAGTTAAAAAGCACCTTTCAGTGCAACTGCTGGCTTTCAAGAGTGTGGGTTTGGATCCCACCGCCAGAGCTCATTCAGTCCGAGCATATGGGGCATTAAACATGTTAAAGTCTGAGTGCCCCCTTTATTTGGCCAAAATTTGCAATCCCACATATTAAGAATGAATGATACACATACTTTCATTCCTAAGTCATAGTCAAGCCAGAAAACATCATTCTATGCTGTTACATAAGATTAATCATACCAACTGGATGTGGAGTGGCACGCCGTATTTTGAATTTAGCTGTCAGTTGACTTCAGCAGCTAAGCTAAAAATAGCACAGTGATGTCACAATGGTTTCCCCAGGCAGCTCTCTGCTGCTGCCATGCTGCTGTTGTGTCGTAACTGACATTTTCAGCAGTGTTCAGTTGTCAAAACTTTTCAAGTTGGAATAGAAGAGATACCATTGACCTGAGGTCACTTCACTTGGCAGAAATAATATATTTGGTATGTAACCTTGCAGCAGATAGAGAGATTAAATGTGTCTGTCAAAATTCATATTAAGGGGGCACACTGACTTTAAATAGAGGCAGTTTGTATGTATAGTGACTATTCTTGGGCAGCTGAATAACCCTGGACATCGATGAATTAATGCCCGTGTCTTCTCATCGCTCATCATCATATTGTGATCGCCAACATTCGAGTCTGCTACAGTGCTCAAGGAACCTCAAGGTAATCCTCCTTTATTTTCTGCCCATGGACGTTGCGCTGTGAATACCCTTAGACTTAAAATTTGATTTTTGAGTCAGCTCAAATCATTGAGAGAGATGGTTGCACAATTTATAACTTAAAAGAACAAGCTATGTTAGCTCAAAGGAATTGTGCAACCATCTCACTCAATCATTGAAGCTAAAGCAAAATTTCAAATTTTACAATGTGAGTTGTATCATTGAGCAATGGTTCACTCAGAATTCATGTGCTGCACATAATGTCATCTACGTGAAATTGATTTGCAATGAGAATATGATGTGTATGTTTGCCACGGGGCAAAGTGAGACACTTGATCGGCATGGATGTAACTCAAAGATTCTCCAAACCTGTTAAAGCTAGGAGCCTGAACTACTGGACAATATGCCCAACTTCATCACCTATAATCAGGGCCTGAGCCAACATTTTGAACACTTGAAAATGGAAAAATTGTCTCACTGTGACCCGCTCTCCCCTAGAGATGTTCAATGTTCATTTGAGGGGGAGACCATTTAATATTCGGGGGGGGGGGGAGTTGGAGTTTACCTTGATGGAGAATTATTTATTTCAAGGTAACACCAGTCATATCTCTTTATTTCCAGCATGCTATGTTGTAATATCTCTTTATTTCCAGCATGCTATGTTGTATGATATATGTTTCTAAATTCAACAATACCATGTTAAAAATACTCCCCAGCAGTTACTTATTTTTCTGCGGCAAAACTGAGGAAGAAATGATCCCCTTATAATAACTCAAAACCATTATAGCTTGCATGCAAGTCGATGCAAGGATTAGATAGTTGTTACTCTGCATGTCTATTCTCTTACTGGAGGCATCTCTATTTTGGTAACAGACTGCCGGGAAGGACTTAGGAGCTGACATGAAAAAAAGCAAACTTGGATAGAAAACCTTATATATATGCTTCATAAGCATATTGTTTCAAAAATGAAATATTCTGTGACTTTTTCAGAAGATACAAGGGCATGCAGATCATAAGAGACAATAGAGCGGTATAATATTATGAGAAATTACCTTCTGGAAAAAGACAACTGGTTTGTATTATAGAGGCAATCAGTATGCTGTATGACTCATATACCGACAAAGTTGTACAGAACCGCAGATTGGCGAAAATTGTCGAAAAAAAAAACCATTAGCTTTAAACCAAACTTGAAGTAGGTAAGAATTGTCGTATAGCCATTTTTAGAACAGGTTTGGATTCTCCAGGTCAAAAAGCACATTTTAGGAACTAGTGCATTTTGAATTAGCATAAAAGTATACAATTTACACACCCTATTAGGGTATCCTCTGCAAGTAAAGCATCATGGGGTCACACTGGTGGAGGTATTCAGGACATATTTTCTTGAAGATGATTTCAGTCTTGAAATAACAATTTCTTAGTGTATATGTAATACATTGTATTAATAAGTATAGGTTATTCACCTAGGGAGAGGCAATATGTGATTTATCCAGCGAGGGCGTTAGCCCGAGCTGTGATAAACACATATTGCCGATCCCGCGGTGAATAACTGGCTTATACCATAAGACAAAGCTGAAACTTGTCATTTGTTGCTGTGGGTTTTTCACAGCTTCACTTATTATTCTCCCATGGGAGGATAACTGGACAACAAAGAATATGGGTTTTATTGTAGTGAAATACTGGCTCTTGATTGGCTGACAGAGGTGTCGAGTGGTATAACAGTGGTTATTTCTATGAGCATATGAACCAAAATGTAGTGCTGAATGTCAAAATTTACCCTAAAATTGATACATTTCCACTTTGAAGACACTTAAACTCATCCAAAATACCAGTATATTGGCTTTAAAAGACAATTGTATCAGCATTCATATGAAACCATTCATGAAGCTCTACAGTTAAGACTGATGAAGATATGAGGCAAAATATCACACCCCCTCTGATAATTTTGGCGTTTTTTAAATCAAATTAGACATATAAACTTCATGGCTCATGAGGCAGGCATTCCCAAAGTCCAAAATTGAAAAAAATGCCATATTTGGTCATTCTACAGCTTGGAGAATGGGAATCACTGCAACCCACATGAAAATAAAATAAAAAGTCTTTTTGGAACAGGTCTAGCCTAATATATATGAAATAAGTGCAACACAGATGCTTCTCTGTGTCTCAGTCAGGGTTTGGAATGAGGTAGAAAGTGAACCGACTCTGACTCCTGAATCCTTTTGCTTTCTGAAAAGCGACTCCCACTCCGGCTCCGACTCCTTAGGTCTATTGAATTACGACTCCAACTCCCGAGTTGCTAATTGGCATTATTGCACACAAATGCTACATTATCAACAGGAGGAGAAACAGTAATTCTACAAAGTTTTCATAGGATTTTGTACAGGAATACTTGTTTTGGAAGTTTTTTGTTACATGTATATATTTTATAGTATTTGGGATACAGTTCACATTTTTGTAATTGCATTTCTGCTAATTATATTGATTATTTTTAGGAGTCAGGAGTCACCAATTTAATTTTTCGACTCTGACTGCGATTCTATGTGAAAATCAAAGTTTGACCCGAATCTGACTCTGGACTGCACCCAGAACCTACGACTACACGACTCCCAACGCCTGACTCCCACTCCCACTCCAAAGCCTGGTCTCTTTGGGCCGATTTCACCAACATGGTACTAAGAGAAAAGCCAGGTCTTAGCTAAGTCCTGGTCTGGCTAATGCCAAAATCTCACGGCGGCTACCGGAGAACTATTTAAATCGGTTCGAAGTATTTCCAGGAAAATCGGAAAAATATTTCCTCTTTTTACGTATCCCGCCGGGGCATTTTAGGTTCCCGCTGGACATTTTTTGATTGCGCGCCGTCGAGAAACCTGCTCCTTGACGTTCCTAGAAATCACCACAGACCAGAAAAAAAGTTTCAACCAGTACAAATTTTCTAAAAATCTGCGGCGGAGCAGACCAGAAAAATTGTTCGATGCCGCGATCAAAAAAGCAAGACAGCGTCTAAGTTTTCGCGCCACTGAGGGGTAATAAGTTTCCCGCGGATTTGTAAAACGAGCGGGATTCTCTGTGTGGCGCCAAAAAGGTTGACGCTGCGGTTCTTCTGCACTCCGCCGTCAAGGAAAATGCTCCGGACGTGTGCAAAACCTTCGCGCCGTTGTCTGGACCCCCTCCAGGAGCAGACAGAGTGGCGCCACAGAGGCTATTTTTAGCAAAATCCTTTGTCCGCGGGGTACTGAAAGCATCGCGGCGTCGACCTTTCGTGCCACGGCGCGAATGGGGGGTCAGCCTTGGAGACGCACTGGCGCATGCCTCGCATATAAACAGAGCAGCCACTAGAGCACCATAACCACTCTGAACTTCAAGACGAACGCATCTATACTCCATGACACTCTGCTTCACAGCCTACTGAATTGCTGTTTCATTGCTGAATCGCTGCTTCATTGCTGATTGATCCTGCTTCATTGCTGATTCATCCTGCTTCATTTCTGATTGATCCTGCTTCAAGATGGGACCCAGAGGAAGAGGGAAGAAGACCTTGAGGGCACCAACCAAGGGCAACACTCAAGCCAGCACTCCACTGACCACTCCATCTTCAACTCCAGTTGGTTCACCAGCTCCATTCCTAGGGGATGACTACGCAGCTGTTACATTCTCTCCAAGCATGTTCACCTTGCCGGACAGCATCGTGGCAGTTACCACTGCGACATCAACAGTGACCAGTGAGACCATCTTCGAGGGCGCCCCACCACCCAATGTGCTGCAACAACAACCTGATGAGGAGGATGAAGATGATGATGATGATGAAGATCAAGTCCTGGCCAAGCTTGCTGCTCCAACCAAGCGTGGCAGGCCTGCAACTGCTGCTGCAGTCAAGAAGAAGCGTCCCAAGTCTGCTGATGCTGATGTCAAGTCTCCAACCAAGCGTGGCAGGCCTGCTGATGCTGCTGCTTCTGTCAAGTCTCCAACCAAGCGCACCCAGTCGGCTGATGCTGCTGTCTTCAAGTCTCCCACCAAGACTGCTCCAAGGGGAAGGCCTTGCACTCCTGGCAAGTCTCCTTCAGCCAAGCGTCAAGCCACCTCCAAGTCTCCAGCCAAGTCTCCAGCCAAGTCCCCAGCCAAGCCTCCAGTCAAGCCTGTCACTCCAGCCCAGACCCGAGCCAAGACTGCAGTCCAGCCTCCACCTCCACCTCCAGATGATACTCCTGCTGATGATGATGATGATGACTCCGAACCAAATCTGAAAGCTGCAATCCACCAGCAGACCCTGCAGTCCGACTACGATGCCAGCACAGAGGAAGATACTCCCAAGAAGACTGCTGCCAAGTCCCAGGGCAACAAGGGGAAGAACCAGGCAAAGGAAGATTCTGACAACACTGGATCTGAGGTTGAGCTGATCCAGGACTCCGATGGCCAGTTTGTCCACAAGGAGAAGAAGAAGGGCTACAGAAAGAAAAACTCCAGGGACCTACTGGGCATCACAGAACAGCAGGAGGATGAGCTGATCGACTGGTACCGGGAGAACGAGGACCTGTACTCCAAGGGCTCCACCACCTTTAAGAGTACACAGAAGGACAGACTTGATGCAGAGAAAGCAGCAGAACTTACATTTCTAGTGGGGAAAGAAATCACAGCAGCTAAAGTCAACAAATGGAGGAGCAACATCAGGACTACCTTTGGAAAGATCATCAGACCTCAAGCTTCTGGGTCTGGCAGAAAGAAGATGTCCGAGCGAGACAAGTACATCCTGGCGAAGTGCGAATTCCTGAGGGCCTCCATCATTCCGAAGGGTGCCGTGGAAATCTCCAGCGTCACTGGACCAGGAGGAAGTCACCGCCTGTCGTCCGATTCTGATGCCCCCATGGACTGCACTCCTATGCCCGATCTGGATGACAGCTTCCCGGCCAGCCAGCAGCAGTCGTCCCAGGAGATGTCCCAGCCGTCCCAGCCGCAGACCCAGGTCTTCCCAGGACGAAAGCCGTCCAAGAAGAGAAAGGACACAGACCAGGAGATGGCCTCTGCCCTCACTTCAATTGCCGGTCACTACACTTCGGACAGGCCCAGGAAAGCAGCACAACCTCAGCCGGCAGGACCATTCTGTGACATTTGCCCACAAACTGCTGACAGGCTGGATCCAGAAGTACACCAGTTATAGAACAAGTGCAGGAGTATCTTCACATTTGGCAAGAACATGAACCGTGCCCTGAGACTTCGCCTCCTGCACTCCTTGAGCCAGACGGACAACTACTTTGTACAGGCGGCCATCCAAGATAAAATCCAGATGATGCAGCAAGATAATGTGGAGATGATCCTAGGGCAGCAGCAGCAGCAATACATCCCTCCTCCTGGTCCTGCTCCATCCTTTGTCAACCCGGACTTGCAGCAGCCTCCAACAACTCAGCAGCAGCCCCAGCAAACAAGGCCTTCGACAAGTCCTCAGATGCAGTCCCAGCCTCCACGCCAGCAGTTGCAGTCCCAGCCAAGCAGCAGCAGCCAGTTCCAGTCCCTGAAGCCAATTCGAAGCCAGACTCCAGCCCTGCAGCAGTCATCTTTAAGCTTCACCCAGCTGATGCTTGACAGTCCCCAGAAGCTTGGCTTCCCCGGACCCTCTTTTGGCCAGCAGCAGCAGCCACTACAGCATCAGCCACTACAGCAGCAGCAGCAGCCTCTACAGCAGCATCAGCCACTACAGCAGCAGCAGTCTCTACAGCAGCAGCAGCCACCACTACAGCAGCAGTCTCTACAGCAGCAGCAGCCACCACTACAGCAGCAGTCTCTACAGCAGCAGCAGCAGCAGTCTCTACAGCAGCAGCAGCAGTCTCTACAGTAGCAGCAGCAGCAGTCTCTACAGCAGCAGCAGCAGCCAACACATGTCCACCAGCAGCAACATCAAACTCCATTGTCGTTCCAGTGGAGCCAAGTCAACCTGCCCTCTCCAAGGAAGTGATGCCTGTTCAAGTCGTCTGAAAAAAGAAAAAAAAAACCCCAGGCCCTTTTAAGGGCCACCAAATCCTGCCAAAAGAGCTGGCCACGAACACATCTTACGTTGACTAAAAAAACTCTTGCATTGACAAACAAGAGCAAAAATGAAAAGAGCCCCCAAAAAAAAGTTGACAAATTCCCCAAAAAAAATCCGGTCCTGGCCCTTCTAAATTTTAAACACCTTCATAAAAGCAAGGTGCTATTTCCCTTCTTTTTTTTTGGCTCATTTTTCATTTTCTGCTCCACCAGTACAGGTGGCATTTCTGCTTTCTTAATTAAAGTTTTTTCAACACTTTAATTAACATAGATAGACAGATAGATAGATAGATAGATAGATAGTCAGATAGATAGATAGATAGATAGTCAGATAGATAGATAGATAGATAGATAGTCAGATAGATAGATAGATAGATAGATAGATAGATAGATAGATAGATAGATAGGCAGATAGATAGAAATATAGATAGGCAGATAGATAGCTAGATAGATAGGCAGATAGATAGATAGATAGATAGATAGATGGAACACAATGCTCGTTACAATTATACACTGCAGAAAACAAAAGCAGTTATCGTCACTTCGCAGGGATTGCACTTGGATAGATAGATAGATAGATAGATAGATAGATAGATAGATAGGCAGATAGATAGACAGATAGATAGGCAGATAGATAGCTAGATAGATAGGCAGATAGATAGCTAGATAGAAGAAAATATTTGCACGTCGCATATACACTGCAGCAAAGAAAAACGAGTGATCGTCATTTTGCAGTGATGACACTTGGATAGATAGATAGATAGATAGATAGATAGGCAGATAGATAGACAGATAGATAGACAGATAGATAGGCAGATAGATAGCTAGATAGATAGGCAGATCGATAGATAGATAGATAGATAGATAGATAGATGGAACACAATGCTCATTACATATATACACTGCAGAAAACAAAAGCAGTTATCGTCACTTCGCAGGGATTGCACTTGGATAGATAGATAGATAGATAGATAGATGGATAGATAGATAGATAGATAGACAGATAGATAGATAGATAGATAGATAGACAGATAGATAACTAAATAGACAGATTGATAGACAGGAATTGAAAGTGATTTAAATGGGTTGTACAGATAGATGCAAACCTAAAAATGTGCTATTTTATGTACGTCACAAAAAATTTAGTTGTTGCAGGGAGGGAATTTTTTTTGGGGGGGGGGGGTTTGTCAACATAAAGATGTGTACAAGGCCTACTCTTTCTGGATGAAGTGGTAAGCCCTTACAAGGGCTGGGTTAATTTGTGGTTTTTTCAGGGGGGCATTGGATTGCTGTTGCTGCTGCTGCTGCTGCTCCTCTGCTTCATCTTCAAATTCTTTCCATCTGCCAGGGGACACTTCCTGCTGGGCTGTTCACGTAGTCTCGTAGATAGTCTCAGTACTGCTTGGCTTGTCTGGTGGCATTTCCATATGTTGGAGCGAATCCAAGGTCATGCAAGGGTCTTCCTCTCCACAGTCCTTCAGTGACTTCATGGGTTGCAGGATCTTCTCTGTCGATTACGTCGTTGTCCATGGCTTGATGTTCCTATTCTGTCTCGCAGAAGATTGTGTAGAGTGCAGGCTGCCAGAGTGATGGCTGCCACTCTGCCTGGTTTCTGGGTCATTGTAGTTAGGAAGCATCTGAACCTGTGGGACAGGATACCGAAGGCATTCTCCACCACTCTCCTGGCTCTTGAAATTCTGTAGTTGTAGACTCTGGAGGGGATGTCAAGGTTTCTTCTTGGAACAGGCTTCAACAACCAGCTCTTCAGGGGGAAGGCCTCATCTCCAACGATGAAGTATGGAAAAGGATTCCCAACTGTGCCAGGTAGAGGTTCAGCAGGGGGTAGCCCAAGTCCTTCTTCTTCCAGCAGGTCCCTCAGCCTTGTGTCCAGGAAGACTCCTCCATCCGATGAGCTTCCTTGGCATCCAGCCTGCACGTAGAGGAACTTGTAGTCAGAATCCACCAAAGCCATAAGCACAATGGAATGGAAGCCCTTGTAGTTGAAGTAGATTGACCCAGCTTTCCGAGGACATCTGATGGCAATATGCTTCCCATCCAGTGCTCCGATGCAATGGGGCATGTTCCACCTCTTCTCGAAGCCCTTGGCAACTTCCTTCCAGGAAGCTGGATCCATTGGTAGGGTCAGCAGATGTTCGTAAGCTCGCATGATGGCAATGCAGACACTGGGGATAAAATTGCAGATGGTGTTAGGAGCCACTCTGAAACCGTAGCCCGAGGACTTGTAGCTCTCTCCTGTCGCCAGGTACCGTAGGGTGACTGCCAACTTCAATCCAGGTTCCAGAGCCCTCCTCATGTTGGTGTCTTGTTTTGTAATTGCAGGAGCCACAGCAGCCAGGATTTCAGCAAAAATTTCAGGAGGCATTCTGCAGAAGTTGTAGTAGCCAGAGACATCATTGTTGGCCAATTCAGGCATCAGTTGGTAGAAATGGCCATGTTGTTCCTTCTGCAGCAGCCAATTCCGAATCCACCATCTCTTCCTCCTTATTCTTCTTAGATAATAAGCACCAGCAACAGCAGCAACAACAGCAACGTCAAGGTCTTCCCCAGCATCTTCATCAGCCATCATGTCTGTCCAGCATCCAGGAGTGTCCTCTTCAAAGGTCAAGCAGCAAGTGAAGCAAGGCGGCCCTCTGCGGCCCTTTTTATTGGCTTTCGAGCGCCCTCCTCCGCCGGGGTGCCCTTGACAACGGCGGGATGCTTTTCATTCCCGGCGATATGCCCTCGGGCCTACAGACATCCCCGTGGAGTACAAAACCATTCCCGCAGTCGTAAAAGCAATACCCGGCGATGTGAAAATATAGTCCGCCGCGGTGAAATAGTTTCCCTGAGGGGCAGTTATAGGTTCCCTGCGGGGTACTTTTTATATCTCGGGGCGATATAAAAGTATCCCGCAGGAGGAGGAAATTTCTTTCCCCCCGGCGAACTTTTGGGGACGGCGTACAACTTTTCTTCCCCGCAGGGAACAAAAAGAACCCCGCCGGGCCTTTCGTTGCATGGTTATCGATTAGCCTTAATTGATTACATAATTGCCCTTCGCGCCATCCTAACTGGAAATCTTCCAAGAAATCGTCTGCCTCTGCGCCGCCGGCAACAAAAAGTTCTCCGTCATGTCCCGTGAGATCTTAGCATAAGCCAAATCAGTCAGAGCAGGATCAAGGAATTTCAGTTCAATGAAAGTTAACACATAATAAGTGAACAGCTCAACTGCTAAAAACACAATGTCTCAATTTCTCAAACATAGCCAAAGGATATACCAATATAGAGGGGAGGGGTGGTTGACTGGGATATTTTTAAATATATACATATAATAATATATGATAATGACTGAACGCTCAGTTGTGGCAAAAAAAAAGAAGAGTTCTGACACATCCCCCTTTCCATCAACAAACATGTACCAACTCAACAACCAACAAACCTATCTACTAAGACATAGATTCCTATCTACTAAGATATTATTTGAGACAAATTGACTATTTTCACTTCAATAGGGCTAATGTGAATATTGTAGAATGTTACAATGTAATTTTTTTATAGTTTTCAAAATAAAATATCTTGCAATGACTGTATTCTCACAGTATCATATTCTCTCACACAAGAGCTCACAAGCATCAAAGTTCTGTAATATGTTTAATTTTTTTGTCGTACTTTTAAAAGCCCAATATCATTGTATTGGACATCCTCAACAACATTGGTGTACCTTGCACAATTTAACATTGTGGTAGGCCCTCCCCAAGCTAAAGGTGGAAACAATCTCTTTTTTATATTCTGATGTGCTGAACAAACTTTTGTTTCAATGTCATGTGTTTAACAAACTTTTGTTTCATTGAAGTCCAGAGCCTCCCTCCCCTCTCCTTGCCAAGTATCATCTGGTCAGCCCTTCAAATTTACACCAGTATCAGTTAGAGATCACTGATCTGTAAGTTTGTAAAAAATGTTTGAGAGTCAGTGATCCTTGACTGGTCTAAAGACTAAAGCACAGTTGGTGAAAGGGATTTAGTTAAACCAGGTTTAAAGACGTTAAGACCTGTTCTAACTGTTAAAACTATATGGGTGAAATCGGCCTCCCAGTGTCTCCATGCTGTTGCATCCCTGCAACAGTGCAACATTGCTTCTTGTGTGGTTCACGCCTACGCCTTTCTCCACTCTACCCCCAATGCCTGGCTAAATTATCATGCCAATTACTCTGTCTACATTTTCTTGTGTAGCATCTCCAACCACATTCTTTTAAGGATGTCGTTGCCAGATAACAAAATTCCATTCTCGCTTCAGTAGCCTCATTAGGAAGGCGCATCCATTTTGCTGTCAGTTCACAGCTTTCTCTTTTCCTCCTGAACGTCACTTGCATACAGCTCAACTAAATTATGATTGATAAGGAGCCATTACAGTCCAATATAATATCTATATTCCGAATCTTCTGAATCCTTGCTTATATCCCTTTTTGTTAACAAGTGCAAATTAGAATATAAACTTCAAATAATTTTGAAAATCTTGTAAGAATTTCTTACCAAAAACTGGACAAGTGATATCAAAGAAATATTTAGTGATAAGTTCAGCTATATTAAAGTTAACATGTCTTGAAGAAATATACGCATGTAACATTAAAGATTATATTTAAATTCTAATATTTTGGTTAAAACATATTACTTCATCACTTCGCCAGCTGGCTATGCCTTCTAATATTTTGAGGTGCGTTATTGCATATTCTCTGTCATGAAACTATATTGAACATTTGATGGAACTAAAAAAGCATGCTTAGGCCTAATCATTCACTCTTAACTTAAAAAATCATTCACTCTACACTTAAAAAAAAAAGTTTTATATGGAACCTTTAAAGGTTCTATAAGCTGGTATAGATGAAGAATTGTATGCATGATGGCAGACGTCATATGAAAAGAAATTATTATATAGTCATATGAAAGAAATTTTTATATTTTGATTACAGTACACAATTACATATTGATGGTGCTAGGCAGTGCTTGAATATTGTTAACTTGAGGTTTAACACCTGTGTACGTTAAAATTTTAATAGATCTGCTCAGTATTAGAGATGGGTTTACTAGACTGGCGGGATTTTAATAAAAAGGCTTTATTTAAAGAGGTACGAGCATTTTTGGGGTAATTAGCATATTAATGACCATCAAACTTGTATAATTGATTTAAAAATGGTGCGTGTTATTCCATGGTCTTCATAACATGGATTGATCAACCTGGTTTGCCTTTTTTGCTTTCCTATACAGTAAGATATTGAAGGTTATGGTTTTGAAACGATCAAAAATTGCTAATTTGGCAGCCATTTTGATATGCAAATTAGGAGGTGAAGGACCCGGAATATCGCTTGGGAACCGTTTTTTTTGGATTCAGCATACCTGAAATATTGTAAAAAATGGGTTCCTGACTTTTACCCCAAAATACTCGTACCATTCACATATTTCAGAAATCCCGCCAGTCTATAAAATCTTAGAAGGTTTTAGCCACCAAGAGATTCACGGTCTCATTGCTTTTATTAGTTCATGCTAATATTTCATTTTTTATAACCTTTTTACCCTTGTTTACTCACCTGTTTTTCTGTACGTATGACATTATATATGTACTGTTTTTCTACAGTGAATAAAGATTATATATATATAAGGAACCCTAAAGGTTCTTTATTAAACTTTTAAAAGGTATAAATTATTTTCAATTAACCCTGTTAATAGATGAGTTATATGAGTTGACCAGAATAGGATAACCCGCGTTGAGCGTTTATATACAATCTGTTACAGGTGTCCTCTTATCCACAATAAACTAAAATTCACATATCATACAATTTACATTGCAATATTACACTATATATACAGTATGAAGATGGTGTCTTTTTAGCTTTCACAACGCCATGCTCCTGACTTGAATGCCCAGTTGCAAGATACACAAATGTCAACCACTCCTCATTGCCAAGCCCTGGATACAGGGGCAATTAAGAAGCGCCCTGAATTGTGTTGACCTTTACTAAGCGTAGTGACAGCTTGGTTATATGTCTGTAAGTTGTGTTGTGTGATTTCAAAACAATCCATACTTGCGGCAAAGCAAAAACTGCAACATACAAAAGTCGCCCATTTTAACTATGTCATTGTACAGCCCAAAAAACAATATCTATAGTTGTGCAGAACTTTTGGATTTTATCCAAACTTATGAAATACATGTAGCTAAGTGGTTGTTATTCGAAACATTGAACATGTATATTACATATAAAATTACAAGAGAAAAAAGATAAAAAATTGTCTGGTGCATTACAAAGTCTGGAGGTCCCAGAACCTGACCCGGCAAAGGGCAGAGGAAGTAAACCAAAACAAACCAGAGTCAGGTGTAAGGAGGTGTGAGACTTAAGACTCACATGTGATGTTAAGGCCTTTAAGGACGTCCAACCTTCCATCTCCTCCCACACAAGACCCTGAAATGGAAATCTAAGAACCAGAGCTTCTGGGTAGAGACCTGACTGTCACAAAACGAGTACTACATGCCATCACCGAAAGAGGAATCTTCTTTAATCTCTTCTATGCGTATTTTATAAACACTGTTTCGTGTTTTTTGTAAACGCTGCATAGTTGTCTGCATAAAAACCTATATTTATATCACTACCTGAGGAGAGAATCACATAATGAAATAAAAGGCTAGACATAATTGTGCTTTAGTTTCACTAATCTTCTTTACTTGGTACTTTTTCGAGGGTCGGTCAGCTTTACAAAAAACAGCTGTAATTCAAATTTTTTGTTTCATCATTTAAATAAAAATTGTTGGTAACTTTTTGTTTCACAATTAAATAAAAATTCTTGGTATCTTCCGTATATTTTTCTTTAAACATTCATTGAGTAGTTGAGAATCAAATGCGTGGATAAGCAGGGACTGAATTTTGAACAATTAACAAAGGTTGGTTATTTTAGTACATATTCTTTGACTTAAGATAATGATGTTGGTTCTGATAGAATTGTATTATTCTCAGAAGAAGTAGAAATTGGCATAAAAGATATTAAACAGTATCTAGCAAGGAAGTTATCTTAATTATTTCGAAACTCATGAAAGTGATCTTTAGTTGACTTGATGAAAAAAATGATAATGCGTTATCTGTTATTTCAACACCCTAGAAATGATCCCAGGTTGACTTAATGAGAAATTTGACTATGTGTTGATTATGAACAAGTTACATGTAAAATGATCACCTTAAATCTTGCAGTGCCATTTAAATTTAAATGAGCATCATGTGCTGATTCAGGCGGAAACTTGGGAGACACGCTTCCGCAATGAGAGACAGTTCACACATTTAATTGATTAGGCTAGACAAATTTGATCCTTAGGTTCTCAGATCGACGTTCAAAAGACTTTTTGCCTGAGGAAAAAAATTTAGTTTACCAACAATTCTTTATTGGAATGATAAACCAAAATATTTAAATTACAGCTATTTTTTGTAACATTGACCGACTTTCGAAAAATTGCTTCAAGAAGATGGGTGAAACTAAAGCGCAATTATGTCTGGCATTAGCTGCTTTGCTGTGTCAATCCCTAAAGCTGTATTTCTTCAACTGAGGATAATGAGATCGTTCTGAACCTATAAATACACATGTCATTATTGTCAAATTAAATCGATCTCCTGCAGAACTCAGCAGCCAGAGGCCAAGTCAATCCAATGTACCTAATTCAATGCGGTTGTAGAACTGCCAGACGAACAATTTTGGTGTCCTTAGTTCAAGCCACCCCGCCCCCCAGGCTTAAAGATTAAGTTGGCCAAAGAAACCTTTCAAATATATATGTATACAGGTCTGACATTACCAGTGAATGAGAAAGGCTGCATTTGTGATAAATATCTCCGGCTTATTAGTGTGTAAATTATTTTGTTTTCATTTCAATAACCAATGTGAAACTAATTTTTCACATTGGTTAATAAAGTTCTTACAGGTCAAACCAATTTTTAAGAAATTACCACACACTCACAATTTGAGCATCCAATTAGAATGGGAAAACAGTTTCTTCTTCATATGGCCAATTAAATTTTGATCAGCATTCAATTTATTAGGCATAATCACAATATTATAGTTCATTCCTTATGGTTCATTGCCCTTTATCAATAAAATGCGCAGAGCCCTTCATGCAGCACATAGCATGTCAATTCTCACTCCCTTGATATCAATTTGTCTTTGTTTTTACAGCCGTTGTAACTAGCAATATAGCAAGTGATCCTTGGTTATACTTTCCTACTTATATGTGCACTCTGTAGCATGATGTAAAAATCTGATTGGTTTCACAGTGGTCCTGAAGAAAATGCAGGGCTATAAAGAAGTACAGTGTAGGGGCACAGTGAGACACTTTTTTGTTTCCAGGTGTTCCAAAATATTGACAGTAAATGAGTTCAGGCCTACAATGCCAAACCTTATAGATAATGAAGTTGGTTACATTGTCCAGTAGCTTCAGGTTCCTAACTTTTGCATGTTTGGAGAATGTTGAGTTACATCCATGCTTGTCAAGTGTCTCACTGTACACCATGCAATATAGACATAGTTCATGAACAGTTCCTTGTGGATAAATGGATGCTCAAATGTTTCAATCATAAATTCTTGAGAAAAATACTCCCTCGCTAGGTCACATATTCTTGTGCTCTGACAGTGTTTTAAGGGACCCTGTTACAAAATAGCAAGCTGGATTATCTTGTTTAGCATTGTTTGGCATTGGCTGTTTGATGTGATCACCTGTTTCAAACCTCATTTCAGCGGAGTGCACTAATGTAACTGTGAATTCCGTATGTGTGGCTGTGGGGCCATGTTAATGCGGATATGGGATGGGTCTTAGTTTTCATTTGTGGATGTTTGTCCGTCTGTCTGTTTGTCCTTTTGTATTTCAACAAAATTGAGGAAAAACCGCTGGGTGCTTTCCAATGAAACGCTGCCAGATTTTTCTAGTCACCAAAATGAAGATTTGACTCAATTTTGGTGAAGATCCATACAGCGGAAACACATCAATGTCCTGGACCAGATATGTTCTGTCTTTACACATATGCGGAGCCAATACTCATGCAGGTGACTGTTCATAATTTCCAAGGGTAATGGCTTGCCTGAATGCCTCTCAATATGCCCAGATGCAAAACCAACTGGCACTCCTAATGGGGGCTGGGCCCTTCTGGACAATTTAGTTTGTACAACCTTTGACAAATGTCTCAACACATTGGTGTAGGAACTTGAAGCAGGGGAACAAGTGGGCCTTTAGCACTCCTAAAATTCCAGAAAATTATTTTTTTTCGAGGAGCTTCAGGTAGAAAATTTTTGTACCTGGACCATCAGATTAAGCAAAACATGCTACGTGGCAAGTGGGGGGAAGTCATAAGGATCATGTGGTAATTAAAATGCCTGTAGAGTGACAGGTGGGGACTATCCCCAGAAGTTTGCACCTGTAGTGCAGGCCAGTGTTATGCAAGATTATAATCCCACCTGTATTCTATATGACCTTCACAAAGTGAACAATTCTATAAGCCCTTCCCTAAAAAGTTTTCATTTGATCAGGAATTTTTGTAATTTAACACCAATCAAGACATCCATTACATTAATTTTGTCACGTTGCGTTTACGGGATATTGAGTATATCTTCTCAAATTTCATAATTTACTCCTGTTTGTTAATGGGGTTGTTACAGATAATTATATTTCAGCAAACTATGTTAATTGTGTGTGAAACAATTACCCAATTGTCGAAATGTACAGGTATCAACACATTGCACATAAATATTGATGTCTGCCGTTTCCGCTGTATGGATCTGCCGGCATGCAATCTCTCATATTTACAATTATCAGCCTTTGCTTTACTCTATTTGCAAGCTTGCAAGCGACACTCCGTATGGGAGCATATGGGGGTGAAATCGTTTAAAAACGTTGATTGGGAAATTGGTTTAATTTTCTCTCCTCATTGTCAATTCAATTTCAATTTGCAATAAACACAATTAAGGAATGACCATTGAGAAATTATGTAAATGATTCATCACCCTGCTTTAATGAATTTTGGAACCTTGCATTTTGAAGGGTCCTTCACAATTCAGCATGCTTTTTGACGGGCGCCATTGTTTTGAGATTCTCGAATATTCTTATTTGTTGTATTTTAAATAAAGGCAAAATGTGTTTCGTACAACCTTACTTCTGCACAGTTGCAGGTGATAAGCTGATCAACATTTGGCTTGATTATTATTGTTTTCATAGCTGTGTCTTTTTTGAAAGCTTGTTTTGCATTTGAACTGTGATATCATCAGGGTTTCTGTGAGTGTGATTGGTCTAATATTCAATCTGTGACACTCCGATTCAAGGTTTACATCAATGTTACAGTCCTCGTCATATATATGTGGAATCTCAAGTTCTTTTCTATGCTGCTGAACTGTGATGTCTCAATTCTAGCATCGCAATATATGTAAATTAACTACAAGCTGTGATGTAGTTTAACTGGATTAGATTCCCCGGCTTCTAGCCTATATGAATCCACCAAACTGAGCATCACAGTTTCAACTCAGTGTCAGAGTAAGCACTTTATCAGGGATAGCCCCTGCAACCACATCATCACAGCTTGATAGCCAATGGGCTGACAGTAAACTATACATCACAGTTCAAACATTGATATATTGAAGGAAGCATTACATTTGTGATCCTAATGATCTATCAAAATTAATCACCAGTCTAATCTTGCCAAATGTTATAATCCCCACAGAGTTGTTTCATTATTCTACAAACTTGCTAATTTACAATTTTAAACTTTGATGGAACTTGCTATAAACAAAATGCTTTCACAATTTGTTTTGCAGCCCATTGACTGAAAGGCTGTGATGCCGAACTTACATAGGTTTTACCAGACCCAATTTTTACTCTGACATTGAGTTGAAACTGTGATGCTCTGTTTGGTGGATTCACATTGGCTAGAAGCCGGGGAATCTGAGTGCTAGCTCTGATAGAGTCATCTTTGACATCACGGTTCCACAGTATAGAAAAGAACTTGAGATTCCACGAAAATATGACAAAGACTGTAATGAAAAAGGAATTTAAAGCTGCCAGGCAATGTTATTATTTTGTATAAAACCACAACAAGCTACTTATGTCTAAGCCGAGTGTTACACTTTACCTGTAGGGTCTTTTAATTTTTAACTTTCAAGCTGGCTTTGCCATGTCATACGCAACTACCTGTTAGTCTTCTAATGATGTTGTGAACAATTAAGTTTGTTTATCAACACCTATGCTAATAGGTATATCAGAAATGCTAACTTATACGTTAAACAGTAACTTTCAAGTCAGTGACATACAATGCCAAGTTGAAAGTGAATTTTGAAAAAGATGTGAACCACTGATCTACAATGAGGGGTTGTCATAAATTGCTTGGGAAATTTAATACTTGATGATGGATATATATTTGCATTGCTGCACTTCATGACCACCACCTAAGTATGATTTGAATCATGTTGTTTTGCTGTTTTTTTCTTTTTTTCAAAATAACTATTTAGAATCGAGAAGAATTTTCCAAAGAATGAATTGCTTTCAATTGGAATGTGCTTCACTAAACAATTATGAAAGGGTGTGGGGTGTATCCTGCCATGAGGCCTTTATTGGTGCGATATTTGAAGGTATGAACTGAAGGATGGCCGGAGCGCACCTCTACAAAGTTTGTAATTTTGTTTTGTAAACCATTGCTGGTCATGATCTCGCATGCTTTCCATGAAATATCTGGTGAGCCTTCCACATGATACAGGCCAGGGCACCGCAGAACAGAACCCATGGGTAGAAATGAAGAGAACATTTATACCACGTTCGATGCCATTGGCATTCTCAAGATATAGTGATCCCCATATGATGATGAGTGGTGAGGAAACTTGGGAGTCTGGCACATACCCTATTCGTTCAGTTATATTCCAGATCTTTCAGTTGCCCCAGTATAGAATACTGGACACAGATTAAAGTGAGTTCCGGGGTGAGATTTGAACCCACGCCCTCCAAGCCATTGGCAGCACAAACAAGCACATAAACTATTAAGTTATAGGGGAACTAACATACTTCATAATGCAATTACTCTCTTGGCAGGCGTGTTAATGCATGAATCTTTCTCAATGTCTCAGAGAGTTTACAGCCAGGCAACCGTTCCCAGCACCACAATGCAAAGTCACTCTCGCTCTATCGCCATCACTGCAAAAAGCCATGTACCGAAATATGGGGTGAATCGGGACAGAATTGGCCGTTTTTCTGTCATAGCATGGTCACAAATCAACTCAGATATCAAAATATTATGTCAAAATGTGTCTGAGCATAATATCTCGGTATCCCTAGGAGCTTGAAACGATACCTTAAATTGCTGAGGCTCAGGGCCAGAAAAACCACTGTCCCAATTCGCCCAACACTTTGGGGTGAATCGGGACAGTCCATTATTTCCACCATTAATACTTGCTACCTTCCCTAAGTGATTGCATCTTGTGAGTAAACATTAGAAAACATGTTCCAAATGGAAAAATATATTTTGAGAAAAATCTGAAATCAATTTCATTAATAGTATGCAAATTTAAGAAAATGTGATAAATGACAGAAAAATATGGAAAACTATTGTTTTATGCTCATTTCGCAGGTGATTGTGAATTCTGGGCTAAATCCACTATAAATGATACTAAGTTTAATAATATTCATTGAAAGACCATGCTAGTACATTAGGGTGGCCGAAAAAAAAGCAATATCTTAATTGCAAATCGCATACCCCTTAATTTTGTGTGGAATGGTAAAATAAACACACTGTTAAAATTTTATAAAATTCCTGCAAGTCTAAGTTGTCCCCCAAGGCCACTCAATTTCAGCCGAAAATATCTGAAAAATGCCCGTTTGCGTAATCGCGGTTCTAAATATCTCGCTTATTATTTGACATACAATGACCAAAGCAAGGCACATCTAAAAAAACTTCAGAGCTGTTGGGCCAATTTTAGACTTTGTAATTGTTTGCAAACAATTTAGAGAGCTTTTAATATGGCATAAGGGAATAACACAGCAAAAGCATGTGATGTTTTGAGAGATGAGGGTGCAATAACACAGGATGTAAAGCCCTGTGACCAAAAGCTTTTGGTGACAGGGCTTTACATCCCGTATTATTGCACCAAGCTAATTTGGACAGGTAGGGACTACAGTAACGTGGTAATGTGCACTATTGCATTGAAAATTTTGTCCTTAAATTGCCAGCCAGGGTATATACACACCGATGGTGAACATAGATTTGAAGGAGAGAGACAGCATTTATATAAACAATAATCCATAAAGGGTACGTAGAACTACAAGCGTGGCTGGATTTCTGCAAAAGAAAACTTTAATTTGAATGCCAACTAGTTTCTGGCAAAAATGACTGTGCACTGAAATTTTCTTAATGGTGTTGTGAAATCTTTAAATTCAAAGATAAAATTTATGTGTGGCACTGAGAAGTCTCCAAAGTGTTAAAATGTTTTTCAGGATCATAAAATACCACGTTGATTGACATTTGGTGTCGTAAGAAAATGGCAAACTTCATAAATAAATGTATTCTTAATTGCCACGTATCATGCGTCTCTGCTGCAAGGATATCCTACAATGCGAACCCTAAAACATTCTCACTATCCACAGCAAATTGTTCCTTATACTTTATTCTCAATAGAATTCTTTAAAAACAGCAAAATCTGAAAAATTTAGACAAATTATTTCAGCGGTTTGACCCATCAACTTAAATTTTGAGTTTTCTGAAATCCTGCCAGCTTCAAAGTTATCATAAATATAGCTTCCTTATAGTCAAATTGAAGCTAATTTTCCCCTGAGAACAATGGTATTAATATTATCACTGTATATCCAATAATAAGCAAGATATTTAGAACCGCGACTACGCAAACATGCATTTTTTTAGAAGCTTTGAGCTGAAATTGAGTGGCCTTGGGGGACCACTTAGACTTGCAGGAATTTTATAAAATTTTAACAGCGTGATTATTTTACCATTCCACACAAAATTGAGGGGTATGCTATTTGAAATTTAAAAATTCGTTTTTTTCAGGCCACCCTATAGTACATTCAAATGAAAATTGATATAGTATACTTTTTCTCATTCCCGAAACTTTGCCATTGACCTGGATCTGAACCCATGACCAAACCTATATAATCCCTTATAGTCCATGAGCCAGACAAGATATCGGTATCAAATGGGTGGGCTCAAGTTATCATACCTTTTCGGAAAGCTGGGAATCTCAGCTTTCAGAATATGTATGATAACCTGGTATCCACGGGAGCTTTTGGGAGTTAGAGCACTTTTAAGGATACAAGATTGACATTTTAAAGATATAAACAAAAATTGTTATTTTCAATAACTAGGAATCACATAATGATATAAGAATGATTTAAACATCTGGGCATATGTTTATGAATATGGGAAATCAGATTTTGGGGTTATTTTTCTTATTAAAGGTCAAGGTCACCAGTCAAGGTCAACTAAATCACAAAATTTTGTCAAAAATAGAATTTGATGAAGTTTGAATTTCATGGGTGGGATCCCTATGGCCATAATTGGTAATTACCAGCTACAGCACCTTAGTAGGAGTCCTCAGCTCTAATTTGATACCATTTTTGCCCAATTCCGATGTCTCATAAGGTTCCAATGACATAAAATGCAAACCCCGGTCCTGTTTTTATGATCAAAAAAATTCAGAGATTTTCTCATAATTCAAGAACAAATGATGATATCAAAATGCTTTAACTGTCCAGAAATATGTTTATATGACTTGGTAATTGATTTCAATTCTTACTTTTCTGATACAAGGTCAAGGTCACCAGTCAATATCAAAAATATCATTAAAAAGTAGCAAAAACTAAGTTTTTAAGACATTTACATTGCATCTGTGGGATTTGGACAGCTAGTATGGATAGGTATTTGTAATGTTTTCTTAATAGGGTTTACAAGCTTTATTATGATAGCATACATGCCCAGTATCAACGCATTTATAAGGTTCAAATTACATAAAACGCAAAGCGCGGTCCTGTTTGGATGATCAACCAAATTCAGAGATTTTCTCATAATTCAAGAACAAATTATGATATTACAATTCTTTTACTGTCCAGAAATATGTTGATATGACTTGGCAAATTGATTCCAATTCTGACTTTTCTGATACAAGGTCAAGGTCACCAGTCAAAGTCCAATATATCATTAAAGAAAGTAAGTTTTTAAGACATTTACAATGTATTTGTGAGATTTTGACAGCTAGTATGGATAGGTATCTGAGGCATTTCTTTAATAGAGTTTGTAAACTTTATTGTGATACCATACATGCCCAGTATCAATTGATTATAGGGTTCAAATGACATAAAATGCAAACTGCAGCCCTGTGATGATCAACAAAACTAGGAGATTTCCTCATAATTCAAGAACAACTAATGGTATCGCAAGCTTTACATATATTCTGAA
Organism: Platynereis dumerilii; assembly: GCA_026936325.1. Taxonomy (NCBI): domain Eukaryota; kingdom Metazoa; phylum Annelida; class Polychaeta; order Phyllodocida; family Nereididae; genus Platynereis; species Platynereis dumerilii. The sequence goes on along the minus strand of JAPTHN010000092.1, from coordinate 1,091,094 downwards.
ATATGTTCATTGGCTAATCAATCACAAAGCTTAATGTTCTGATAAACGGGCAAGGTCATCAGTCAAGGTCAAATGTATCTCCAATTCTATGTTCAAGATTCTCAATTCAAGAATCATCAGGAATCGACAGTCACCCCTGCCACAGCATTACTCTATAATGATATCCATGATGTACACCCCAGCAAACAACTTCAACCCACCATTCTTTGTTTATGATGAGATACAGAAAATAATATCAAAATTAGGCACAACTACCAGAGATTGTGATATTGATACTGATATTTAAATTGGTTAGAAACTAAGACATTTTGAAACCCTCTTACTAACAGCAGTTAAAAAGCTGATTGCCAAGATGCCCATGAAGCACTGTAACATTGACCCAATTTTGATTTAGTTACTGTTGGAACACATTGATCAGTCCCTTGCAATCATAACCAAAATAGTCAACAGTTCAATGACTTTTGAAGAAATGCCTGCTGAGCATGCTTTGGTTTAGCCACTCTAGTGAAAAAAAAACTGGTCTTGATCATACAACAAAGAATTACAGGCAAGTATCTGACCTGTCCTTCTTGAGTTAGGTTGTACAGATTGCTGTCATGAAACACTAAACAGATCACCTGGCTAAAAGTCTTGATGATGAAAAACTATCAGTCCACAAGCAACATTTTGGTACAGAGATGCTTCTCACGAAAATCCACTGTAATGTCAAGCTGAATATGAGCCAAGGTGAAGTGGCAATGTTGTTGGTTGGTCTTCTTAGATCTTTCTGTAGTTTTTAACACAATTGACCATGGCATTTTTCTGGAAGGCTGAGAGATACATGTGTATGGTGTTGACGAGTCAGCTTCAAACGGCTCATATCTCGAGCAAATCACAGTCAGTACTTATCAATGACACAGAATCTGGCAAGCTACCTCTACAATATGGCGTTCATCAAGGATCAAAACTGGGCTCAATCTTATTCCGTATATAATTATATTACACCAGTTGACAAAAAAGCTAAACAAAATCAGGCTAAATATCGAAAGTATGGTGATGGTGAAAAATGTATCCTGTCTTTCAAACCAACATTCCTTGGAAAAGAACAAGCAAGAAAGAAAATTTAATGGAAAAATGCATCCCAGAAACAAATTGACTGATCATTTCAGAAATTTTGGGCATGCGATTCGATAAACACATGACTATGGAAATGAAATTGAAAAAAAGGTGTCCAAATGCTAACTACAACTTTAGAAATATCTCCAAGATTTGTAAATCACTTAGTAAAGAGTCAGTCAAAACAGCTGTTAATGCGTAAGTCACTTGTAATTTTTACTATGTAATTGGACTTCTAAATGGTTGTTCCAAACGGGTAAAGAGCTGCAAGAGTCTGATAGATTGAAGGGAAGGAGTTGCACTGGCTGCCGATTCCTGCTAGAATTCAATTTGAACCGATGACTACTGCATGAACGTCTCTGAACTATCAAGCACCAAATATTATATTAAAAGACTCTGCAAATTGAAGCCAGAAAACGACTGTAATCTCCGGAGCAAAGATATATTGTCGATAGAATATCCACAATTGACACAATTTCCAATCATTCAAATTATTTCTATTGACGTCTAAGAGACTGTTAGGTTATTAGTTTCCATCTGTTATTTTGGAATAATGTTATTATGAGGAAATCTCTGAATTTTATCAGTCACAACACAAGGCCACCTTATGCGTTTTACGTCATGTTCCTGCTAATGTATAAAAATAGGGGGCAATGTCAAAGTCTGATACATGCATTTTACAGTGATACATTTGACCTTGATAGGTAACTTTGACCTCGTATCAGCACAGCAGTTATTGAAGTTAATTTCGGACATCAACAAGCATATTTCTCATCATCTGGACCAATGCAATACACCATTATTTGCTGCCAAGTTAAGCGAAAATGTTTACAATTTGTTGATCACCATTAACACAACACTAAAGCTTCTGTTCTATGTTATTTGAGCCCAATAATGCCCCGAAATTGGGATGTATGGTATAATATTGAAACATATAAAGCCTAATGAAGCCCTGCAGCAAACTCCTACATATACTGACTCCTAAAAACCCACAATACAAAACAAATGCTACAGAAAATTAGTTTTGACCATTCTTAAAGATATATTTTACCCAGACTGATGACCTTCACCTTATTCAGTTAGCACTGAATACATTTTGCCACCTCATTGAACACATTTCTGGACATTTAAAGCATTTAGATATCATTATTTATTCTTGAATTTTTTTTTTTGCCGATCACAAACTCAAGATGATATAATGGTTTGCGCTTTACGTCAATAATTTTGAACCTTACAATGCATTGATTCTGGGCATGTATGGTATCATATTAAAGGTAAGGAACCCTGCTAAAGATCAAAAGCAAAGATCCATTCATATGGCCTATTAAAATCCAACAAATACAACATAATTGTCACTAAAAATTTAGTTTTTGCCACTTTTTAATGACATATTAGACCTTGACTTGTGACCCTGACCTTGTATCAAGACATTAAGCATTGGAATATTTGCCACATCAATAAACATATTTCTGGACAGTTAAAGCATTGTGATATCTTCATTTGTTCTTGAATTATGAGAAAATCTCTCAATTTTGTTTGTAGTAAAAACAGGACCGCGGTGTGCATTTTATGTCATTGGAAACTTATGACGTATCAGAATTGGGCAAAAATGGTATCAAATTAGAGCTGAGTACTTCTACTAAAGTGCTGCAGCTAGTAATCACCAATTATTGCCATAGTGATCCCACCCATGAAATGCAAACTTCATTAAGTTCTATTTTTGACAATATTTTGTGATTTAGTTGACCTTGACTAGTGACCTTGACCTTGTATCAAGACGTTAAGCATTGGAATCTATTTACCAACAAAATAAACATATTTCTGGACAGTTAAAGCATTGTAATATCTTCATTCGTTCTTGAATTATGAGAAAATCTCTGAATTTTGTTGATCATACAAACAGGACCGCGGTGTGCATTTTATGTCATTGGAACCTTATGAGACATCGGAATCGGGCAAAAATGGTATCAAATTAGAGCTGAGTACTTCTACTAAAGTGCTGTAGCTAGAAATCACTAGTTATTGCCATAGGGATCCCACCCATGAAATGCAAACTTCATTAAATTCTATTTTTGACAATATTTTGTGATTTAGTTGACCTTGACGGATGACCTTGACCTTTAATCAGAAAAATAACCCCAAAATCTGATTCCCCATATTCATAAACATATGCCCAGATGTTTAAATAATTCTTATACCATTATTTGATCCCTAGTTATTGAAAATAACAGTTTTTGTTTGTCTCAGAAAAATATCGATCTTGTCTCCTTAAAAGTGCTCTAACTCCCGGAAGCTCCCGTGGATACCAGGTTATCATACATATTCTGAAAGCTGAGATTCCCAGCTTTCCGAAAAGGTATGATAACTTGAGCCCACCCTTTTGATACCGATCAGCCAAAAATCAGGCTCTGGCTCACGGACTATTATCTGGTCTAGTATTCTGGTCCCCTGACGCTACTTTAAATTGAAAAAAGGTTCCTGAAAGGTATTTTGGCTCTGGTATTTAGACTTTTTATGGTACAAGCAAAGTTTTGACCACTTTACGAAAATGTTAATTCTGCAGGCACAAATTAAAAGCGCTCCAGCTCTGTTGCGCCTACAGGTAGAAGTATGAAAATTCATCACAATTTTAACTAGAATGTATTCAAATCTCTAAGGCAAATAGAAGTTGGTGTTTTTTGAAGGGATATAATGCTGGTCTGTTCTGTCCCGATTCACCCCAGTGTCCCGATTCACCCCATATTACGGTACCCATTTAAACATGGTTGAAGTGAAGATAAAAAGTTATGGAGGATCTGCTCAGTCCGCATATTTTGAAAATATGCACTTAGGCAGAATGCATTTATGATAGCATTCCCGCTTGCAATTTGCCTTTATACCAATTTAGCACCAGCCTGGGACCTGTCAGGTATGCAGAAATCACATCCCATTCCATTAGACGAAATCTCTGTGCAGATTATAAACTGATGGGCTTATGATTGGCTAGATGAATCGTAATTGGCATACAGATAGCTAGAAAGTAATGGGCCTGATGTTTGGAATATAGCCGGAATCCCGCCTGATAAATCTGCTCAATGAGATGGGATGTTGTTACATCTCACATTCCTATGATATGGAGAAGAGTACTGACAAAAATACCTAATCAGACTAACAATCAATTCAGGACTGTGTTTCACTGACGTGAAACTGGTCTGCATTATTCTATCATTCTATCAAGACCTATTGATCCTACTGGTTCAAAAGAGTCAAACAGCCATGGCTTTTATTTAAGAGAGACGTCCTAATTGAAGGGTGGCAGAAATCAATGGCTATTTATAGGGAAACACAAAGAGAAGGAAAAAGATTTAAGCTGGAAAGCACAGAGAGAGGAAAGAAAAATGTGAAGAGAGAAAAAAGAAAAATGTAACTGCAAAATGTGAGATGAATGAGCAAGGCCATACTAAACAGGTTATGGTAAATGACAAACAGGTAGAAATGCTTTTATTATTCTTTTATAACAGTTTCAATTAGGCTTGAATTAGCATGCCATTCATAGGTCTCTGTTAATTGGCATTTAGTTTGATCTGACAATCAGAACAAATGAAATTATGTCAGGTGAAATGCTATGCGCAGTGAGTTAAAATAGCATGTACTTTGTGACACATAGATAATGGATTTGTAATTCATGTCAGGCGGCAATTCAAAATTGACATTATGATAGATGTTTTTGTTAGACTAACTTAGAACATAAAAATGTCCTTGAATAAATCATCACATTTGTTGGACTCTCAGAAATCTAAGAAAACTTTCCTTACCACAAGTGGAGTGATTTCTATTTTGATAATTCAAGCAATATAATGTCAGAATCATTTTGCCCTAATTTTCCTTGACATGCTAGGCTATGCACCAGGTAGCGATGATGCCATAGGTCAAACTGGCCAATTGCATTCCTCATGGACGACTCTCCGGCGACATACAGACCTGATATAACTCCATGAAAAATTTCAACTGACTGAGTTTTTCGAGGCACTAAAGCATTTCTTTTAATGGAAAAGAAATTTGTTAAAATCAGGCCAACAGCCACCAATTCTAACCAGGAATTTTTTACTGCAGACTGCAATCTTTCTCAACAGAATGAAGGTGGAAATTGAAATCTCAGTTTTTGTTTAGCTTCCTCACTTTGCTGTGTACCTACGATGGTGTTGTACAAGTGAGAAAGCTTGTGTCAACACTCAACAGCATCATTATGCCAGACATTGGTATCACCTTAGGACAAACCAGACAACAAGACGTCACTGGGGCAATTTATTTAATTCCATACGATGTGCCCAGCTGCCCTGATTTCTACATCGGCGAGACATAGAGAAGCGCATGGACCAGATTTCTAGAACATGGTCGCCCCAGCTCCTTTGCAACATCTGAGGTTTCAGGGCACATCCGCCTAGAATCACCAGGCCATCATGTTGATATTAATAGGGTCCAAGTGGTGGACAGGGATCATCGTTACTTTGAACGAGGAGTCAAGGGGGCCATCTACATCTGTGCCAACCAACCCACATTGAATCGCACTGCCAGGAGACACCACACCAGCTTTCTCATTTGCTCAACAATGTCGTGCACAGTAAATCAAATCAAATCAAAAACTTTATTGGCAGACACGTAGTACATAACATGATTTTGGTTCATCTCGGCGAATCGCATATACAGGAATACACAAGAATTACAATTATAACAATAATATATAGGACTATACATTATCAGCCTAACTATTAGGCATATGACAGTAAAGTGAGAAAGCAAAAAAAAACTGAGAATTCAGCTTCCACCTTCATTCTGTTGAGAAAGATTGCAGTGTGCAGTCGAAAATTCCAGGCCAGAATTTTATTTTGTGCGTTGAGAACAAAAGTTTAAACTTTCACTTATGTGTACTGCACAGGTGACTTATCCCAGTTATCTTATTAAACCTGCTTGTACTATTTCACGGACATGAAATATCACCAAGCAGACATAATCCTCCCACCCCTTCCGGTGGGGCAGTCCAACTTTGCACCGGAGTTGTTGTAGGTATTATTGGCCAGTTTGGCCATGACATAATTATGAGGCTGTAATGAAGTTTTCCATGAGGAATGCTATTAGCCAATTTAACCTATGGCATCATAGCTTCTACCTGATTTACATTTATGCTTCAATGCTAAGCAATGGAGTCTTGAGCTATGACATCTCAGGTCCACTATGGGCAAAAGTGATTTCTTCAGAGCAACTGTGAGAGCTACATATGTTCCACACTAGAATTTAGAAATTGGTTATATGACACTCATGCAGATATCATGTCTTTCGGTGTTGTTTTTTACGTTCAGCGAACGAAGTTCGATGAAGGTATTGTAATCACTTTGGTCAAATTTGTCCGTCTGTCAGGTGTTCAGGCAGTTGGAAGATGAGAATAATTTTTTGAAATATTGCGAAAAATGTTGATAATTTCAGGCCAACAGTCGGCCACTATTACATATACGTACATGCCATTTGGTAGACATGCCATCTTTATGGTGCAATTGTGTCTTTTAATAGTCAGATTGATGAGTTTCCAATACGATGTGCAGTGGCGGATCCAGACCGGGTCATCTAGGGGGGGCCCGGGCGTGTTTCGGCAGTCGCGGGCCCACGTCATCACAAATTTTCTTCAAAATAACATTATAAATCTCAGTGGTCTAGGGGGGCCCGGGCCCCCTAGGCCCCCCCCCCCTGGATCCGCCACTGATGTGACATTAAGGTTCAGTTAAATAATTATTTTAATATTGAAAATAAGATGTGGACAATTTTTTTTTCGTTTTCCTGCCCATACCTCACACACTGTACCTCTTGTATGCATGAAACAATTAAACCACACCAAAACACATTTAAAACTAGTATATATGTAAATGTAACAGGTTTAACGTCTGCGGTCCTCCTATGAGCTCGGCCGACTGTACAATTACATCCTTGACAGGCCTGATCAAGCTTGAATCTTTCTCAGCTCCCTGGGGAGCATACACCAGTGTGCAGCGAATTTCACGCGCTCCTTAGTTAAGCATTCCACAATTGCCATCTCTGCCTATTGCCAAGTTCCCATTTGCACCTGGGTCGAGTGAAGCAGTTGTTTAAGGAGAATCTGCACAGTTCCTCCATGCCGTGACTGGGGTTTGAACCCGCAACCATGCACGTAGCAGTCAAACGCCTTATGCACTAGGCCACGACATCCAGTTGTGCTTTGTCATGATTTACTGCAACAGTACAAATTTGTCTCTATTGCAAATATATTGAAAAATTAAATGCTTCCTTTGCTACTTGGAGCTCATACAATTTCACTCATGAATGCAGCAGTTTAAATTTACCCAAGATTTTTCTAAAATATTGTACTTATTGCTTTAGATGGCTCTTGTGACGTATCATTTTAAATGCATTCACTATTTTATACCCTAAATACTCTTCCATGTCAATATTGCCCTACAACGCTGAAACGACGTGAATCCATTGTAAGTAGCCTTGTCTTGTTTTTTTATGCTGGCTTCTTGAACTTTAGGACAAGATTTGTTATAGTACAGTATTTGCTCTGCAGCCAGCATACTATACTGGTTGCCCCATACGGAAAAGTGTCAACCGGTTTGGTCCCCACCATTTAGTAATATCAGCTAGAGCATTACAAAATATCTTATGATCACAAATACTTAATATTGTTGCATTGATGTAAAAGTACACCTGCCACTCATTAATCAACCAATTGGTGCAGATACAATTGTTGCAGGACCTGAAATAATTGGGGGTGAGTTGTAAAAATTGGGGGTGACTAGTAATGAGAGCAGTTTGTTCTATTTATAGGTCCAATTTCTGGGTGGCACATCCTTGGAGTGATTAACAGACTGTTAGTGACTTACAGTTAGTGACTAACTGGCAGTTAAAGACTAACAAACAGTTAGTGAATCAACAACAGTTAGTGCTTACTAACAGTTAGTGACTAACAACAGTGACTTACTAACAGTAGTATCCAAGTGATGAACAACAGTTAGGGACAAAATGACTAAGAGTCAGGGACTAGCAGTTAGTTACTTACTAACAGTTACTTGCTAACAGTTAAGGACTAGCTGACTTACATGACTATCTAACAGTTAGTGACTGACTAACAATTAGTGACTGATTAACAGTTAGTGACAAACTAACAGTGAGTGATTGGTGACTGTCTAACAGTTAGTGACTGACCAACAGTTGGTGATTGACTAAAAGTTAGTGACTAACAGTTAGTGACAATTAGTGACTAATTAACAGTTTTTGACTTACTAACAATTTTTGACTAACTAACCATTTTTGACTTATAGTTTTTGACAACCAACAGTTTTGACTACAAATAGTTTTTGACTAACTAACAGTTTTTGACCAACTAACAGTTTTTGACCGACAAACATTTTTGACTACTAACAGTTTTTGACTACTAACGATTTTGACTTACAGTTTTTGACTACTAACAGTTTTTGACTACAAATAGTTTGACTAACTAACAGTTTTTGACTAACTAAGAGCTTTTGATTGAATAAAAGTGTTTGACTACTAACAGTTTTGACTAACTAACCATTTTGACTTACAGTTTTTGACTACTAACAGTTTTTGACTACAAACAGTTTTATACTAACTAACAGTTTTTGACTGACTGGCAGTTTTTGACTGACTAACAGTTTTTGACTAATTAACAGTTTGGACTGACTATCAGTTTTGACTACTAACAATTTTGACTAACTAACAGTTTTGACTAACTAACAGTTTTTGACTAACTAACAGTTTGTGACTTAATAGCATATTTAGTGACTATCAAATAGTAACTACCAAAACAACGGACTTAAGGACTAACAGGTAGTGACTAACCGATGAACAACAGTAAGGGATGCCTGATTAACAGTTAGGGATTGACAGTCATATATAGTGACTTACTAATTAAGTCATATTGAACCTATGCTGCCCCATATGAACTTGCCAACTCCAGCTAAACTTTTATAGGAATAAGAATAACAGTCAATACAATACACAAGTTAGTGCAGATCAGCAGAGCAGGTATAAGAAGCTATAAGAGGATTTATAGATGAACCCATGATATATGTGTGTTCCAGACCTAGTTAGTGAGAGATATAGAAAAAGTATAGTTGGTGTATCCGGAGAATCGCATGCCCCCTTGGTATGAAGAGATAGAGAGGGTGAGAGATAGACAGATAGATGGATAGATATATCTTGGATTAATAAGACAGGGATTGGAAACAAATGCACTTCAAAGGTACACTGTGCGTTTCGGTATAGTCCTAATGACTATTTTATTGCCCTGAAATAAGAGCAGTAATTACCTTGATTTCCCTATCAAGATTCAAAGGAACAATAGACTGGATGTCAGAATTATTAATTTTTTAAAATTCATAACCTGTTACAGTTGTCACACACTTGCTAAACTATGACAAGAAAACAGAATATTTTGAATGATTTCTAAAATGGGGTCTGCCATTTCTGTGGCCTGACTGGTTCTGAAGTTGTGATTTATTGACCTCTGACCTGTTTCATCTGAATGCTCAAATTTACCATATTTAAATGCTTATAACTCAATTCGAGGAAATTCGAAGATTAAGCCAGTATAACCACCAGAAAGAACTTATTCTCAGCTTTCTAATGAATGTGGTCTTATCTACGGCATTTGATGGATTTGATGGTTTATTAAGGTTTAAAAAATGTGTCTTTTTCTTCATTTATACCCATTTTGTGGCCTCAGTCGGGAAATTACAGGCCTACAGTCAAAAGAGAAACATGTCTGGAAATGTTAGAACTTGGTGAATATATCAAAGTGAGTGAAGAGTCCAAGGCACAAAAAAATAAGAAAATATTATTAGTAGCATCTTTTTCAGAATGGGGTGAAAATGAAGATGCTCAGTGTTCACTGAAGCGCAGAGTGAACATCAAACAAAATATGTGATTAACAATTAATTAGTGATTTTGGGCCAGCTCTGGGCCAATATGAAACTTTGTTAATGACCATGTAATGATAATAGTTTTACAACTTAATGAAGTTTCCATTCCTGGTGCTTATTCTTCCAAGGATATATCATGGGTTCATCTATAATTCCTCTTATAGCTTCTTATACCATATCATGAGTTCATATGTAGTTTCTCTTATACCATATTTTAAAATTCATTTGGCAAAACATACTCTTATTGTAAATTTGGAAATCGTAATCACTACAGCCAGCATATATCTTTTTTTCAAAAAGATTTTCTTGTTTATCACCTCAGCTTGGCAAGATTGAGTATTTTTGTGCTGTGAATTTGTTCATGTTTTTCGCTTAAGGTTTGCTACCATGCAGCTTATGTTTTTGTTTTGCTACAAAAAATTGTTAAAAAGAAATTAGCAGAAGATCTTTATTTTCATGAAGCAATTTCATTACAGCAATTTCAACCAAAATACGAAGTCGAAACTTCAACAGCTGGAGAGGCATTAAGTGATTAAACCAGAAAATCGAGTTATATCTCAGTGGATTGGCTCTGTGAAAGTGATATGCAAGATATTAACTGGGAATTTCATCATGTTATCTGAGTGGCTTGACTCAGAAATGATATGCAATACATTTACCTAATTTGACGGCTGCTTCATATTAATTCTTCCCATTAAAAAAATTAATATATATATATACAAATGAATACCTTGATAATAAAACTATTCATTCTCATGGGTATTGTGCATTCGCATGTGTATACATTGTTTTTTTTGTGGCGTTTATTTAGAGGGCAACCACAAAGAGAAGCTTGAAAGCTTATCGAGCTTGGCATTTTGTGATTTCCACCCGAGTAGAAAATACCCATCATTACTGAGCTGAGCTGTTCCTAAATTTTTGAATTTCATTGAATTTGGCTACAGTTTCATATTTCATTATGACTATGATCCCTTTAATTTGTGAACTGGTAAAAACATTTTAGTATCACCAAATGTCACAGAAGGCCAAATCTGATAAATAAGGCAGATGAGGTTGGGGTTGGATCCCACTGTTCCTGAGTACTGCCTCTTTGCAGTAGATTGTTTCAGCCGAACCATTTCAAGAGCTGTGGGGCAACTGATGGTGAAGGTCTTTGGCAATTGCCTCAGCTGATCAGGTTGAAGTATGAATAAATGTCAACAATGCGATGGAGGAGATCTTGAAACACTGCTAGCCTATCAAGAAATGTATTTTCTTGTAATCATTTCTTTTATTACTGTGAATTCTCTTGCTATAAACAAAGCTAATTTGTTGAATTTTGTCAAAGAAATTGAGCTGCGCTGGGTGCACTGACCTTCCGTATCCATGGTAACAGAAAAGTAACTTAAACACTTCTTATGGTTTTGATTTTTTCAAAATAGATGGTCAAATATCTGAAATCAATTCTCTGAAAATTTCGTTCAGGTTCTTCAAATAGAAAGGTCTGCCAAAAAATTGGTCAGAATTTTTGGGACTCCCCCCGTAATTCAAGAAGCATGCAGGGAATCTATAATTCTTATGAGAGTTTATGAGAGTCTGGATGTGACGTCAAATCAAGCAGCTGAAAGATAAATTGAAGAAAGAATATGAAGACAGCTTTAATTCCATCATTGTTACTTACTAGTATGCCATTGTAGCCCTGTCTCCTGGCTCACTTGGAAGGATTATATTCGCTCTTTTAAATAACATGCAGGTGCATGTAGATCTACCTCAGACATTATCATTACTTGGTTAATGCACTGGTCATTAATTTTCACCTATTTACGTAATTGGCAGCCTGTCCTGAAACGGCAAGCAGTTCATTGCATTTGCAAATAATGAGATCTGCTGAAGCTCTTAATGCAAGGTCAATTTAAATCAACCCTATGCAGACAAGGACAGATACAAAGTTGCTCAGTAAATGCCATAGCTGCAACCACTAAACCTTATCTTTTTAATTTATATGAAACTTATCAATTTTTTCAACTTTACATTTTCCTTATATTTTACAATTTTATGTAATGACTGTGAAGCGCATCTGAAAGTCTTTTCCATAGACTGCGCTATATCAGAATAAATATTTACTATTTACTATCTTTTAATAAAATTCTCGTACTTTTCATCAACCAAGTGTAAATTAATTATATCACAACTTATGGATGAGTGGGGTATTTATGCACCCCACCCTCAAATCAGAAGAATAGGAAATTGCTTGTTGCTTGTCCTTAACAGTCATAAACATATTTGAGTCTTTTCTTAAATGTATGAAACTATCTTTGGATGAATTAGTGTGCCCGATGCCCATCTCTTTATCTAATTTATACTGTAGAAAGATACATTAAACTATCTTTCCGTCTACAATCCATCTTTCTATCTAACTATCTATTTCTTCATCTATATATATATCTGCCTGAGATAGACAGACAATCTTTGTATACATGTCAGACTATCTAGCTGCGCCGTTTTATGAAACCGAAAGCTTTTGCCTCAATAGAGGTTGGTTCCAACACAGACACGGATATACAAAGGAGAAGAAGAAGAAGACATGGTTGAAATTTGACCCGTGAAAGCTAGGCCAGTTAATTTCTTTATTAATTTATTCCAGCACAGGAAGGCACCAACAGTGATTGGTCGAAAGTTAAAAACCTACTGAGAAATTAAATGTATTGTAGGTTTGAAGTGAAATTCCTGGGGTGAGAGCATATTACACCATTTTTTCCCCTCATACCTACCAACACCATAAAAACAGCCTAAACAAGATCCGAGAAGCCAAAGATCAGTTATGTCAGACTTAACCAACTAAGTCCTGCATTTTATTCGGCCTGATAACAAATTGTATGACTATTCTCTGTAAGATAAACATATGCTCTCTATCTTCTACACGTACATATTTATACAATTTTTATTGCGAGTGAACTCGCTATGGTTTCGGTCTTGGAAATCTGGGATTGTCAGAAATTTTGGATCGTTCATAAGAACCAAGGGAGCACTTTTTAAAGGTTCTTTTTCATGAAATTAATGAAGAATTGGCTAACTTGAGGCGTGGTCCTCACCTTTTGTGTCTTTTGTGCCTTGTTTAATTTGAGTGTTTAGTTTCAACCAAATCACGGCAAAACAGGAAATAGAAATATTTTTGTTATTGTTTTACTGCTCTCTGATTGGCCGAAACAGGTTCGATGTCTTCCTGATAGTTTTCGGACACTTCTACTAGGGCTAGAATTACAATTTTAGGCTCTTTTGAATCCTGGTGCCTTAATCTTTATGATTTCGTTTTTTCATGAAGATATCTCAATTAATTGCTGAGAATTCGTTGAAAATGCATAGGCCTATATATGGCAGTGAACATATTTCAAAATAATAAAAATAACAATGTACATATAGTGGCTTTGCTATTATAATGTTAAATGAAAGGAATTATTGCAGGGACATTTATCTGAACGAAAAATTATATTAGAAATAACCCCAGGCATCTTGATATATATGTTTACCAACTGGTGTCTCACTTTTGTCTTTGTAACTCACTTTTTAGCTATTTACAATGAAAAACTCGGGAAAATTGTGGAAGGGGTTAACAGCTAAAAATACAAGGCATTTTATAAGATCATTTTCAAGCTTCTATGTGCTTTATTAATGCACTAGATTAGCATTTCAAAATTTTCTTCTGCACACACATCTTGATAGGACAGCCAAATAAGGCAGGCTTTACTCAGCGCATTGCAATAGTGCATTCATATTTGTTAATTTAAGGGTGATTGAGTAGAGAGACGTTAATGAAATATTGTGCAAAATATGAAAATACCAGTGGTTGGTCCTTGACAAAATGTTATGAATATGTGGATACAGTAACAGTTACTAGCCTATCAACATCAACTGCACAACACAAGTCAAGTCAGCCGGGGTAAACCAGCACAACACAAGTCAAGTCAGCAGAAAAGTTCTTGTATTTTATAACTCAATTTTAGAAGAACATTATTGCCCTTGCCTTGCAGTCTCTATTGCGTTGAGTGCAGGATGTCTGCAGCATTTTTGGAATCAAATTCCAGGATTTTCTAGGCTTTTCTTGGCCCAAATTTTCCCAAAATCAAGGCCAATCTTCCAGAGAATGCAGATTACTTTTTTCTGATAGTAAAAATGTATCTGCGACCTGACTGTCACAAGAAATTGCAAAATATTCAGCTGTGTTTCTTTTTTTTATTAGTATGAAGCAGATTCCAGGGCTTTTGTGGTAAATGCAATTTTTTCAAGGCTTTTCAAGGACTGGCAGACACCCAGGTCACACCCTTTGAGTAGTTACAGTCAGGGAAGTGCAAGTGATTACTTCAAACTGCTTGTGTTACTGTGATGTCATTGCATATTCAATAGGTCAATAATGGATCATTTGGAGCCTTCTACAGTTTTAATCAATCAAGTAACTAAATTATTGCCAATATTGCTTCACAAGACTGGCATTTTTGAAGATGCATAAAGAAATATAGTCCTAAAGACGACTCCTAAATACATTTTTAAACTTACCATTTTAGATTTATAGGAAATTCACCCTGTACTAGGAGTTCCTACTTTGAAATATATATGAAGATTGAGGGATGCGACAAAGAATTGTTTCAGCAAAGCAAAAACTATTTTGTGGAGAGTTTCCGAACCTGGGTCCCAACAATTGGGAGCCCAAGGCTCTACCAGCCGGGCTAGCCCCCTCCCTTATATTCAAGAATTGTAATTGGGTGATGGCCGCTTGGCCATGATGTGAAAAAAACTAGGACCCAGAAATTTGGTTGGGGACCTGCTTTTTCAGACCTCACTGAGTCCCCAGGACTCACTTTTTGAGCACCCCAACAGAAACCGTGGTGTTGATGCTGGTCTATTGTTTGGAAAAGGTGTGAAGTTCAAACTTGAATTGGATGACACAGTTGTTTTAATTAGTCAGTCAGTAATTAGTCAGTCAGTAAATACTTAAACCGATCATGAAGGTACACTGAAAATGTTGTCTGAAATAATTTTGAACATTGTACAATGTGCGACACATGACAGAGCTGTTGGTCGCGAAAAACAATTTGGGGAAATATCTTGGTGGTTTGCCCCCCCCCCCTGAAAAAAATCCTGGATACGCCACTGGTGCTGGTTACCTTTTGGAAATTTTTGTGGTGTTTTTTGCAAATTTATATTATTCAGGGGGAGAAAAATGGGAAATAGTGAAGAAAAACGGGGAAATTGTGCAGAAAAGACCGAGGATATATGCAGATCCGGGCTCTGCCAATAGCCTCAGCAGTCTATTCGCAGAGCCGGGCTCTGCCAATAGACAGTTGTCTATATGCAGAGCCCGGCTCTGTGAATAGACTGAGGAGGCTATTGGCAGAGCCAATGATCCATTCTAGCCTTCCTTAAGAAGGAATAAGTCAAGTTACTGACAAATATTTATTGCCTGATCGCGGCATTTTGTTTTGATTGAGATCAGTGCAAGATCGCCAACCTGCAGAACCAGGTGGGCCTGTGACACAGAGGGCGACACAATGCAGTCACGTCATTGAGGCCCTGAAAGGTTGTCAAGCCTTTGTTAGAAATTCAAGTAATCAGAACAAGCTGGACAGCTTCATTGAATTGCTAATTTGTTCAATTGTTACTTCAAATTGAGGTTCAATCTGAGCAGATCTTCAATCAAGAGTTTGCTTGATGACACTTGAAGTGCAATTCAGTCCTGATGACAAAAATTTACTGCCATTTAGCATTTGCCAGATGACCCAGAAGTATTAATAGATCTATGGCCTACAAGGATTTATGTGTATATTTGCTTAAAGAGACAATTATACCTGCTGCTTGATTTAGGTGTAATAATCTAAATTAAATAGGGCTGAACATATTATTAATACATTATATTGGAACTGTTTTGTGCTTCTTTTAAAATTTTATTTGTAACTTTTCCATTGTTTTTATTTCTTTTTCATGTTAGATGTATCTTTTTGCACAATAAATGATACAAATATTGTGTTGATGTGTACATTTATATATCAATCCCTCAACCAGATACAATTACATGTCAATGGCTAGTGAAGGTGTCTAGCCTTAATCAATATACACTGCAAAGTGCAATCAGCTTTGACACCTGCCAACTGCACCCCATGTATTGTTCCTCAATGACAATTAAGGCAACTTAGGATGAACAAAGCTTCAGATCATCCAGAATTGAACTTGACACTTGTGTCCAGACTTCAGAGCAAGTGGCCAAATGTACAGGCAACCCATTTGTGGCCTCTTCAGCAGAATACACTAGGTAGCGCTCACGGCGTTTTACCACGGCGCTGTATGTCGAATCTGCGAATAGGCTCGGTAATCTAAATACAGAGCCGCTCGGCGAATAGAGAAATGACGCTATTCGCAGCGCCCGGCTCTGCGAATAGACACTGCGGTGCAGAAAAAGTGGGAAATCTGTTAAAACTCTTCGTATAAATCCCCTTTTCTTTCAGTTTCTTTTTTCTGTTAATTTCCCCGCTTCTTTTTACTTTTTCCCCAATTTCTGGCCATTTCTCCCATTTTTCTTACCTTTTCCCCATTTTACTTATAATTTCCACATTTTGCTTACCATTTACCCATTTCGCTCATAATTTCTCCATTTTTCTTACCATTTCCCCATTTTCGTTTCTAATTTTGCTAATACATCTGCAGAAATTTCCCCAAAATCTGTTCAGGGGGCAAGTTGTCCCGCCTGCCCTCCCACCCATACCCCTAATGGCTATGCTACTGATCTCAATACCTTTTAGACCTGGCCTTCCTGCTATTGACATAATTTGTTGTAAGCCGCTTGTAATTTCTTTTTTACTGCACCGCCCCCCCTCCTGGTGATACCACTGCTAAGTTTATTGTCCGTTCTATTTCTCTGATCATGTATGAAAATCTAGGCCCCAAGTTCTACACCATTTTCCCCATGAATCTACTCACAAAAATGGCAAAACAACATACGCATAGTGAACTCGCATGTGTTCCGCTTGCGACACAAATTCTAGTTACAAAATTATTAGGTATATAAGGAAAGCATTTGAGACCAGCATTTTGGCTGACATGTTTTAATCACTTTATGTCAGTAAATCCAGAAGTCTTAATATCAGATTTATGAAGAAGCCCCATCTATCAGATTGATGTTATAAAATAAGACATCATGTGATTATCACAAGAAAACATCTAATATTACTTCATTATCATACCAGATATGATAATGACATAAAAATGCATATTTCATAAGATTGCAATAAGTTGGATTTTCCATGGAACAACAATGTGACAAACACATACTCATTATTGCAATATCTATCAAAATATGGGCATGATAATCGAATAACATATTTCAGTCACAAAAGATGTATTATGCAGGAATACAATTTATGGAAATGAGACATTTCAAAAGATTATCTCAAAAACATACCTAAAAACTGTTTCTGCATTGGAGGTCTGAAATATGCATTTTATTCATAGCGCATCAATTAATTCAGTACTGGACCCTTAAAAGTATAGGTCCTTGACAATAAAAAGAAAAAAAGCATAATATTGGCATAAACGCTGGATAACAATTAAAGTATGCTAGTATATCATTGCAGTTCAATGAATTATAATTTTGGAATCTGGGAGATTTGCTCATCTTCATCTGCACCACCATGTCTTTACGAAATAAGAAGCTTAGTTGCGGAATATGCACAGGGATGTAACTAAAAACAGTGTCTTGTCACTATGGGTGATCTAGGCTTCCTTTTTGGCTTAAGACATGCAATTCGAAGATTGAAAGATTGCATCTGGGAAGGTTTTTTACTCCACCTGCAGCAGTGTATGGCATTGTGAATATTATAGCTCCTACCCATGATTAGCAGCGAGTGGTTTCAGTGCTATATGCATAAAATGCATTCTTCTATGAAGAAGGTATCTGAAGGAGCAACTTCAGTATTTAAGTGTCTGAATGAACCTACCATACCAAGTATGTCTCTGCCTTTGTTAAGAAGAGTTACGAGATAGGTTATATGATTTTTCGATAACGTTTGTTTAATACAATGCTTGTTGCAGGCCGCTAACATTCAAAGCTGTCAGTTATCACTAGGCTTTTCATTGCTAGACGTCACTGTGATAATTTTTATATACTGCTAGTAACTATAATTGTGGCTGCACCTGTATATGCTACAACACAATTTCTGTCTACGCAGCACAGTTTTTGAAGCTCGTCAGGTTCACCAAATGGACCACAGTGGAAATAAGCTTAATAGCA
The DNA here is from genome assembly GCA_026936325.1 of Platynereis dumerilii. Classification (NCBI taxonomy): domain Eukaryota; kingdom Metazoa; phylum Annelida; class Polychaeta; order Phyllodocida; family Nereididae; genus Platynereis; species Platynereis dumerilii. Next base: position 1,072,797 of record JAPTHN010000092.1, on the reverse strand, counting down.
TTTCTGTACAATCCATGGTGAGGGTGTATTTATATGCTCTTACTGAAAAAAATCAAATCAAATTCAAGATGTGGAAAGGTTCGAACTGAAGGTTTAACACCCTGCCAGAAATGGTGCCATAAATAAACCATCATAAACAAGCAATAATTTCAGGGTGGCTCCTCGATACAGCCAGTGTTTGCCTTAGAGGAATCTCCCCACACAATGAAAGTTTTTTTCTTTTCAATAAATGTGTGACTGCCTCTATGACTGAACTTTTATATGTGTACAGGGTGGGGAACCAAAATTTTCCATGAACTTTCTTGTGCTAAAAAAGCATCTCACATCTACAGGAAAATTATGAAAACAATACAGCATAATCATTAAGGTATCAACCATACCTGTGGAAGGTTAGAATGTGCTGTGATTAAAAATGACTCCACAGCAGAGAAAAAGGAAGAGGTGGTCAGATTTGCTTCAGTGCCACATGGACTACAAAACAATCCCTGACATAGTCAGACAGACCTCACAAACGGATTACAATATCATGAAGGCAATCAATGATAGGAAAGGAATAAGAGGGAAGTCTGGGAGTTTGTGGAGAGAATTAAGAGAGGAATTGAGCATTCCTGGAGTCACTGACCACAAAACTAACCAGGTACCTGCAACGTCCATGAGAGAGGTGGTCGAAGAGCTACAGATGCACCTCAAGGCTGCCAGAGCGGCTATGCAAAATGATTTTGGCCTGAAATCATATGTCAGGACCCTAACGACACCATTTGGCCTATTCCATGAGGCCAGAAGATAGAAATTGTGAAAAAATTATGGGTTACATTAGGAAGCATGGCTCGATATTCAATTTTTTTTTCAAACTATAAACGTTCGGTTGTGGATTCCATTGTCAACAAAAGAAACGGCAAATTCTATATAAAATCAATAGAAGATGTCGATGGGACATTCAGGGCAAAGTATCCAGCTCAGGCAAGGGTTTCGGGAGTTATGACTTCAGATGGAAAAATGATGCTTTATTTCGTTTTCATGCGAGTAAAGGGGGACAGACCTGATGCATTCTACTAGGTCCAGTGATGTCATGTTTTGCCAAGGCTGGATGTGAATTACCCCAATGACAACTATAGGCAGACTCAGGATGGTTTCCCATGCCTTATGGCCAAGAAAGTTCAGGATTTCCACTTAAAGAAATTTCGGAGATTTCTGGGCGGCCAACTTCTGGCCCTTCTCCAGCTCGGACCTTAATTCCCCTTACTTTTCCGAGTGGGGCATCTTAGAATAGTTGGTCAACAAGACCTGTCACCACGATGTTGTTCTCCTCCTAACTGTCTTCATGGCTCACGGCCTCAAAATATGAAGGTGCTTTTTATCAAAGCATCACCAAGTTTAGACGGCCATATTGAATTTTTGATTGGAGATAATACAAGTCAAACTTCACAAAAAGGATCCTTTTTGTCTTGTTTCTAAGGCCTGAAAATATGAATTTGTTACGACTTAGCAAAACCTTTCATTTCAACTGAAGTTTGAAATATTCCAGATTTTGAAAAATTTGCTTCCCCACCCTGTATGTTGATTGTGCAAATAAATGTCTATTGTCTATCTGTTTGTCTGTCTGTTTGTCTGTCTGTCAATTGTAGTACATTTTGCAATACGTATATCGTTGCACCTTAATGGTCATAGCTGGATTGGCACTTCCTTTCAAGATTTAGAACCCACCAAATCCGTCTCTAACTGCAATTGGTATTTTACTGGCTTGAAACACATCAATTGAAGTCGATTTTGCCTTTTTAAAACTGTGTTACACATTTCATTATGGGCTTAATGCCCTTAACAATGGAGCTTTTAATTGCTGAGAATTATAAGGATTCTGTTGAATAAAAGACAGGTGTTCACGTTCCACACTCAAAGGAGAATATCAAAGAAACTATCCCACCACCTCATTATAGAATATAGGTGCATCCGTCACTGAAGGCTATCCTTAATGTATATTGCAAATAAAAACTGGTCTTGCAGCTTTCTGTTATAACTTATTCATCATCTTATTCTACAGTATACAGTCTGTGTTTATATTACTGTTGACTTTTCATGCATGTTTGCAGCAATCTGCTTGATTCCAGCTGCAGACTTGTGCACCAGCAGCTTGCCACTTGAAGCAGACAGCCCAGAACAACAGCAATTATGCGCCTGTTTCTGCCAAGGTGGCGACATTATTAGTTCAGAGTAATTTTCAAGTCAATCTCAGTGGCTGTAAATAGGCTATGCACTGTGTGTGTATATATGCAATAATTAAAAGATGAAACTTATGTGCTGGTAATTAAGAGGGAATAAAATATGTATAAATCTAATAACTGTTTATTAGGAATAAGTGCAATCCTATTATTTATTTTTTTACAAAACAGGGCAAGAAATTATTTAAAATTAAAAAAGAACTTGAAGCCAAGTCCAACAGATACATTGTACCCTCCTGAGTACTTCCAGAGGTTGCTTCTATACCACATGCCCACAATGTCAAATATTCTTCACACACCAAGCTCTTGAAATTGATAACTGTCATGCACCAACTCGTTCGAGGTCACATTCCAATGCTTGTCATATTATTCTTTGTGATTCATATCCAGTAAGTGAGTTCATATACCCTCGTCTATGAATGAGCGCATCTCCCTCGAGTGACAAATTGACCACTCATTTTACCATGAAAGTTAAGACCTGCAGTGACATCATTGCTGTCTTCAAACAACAGTGATGTAAGCACGTGTCCTTCAACAGCAGAAGCAATAATGCTCTTGACTCTCGTCCTCGGGCATCTCATGTGATTGCACCTTTTTTAAAATCTGATTACGTAATTTAGATTTTAATAAGATGAAGTAAATTTGAATCATGTGACACTGTGATTCTGACAGTAAGATATCCGTGACTTGACTCTGCTCAGATAATTACAAATTCTACACTTATATAATTACAAATTCTAGAGACTTTGAAAAACACCTTGTGATGTGACAGCAGTTACAATCTTTCTCATTTCAAACATTTTATTAACAAAGACTTCTATTCGCTATTGATGCAAGCCTACTTCGCTTTATTGAAATTCATGACACCACATGCCCTGAGTCATGGAATTGAAGAGCAAAAGAAAAGGATAGAAAAGAATTAACATTTGCCTGGCATTTAAAACAGAATATGTTCCATGGTTTCTAAATACATCTGTGGTCAAGGTTCTGTGGCCTCAAAATTTGACCAGAAGACTGAAGTTCTAAACCATTTATAGAATGTCGGCAGCTCCCTTGTGAGTAACAAATAGACTTGTATTGTATGGAGTTTTGCTCCTAAGGTACTATAATTCTTTGTAGAAGAATTTAAAAAAACATTTATTCGGATTAAAAGGGTATGCCAAGTTATCCTTTAAAAATGGTGAAAGAAGCAGCAATTCAATTAATACAAAAATGACTGTATTTGCAAGTAACCCAAGCACATCTAGCTGGATTGAGAGAATAATTTACATCAACTCCTTTGAGACCAAGAGAATTGGCAAGACGCTGAGTGCAAAAGCTACTGGTGGAACCGTTGTCTAACAGGGCAGTGCCAGGTAAACTTTCATTGACACTGACACTAACATTGTACTGTAGGCAAAAATACTGGATTTGCTTTTGTTTGAGGTGTGTACACATGAATATGATAAAGGACACAGCATTTCGAGCTAGGCCAACAAACATAAGGACTGGCAACACGTATGTGTGCAGATTATGAACCACAAGATAAATCCAGGCATTTCCTAATTACTGGCCAGAATTCCGAGCAAGTCTTTAGCTTTGCTTTGATTAACATTTGATGATGCAGGCCGGAAAGTTTCCATATCAAATCCTTCAGACATCGGCAATGAAAAAAACAAGCAATTAGGTGTATTGCCTGGCAATTCAAAGTTACAGACGTCCTCAAGGATTGAGTTTATTGAAGGTAATTCAAGAATCATGCAGTAAATCTGCTCATGTGGGAGTTTATTTCAGTACGGATGAGACTTTGAATTAAACAGTTGGAGAGTCTGACTGTAAGATGCATTGAAGCAAGAACATGAACTCATATGCACTCTTTTAAATAACATGCAGGAAGATCTCCCTCAGCCACTGCACTTATTGCTTGGATAATGGATTGGGCATTGATTCCCACTTATTTACATAATTGCCTGCCTGTCTTGAGACAATGCCCTAAAACAACAAGCATATCATTGCATTTGACAATAACAAAATATGTTGAAGCTCTTGATGCAAGGCCAATTTAAACAACCATAACGAGGACAGATCCAAAGTTGTGCAGCAAATGCAATTACTGAAGCTGCCTGACCCTTTCTTTTATGACTCAATAGTCTCATCACCTACATAGCATAGTGTAGATTATTTTAGTCAGTAGAACAGATCGGGGCTTTTACACCCTATATTTTTGCACTTGGCAGGCTAATTGACAAGCCAATAAAGTGAGGCATTATATTGAAACCGCTTTCTAATATACATCTAGTTGACCCAGCTACGTTGGATTCGAACCAGGATCCAGCGATTTGCCGCCCAGTATGCTAACAACTCATCTGACCACCCCACCAAATCAGAAGAATGTGAGCTGGCTTACCTTTAACTATCACACACAAATTCCAGTCTTCACTTACATGCACAGTGTACATGTATGAAACTAGCCTGGGATGAATTAATGTACCCACTTCTTTTTTTTAAATTTCATCTATATCAATGGATATATCAAACTTTCCATCTAAAATGCTTCCATCTCTCTCTAAATCTACCAATCTACAGGATCTTGACAGATGCTTATCCATCTTCCTTTGTCTTATTCTCATTTTTTCCATAGATTTGTCGGGGTTGAACATCCAAATTGCTTTGAAAATTGCTTCCAATTTCTGCCCATATCAATTCAATTAATATTATCAATAATAGTCCAGAAGCCAAACCCGAAATGTGACATCGAGTAAACACCCCTGAGTAGATTTAGTTTGACACTTGATGATGTTAGGGCACCCCAGCCTGCATATGGCCAGGGTGGGTTTACTCATCAACTGTGGCGCATAACCCGGTAATGCGGCCATATGTCCGGTTACGGACAAAATTTATTGAAAATTCCAAATATTGAGTTTTGAGGGCCTAATATTGTTTGAATCAAACTGAAATTGGTTCAGATATGTGCAGAATAATTGGTTTCATATTACTAAACCAAAAAATGTTACATTGTTTCTTTATTTTGTGAATTATAAGGAATTTATGGTCATTTTTCATGGGAAATTCACTTCATTTTCAGCCGGGCCTAATTACAAATCTCTCCAGAACTTCAGTTCTAATGCAGATATCAACATGGTTTAAACTGCAAAAACTTCCCCCTATTCTCAGCTTGCCAGTGGTGTCACATTCATGGCACTGTGATGGGTACTTTCTCTGCTATTAGACTTTAAAGTGATAAAAGTTACCCTACCCCCCTTATTTTCGAATTTATCAAATATTCATTGATTGGCAGAAAATTTCATCCTTAGGTTCTTTGTAACAAATGAATTGCTTAGGTATGTAAATGCCCCATTCAGAGAGACTACAGGTGAACACAGAGACCATGTATACATTGATAATTAATTATATATCATGTTTTTATGGCCATTTTTATACCAATTTCCTTCGTTTTACGGATGGATTTGAGTATTATGTCAGCGAAATGAGTAAAATGTAAGATATAAGATTGGTCCACAACTGTTACAAAATATATGCGCACATTTATATGGCATCTGATAGGTATTCAAATCACAATTAACTTTTGAAAGTTTGCAAACGATACCAAACGTGTCATGCAACCAGCTGAGACAGGCACATTTAGTTCGGCTGAGTTGGCTTTCTGAGAGCTTGTCCACCTATTCATTTGATCTTCAGTTCAACATTATCTTTACCTCCTCAAGATCTTCAGTATTCATAAAACCAAGTTGGCTCATAGTGTTTTTTATAGCTCAAAGATGGGATATAACATGTTATCTCTATTTTTTATTTCAGTGCAAGTTATCAGGTTGAAGATATATTTTACAAACCCGTGGTATCGATTTGACTTCAAATATGAGTCAGACTATTTTATATATATATCATTTGGTACATATCAATGTACTGGAAGGTTCTTAAGCAGCTGAACTTTCTTTTGGTTGATAACTGTCAAACCCAATGCCCAATATTTGTTACTTAAGTTACGCCATATTTTTAGTTATAATTATCTAATTCGATGTGATGTTAATTAATCTATGACTGATAGGCCTGCAAGACATCAATTATAAAATGTCTAGTATCCATATCTGGCTGTGATAAACTTTGCCAAAGATCACACAATGTTAAAATGCATATTTCAAGATTAAAAAATAAAATAGACTATGTAGATACATCATACATGTCTCTTGAATTACTTTACATCATATATCACAGAGAGACATACAGGCCTATGGTGTATCATGAAAAATCAGTACATTGTCTAATTATTCTAATGATCACTTGCACAAAACAAACATGACAATGACATTACATGTGTCCAGATATTGGTGTTATAAACTTTACTAGAAAATGACTTCATGATAATAGTGACAATAGAAAATACATTTTTGAGAAGACAACACAAATAAGTGCAAATGCTGAGGTTCATTTGGCTCTGCAAAATTCAGAAATGCAAAAATAATTCACAAAAAACCCAAGTCAAGGGTGAACATCATCAATATTCCTCAGAGTAACAGTGGCTGTTACTGTTATGGCTCATGCCACAAAAACGTATTGGCAGTCGCCATTGTTTAGGAATTGTAAGCTTCAATCCAAGAAATGTCATGTTTTTTGCAGTTACAAGTCTTTAGTTCAGTTGGTGGAGCAACCACATCCGGTCAGAGCAAGTAATGCACTTGGTGCAACTTCATGCTAGTTATAAGTGGATGAACAAGGGTGACAAAAGTCCCATTCTCAGACAAACATCCAACAAGTGGACTGGAGTGAAATCACATCATATTTAATTAAGTTCAGAGGGACAAACATGAACATTGATCAGCATATGACTATTGGGTTTCCATGCAAAGGTTGTTAAACCTTCTTCTGCAAATAGGAATGGAAATGTGTACTCTTTGTAAACTGCATCTTTCATCTGGGGAAGCATATTATCATTTCTGGGTTGCTCTTGACTGAAGAGATGATAGCGAAAAAATATCAATGTCTGTTTGGATCACCAGCTATGTCCATTCTGACTCAATGTTACTGGCTCTGCAGCTATTTTAGCTGATATTAGCATCTGTCAGAGGCAGACGTTAAGATGAAATAAGGCTGTGAGACCACATCAATGTACTACCATACTCTTTATATTTACCAGCTGCTACCAATTTAAAATGCCATCACTATTGAATCATTTTAGTGCATTAACTGGTAATATCGGCTTAGCTTCAGTGCAGCCCACATTTTGTGCAACGGTGCTGATATTTATGCGTTTATCTCTGTCCTTGACACCAGTCTTCAGCCACAATTCTGATTTCAGGGCCTGCATGGCATTGTCAGAACATCAAGTTTCAGCATCTTTGACAACAAACCTTTGAGACAAAGAATATTGTGTTTTACTTTTTGAGTTTTTGACAGATTTGAGGCAACGCTGTCCATAAAATCACATGAATATGCCAGAATGATCCCCACCCCACTTATTATTACAAACAACAACACCCATCGCCGAAACAGCAGGAAAAATCATGTCAAAGTAACATTTGGATCACAGTGGTATTCATTTAGTGACTAAATGCAGTTATGAGTTCAATAATGCATCGGACTGTAGAAGGTCAGGTCACCAAACAGTTGAAGACCTAGAAGATCTTCGGTCGGTCCATCAAGAAGCTGATCCCTGCTTTTTATTGCATGCTCATTACGCAGCAAGAACAATAGACAAGTTTATTAGCTGATCAGTGATCACAGGACACTGCAATAAATCTGCTCCAGCAAAAAATCAGAATTGTGGCTGAAGACTGAAGTCATTGGCAGAAAGATACAAAAGTATCAGCCCCATTTCACAAAAGCTGGGCAGCACTCAAGTTCATAAACTGCAGGATTTAACAGTGTCTGCTGTTTAAGTAAATGGGGCAGGAGAAATCAAAGAGTATGATAGCTTATGACCCACACTGGCCCAGAGAACTAGCCTACCTTGAAGACAATCAGTAACTAATTCTAAATACGACTGATGCCAATGAAACTTCGATGGCCGTACTTCAAGATTGTAATTCCTCAACAGACATCAACTAATTTTTCGTCAGAGAAAAGCAAGCCAGGAAGGATGACCACTACAATGTCATGCCTTTGTCTTTGCAAAACTAATGTCACTTCTAGTTTTAGTGTATGGCTGGTCATAAGAAGTATATGCTATTTAATAGGGTTTAATGAACACTGTAGGCATGTGGTCCCCTTGGTTTTGAATTGATTTCTTAATCAAAACATTTCTTATGTCATCTTGAAGAACTATTTGCAAAATTATGCTCGTTCTTGAACTTCTTTATCATGGAAAATGCTTTGACATCGCAAGTCGCTCATTTCACAGGTATAAGAGTATGCTGTGAAGTTTCAAAATTTAAATAGTGACTTGTTGAACTTTTTCACATACCATATATATATTATACAGATAGTGGATGGTGAGGAGATCAATATCACCTCCTAAGGCCAATAACACTCAATTTTTAATATGAAATATACTTATTTTTTCCCATTATTTACAATGGGCAAATCTATAAAATGATCGATTGACATTTCAAGAAGTTAGATTTCCTCCTACCCAGGCCTTCCCTTAAGTAACAGGCAATTAAGTGCATTGTTGCTGCTAAGAGTGTAGGGGCGCGCCAATATCACTCTCCACACACCAATAACACTTTTAAGACACCCAATATCATAATTCATTGGCTTGGCGTGTGACTGATCACCTGGTACATGATTGGCCTTAAATTTTTGATGCAGAATATATATGTATATAAATATATGTGTGCATATATTTTGTAACAGTTGTGGACCAATCTTATATCTTACATTTTACTCATTTCGCTGACATAATACTCAAATCCATCCGTAAAACGAAGGAAATTGGTATAAAAATGGCCATAAAAACATGATATATAATTAATTATCAATGTATACATGGTCTCTGTGCTCACCTGTAGTCTCTCTAAATGGGGCATTTACATACCTAAGCAATTCATTTGTTACAAAGAACCTGAGGATGAAATTTTCTGCCAATCTATGAATATGTGATAAATTCGAAAATAAGGGGGGTAGGGTAACTTTTATCACTTTTCCTGATGTCCTTGATGTAACCAAAACAAGACAGGAGAGCCGTGGCACTGCTTCATACTCGGATGCAGTCCGTAATGGTGGGTACTATCCCCGACAACGAAACCATGAAGATCGAATTCAAGATTCTAATCGCAATACCTTTCGAAGAAGGTCGGACATGGAAGATGTCATAATTAACCGAAATGGCTGTAGGTTATGTAATGAGCCAGGCCATAATGTTAACAGATGTCATCACACAAGACCAGTTGTGTGCAATGAGTGCAATGGTAGAGGGCACAAGGCGAAACACCACAGACAGCAGCGAAGATAACTTCTTGGCCATGATTTAGCGGCCGCCGCAGAGAAAAAAGACAGTAAAAATGATGTGCCTCTGGGCATTGGTGACATTACAAATAATGCGTTTTATGTTTGATGATTTTATCTCTGATTTTAATGATGATGTATGTAATAATGATGAAGTATGTAATAATACAAGTGTTTTAAATACTAATTATTTAGTTGGTTCCTCTGGAAAAAAAATAATCAATAATGATCTCTTAAATAGACTCCGTAAGATGTACCCTGAGATTTATAGTGCTATTGATACAGGGACATTTAAGAAGTGTGCTCAGCCATATGTTAAGTTGAGTAAAAATGTGAGTGAAGCAAAGGGGTTAACTTTAGGCCATCTCAATGTACGAAGTTTACTTCCAAAAATTAATGAGGTCCAGTTTTTGGTTCATATTTCTGATTTTGATGTATTTTGTATAAATGAATCGTGGTTGGATGAAAATGTTAATATCAATGATGTGTTTTTACCTGGTTACAACATTCATGGTGGTGGCATTGTTGTCTATGTTAAGAGTGGAATTAAATGTGAAAGAAGACTTGATCTTGAAATGCCTGAACTAGAATGCATATGGGTTCAACTAAATGTTAAAGGAGAAAATGTTCTTGTCTGCTCTATGTATAGGCCACCTAGTGCTAATAATGAGTATTATGATAGAATCCTAGACACTCTTGAAAAAGCTTGTGCAGAAAATTACATCACAGTACTTCTTGGTGATCTAAACTATAATTATATTCTGGATGAATCCCTCCATCAAAATCCTTTGTTTTTGATTGAAAGTTTCAATGGTATGTCACAGTTAGAAAATAATTTTACTCGTGTGACCGAATCATCAGCTACTTTAATTGATGTTATTTTGAGTACTCATCCAATGTTACATCAGTTTACTTGAACATTTGAATGTACTTTGAGTGATCATTATCTTGTTTACACTGCTATTGACATTCAGAAGGATCATGTTATTAATAACCATAACGAAGTAAGATTCAGATGTTATAAAAAGTTCAACTTAGAATCTTTCTGTGACGACATTGTTAATTCAGATGTACTCAATGGTGTTAGTGATATTTCTGATGTTGAAAATGCCTGGAATATTTGGAAATCAGAATATCTTAGAATTTGTGATAAACATGCTCCTGTTAAAATTTGCAGAATTAAAGATCGTTATAAACCATGGATTAACATGGAAGTTTTACAACTTATGTATAAAAGAGACTTTCTGCATAAACAAGCATGCCGGACTGGTGATAGAAATTGTATGGATGAGTATAGAGGTGTTAAGTCAGAGATTGAATATATGATAAAACAGAATAAGAAGGCATATTATGATAATCTTTATAATGGAGCTGCTTCATAGCCCAAAGATTTATGGAATGAACTTAAAAACTTTCTGGAAAGACGAACAAAAATGTTACTGTTTCTAATGATATTCATACTGCCTGTAATTTTAATGAATTCTTTTCCAATATTGGTAATGTAACTACACAACACTTACCTGTACCTGATGATGTTATGTGGCAAGGTCAGGCTAGTATTTATGAATTTAAATTTTGTATTGTTGAAGAAAGATCTGTTGTTAAATTGCTTAATAAATTAGGATCCAGTAGTTCATTGGATATCCTTAATTTTGATTGTAAATTACTCAAGTTAGCAGCAACATGTATAGCTCCTTCCTTAACTCATTTATTTAACAGGTCAATTCAGTGTGCTATTGTACCTAAAGATTGGAAATATTCAAGAGTTACTCCTATCTATAAAGGATCAGGAGATGTTAAAAACTGTTCTAATTATCGACCCATTTCTGTTATTGGTCACTTAGCTAAACTTTTTGAGAAAGAAATTCAATGTCAGTTGTTAACTTATTTGGTTTCACATGATTTTATCTCATTAGACCAGTATGCTTACAAAAAATTCCACTCCACTTCAACTTGTCTTCATACAACTATAGATGAATGGTTAGAGAATATGGACGATAATCTTAAAACTGGTGTTACATTTATTGACATATCTAAGTGTTTTGACACTATTAATCATGAACTTCTCATATCCAAATTATGTAAATATGGTATTAAAAATAATGAGTCTAAATGGTTTCAATCTTATCTTACAGACAGATGTCAAAGTGTTTTCTATAATAAAAAATTGTCAGAAGCTCTAAATGTCAATATTGGGGTCCCCCAGGGATCCAATCTGGGTCCATTACTTTTTACATTATTTGTGAATGACCTCCCTAATTTCATTGTTAATGGGCGAGTCTCAATGTATGCAGACGATACTATCGTATACTGTAAGGGAAATAATGTTTTAGAAATAAGTGATGAGTTGAATGAATGTCTTGAAAATGCAACTAAATGGTTTTCTGCTAATTGCCTGGCTCTTAATGCAAATAAAACGGTCTCCATGTTAGTTGGATCAAATGTTAATTCAGATATTCAAAGTAATCTAAGTTTAAAAATTGATAATCATGTTGTCCAAAATGTTGATGTTACAAAGTATCTTGGTGTTCATGTTGATGGAAATTTAAAATTTGATAAGCATATAAATGAAATTGTCAAAAAGATTACTGGCAAACTTGCCTGGCTTGGCCGATTAAGACTTATTTTACCTAGAAATTTACTTGAGGTTGTATACAAAACATACGTTCTTCCGTTATTTGATTATGCCTGCACTGTGTGGGGTTGTACCAATGCAAATGTAAATATTATTCAGAGATTGCAAAATCGAGCAGCCAGAATTGTAAGCAGTTGCTTTGATATTATAAATGTTAGAGGTATTAATCTAGTCAAACAACTTAAATGGCAAAATGTCCAAGACCGTATTAATTATTTCCTAAGTATTCATATGTACAATTGTATTCATGGAAATGCTCCACCACATTTGGTAAATTCAGTCGTTATGGCTTGTGATGTTCATGAAATTAACACACGATTAGCAAATACATTAAATGTAGTTATACCTGAATGTCAAACTCAGTTTAGTAGAAAATCTTTTATATACAGGGCCTCCATTGTATGGAATAGTCTGCCAGAGGAACTTAAAAACTGTGATAGTCTTGATGTTTTTAAATACAAGACAAAGAAGTATTTTAGCTAAATTGTTTTTATGTTCGATATGTGCTATTTTTCTATACATGTATTAATTCAATTTTTACCAATTAACTGTACATACATGTTTTTATCTGTTTTTACCTGTTATGGGCCACCTGAAAAACGGTTCTACCGAGTGTGTTTACCCATGTAAAATATATTCTAAATAAAAAAATAAAATAAAAAAAATAAAATCACTTTAAAGTCTAATAGCAGAGAAAGTACCCATCACAGTGCCATGAATGTGACACCACTGGCAAGCTGAGAATAAGGGGAAGTTTTTACAGTTTAAACCATGTTGATATCTGCATTAGAACTGAAGTTCTGGAGAGATTTGTAATTAGGCCCGGCTGAAAATGAAGTTAATTTTAAATGAAAATTGACCATAAATTCCTTATGATTCACAAAATAAAGAAACAATGTAACATTTTTTAGGTAAGTAACATGCAAGCAATTATTCTGCACATATCTAAACCCATTTCAGTTTGATTCAGTCAATATTAAGCCCTCAAAACTCCATATTTGGAATTTTCAATAAATTTTGTCCGTATAACCGGACATACGGCCACATTACCGGGTTATGCGCCACAATTGAAGAGTAAACCCACCCTGGCCATATGCAGGCTACGGTGCCCTAACATCATAAAGTGTCAAACTAAATCTACTCAGGGTAGTTTACTGAAACTTTTTCTAAGCCTCTTTTGAGAATTGGCTTCTGGACTATAAACACAATCATGAAATGCTGATAAAGAAATATGTCAAGCTATCTGAATAGCAGATATCTAAATATAACATCTTGGTCATATGAGAGGCATATTTCTGAGTGATTGAGCGTTTAGAAAGGGAGGCGTTTGAAAAGTATTTATGAATAGGTCTTGTGGTAAAACTTGCCCCAGTGGTGGGATAAGTTAATTTTGCCAGTGTTTGGGGCACCACAACTTACCAAAACACAACTACACTGTAAGCCCTGTCCCCCCTGCTACTATAGAGAGCAAACAGCACAATGTCATGTGCATGTACTGCATACTTCAAATTTTCAAATATAACTGATCTTCCCTGAAACGTAAACATCTTCTGCATATTCTTTATATATTGGTAAAATTTTTCATTATGAGTTAATTAGGTATTCAAGGAAAGCATATAAGACTAGCATTTTGGCTGACATGTTTTAATCACTTCATGTCACTATAGCTGAGACCAGGATGTCTTGATATTGGATTTATGAAGAAGCCCCATCTATCAGATTGATATTATAAAATAAATTGATATTACAAAATAAAGCATCATGTGATTATCACAAGCAAACATCCAATATTACTTTTATATCATACCAGATACAATACTGATATAAAAATGCATACATTAATATAATACATAAGATTGCAATGAGTCTGTATATTCATACAACCACATAGTGGTAAGACTTACTTAATATTGCAAAATCTAACAAAATACTGGCCCAATAATCACATCACATATTATGACATATATACAAAAGGTAATTTATAGGCTATCTTTAAGGGCCTGGTGCAAATAAGAGCGTGACAAGAGGGTGAAAAATAAAGGTGTTCTTTTTGCTTGGAATCTTGCTGCAATTCGAAGTACATATACATGGAAATAAATAAACAAAAAAATCAGGGTTAAGTAATGATTTCCTTCATAGCTATTGCGATTTTTTAGTGGAAAAAAGGCAACAATAAAGCAAACACTCGGGTATGATTTATTTCTTTTATAAGTATTGTGTTGGTCCTATCTTATCACTTTCTGAACCTGCTAGGCCAAGAATGACAAGCATGCATATTTTGGTGGGCCACAGAATCGTTTAAATTGTTCCAATATTCAAAACTGTCATTTTTTCAAAGATTTACCCATTTTATCACAAGATAGAATTGAATATTTCCCAATCAAAGATTTACATATTTCAAAATTGATAAAGATGATGAAATGTTGCTCTGCATACAAAGCCTAGTATGTAATTTAAATTTCTAATAGATATTGTTGTTAGTATTGGAAATTAAACATGCTGATATGGCATTGACAATTTTATTGGAGGCGTCAGGGTCGGGACACCAGTTGAAAATATCAAAAATACATCAATAAACTGCAACCAGTGGCCAGAGATAAGTCACCCTGCTAGTCTAACATTATTCCTGAATCAATTTTTAATTTTTAATAGCTTTTATATTCATGAAAGAAGGTTTTTTGATAATCTTAAAGTTTATTAATATTACTCTTTTTTTGCCCCATTCCTGCAGGTCTAGACTATTTCTGGGGTTCTTTTGGAACTTTTTTCCATCTCTAATAACACAGAGGACTTGTGGAATACATAATAGCCTAAAGCCTGCAAGTTTCAGGTGACATGAGGATGAAAAACAGAAGGTGTTAGGGTCGGGACAGAGGTGTTAGGGTCGGGACATGCAATAGTTTTCAAGATTGGATAAAAATCCAGAAGGCCAGGTGCCTCCTTTTTAGTGCTAGATACTTGAGTCACTGTGGAGGAAAAATGCTGTAGTGAAAAGGTATATGTAGGCAGCCTGTGTTGGACTGAGGGAAACTTCAAAGTTAGTGTTAGGGTCGGGACAACTTTTACCAAGCAAGAAAAAGTGATTCAAACAAGTTGCTATTGCATGTATATATGGAAATAAGGTATGATATGCAATAGAGGGGTCCTCAAACTAAGCTGGGAGCGCAAACACTACATAGAATACCAAGAACCAACAGGTACACAGAGTTGTTGAGCAGATATTGCTAAAATTTCAATTTTTGGCTTCATTTGCCTCTTCTGAGTCTCATTGACACTATTTCACAAATACACAGAGCATCAGATTGCAAGTGATAGTCACAGAACCAGATCTCCCATGGCTACAGTTGAGAATACTTTCCTTTGACAATTTTTTAAAAGTATTTTCCAAATGAAGGGTTAAACATTGCTCAAAATATGCATGTCACGCTGAAATGCTAAAAAATGGCCATTTTCTGGATGTTCAAGGCCTCAGATTTCTGGAACCAATACTCTGATTGCCCTAAAATTTGAAATATTAACTGACAAAATAGCTTTAAACATAACAAAGTACTATGGAATGGAATGTACATATTTTGTACGGTTTTGCAGCAGATGCAATGCTGGCTTCACCTGAAATACGCAAAAATTTGCACCAGGCCTTAGAATTATATGGAAATTGGACCTTTAAACTCTAACAATTAAAATAATATTGGCATAAAACCTCGATAACTCGATAACAATTAAAAAATATACAATGTATAATGGCAGCTTAATGAATTATAATTTTGGAATCGTGGAGATTTGATCATCTTCATTCGCACCACCATGTCTTCACCAAGCAATAAGAAGCTCAGTCACAGAATATGTACCCGGATATATTTGGGAACCCTGGAACAGTGTCTTGTGTCTAGGTGACATCTAGTCTTCCTTTTTGTCATTAGACATGCAATTCGACCTGAAGATTGTACCTTGGAAAGGTGTTTTCTCCACCTGACACAGTGTATATTGCACTGTGAATATTGTAGCTCCTACCCATGAGTAGGAGCGAGTGGTTTCAATGCTTTACTGTAAGCATAAAATGCATTTTTCTATGAAGTAGGTTTCTGAAGGAGAAACTTCAGTATTTAAGTATCTGACCACACTACTTTAACCATGCCATGTACATCTCTGCCTTTGTTCAAAAGAGTTACAAGACAGATTAAATGATTTTTCCATGTTTGTTTAATGCAATGGTTGTTGCAGGCCGCTAATATGCTGTCAGTTAACTCTAGACTTTTCAGTGTTAGACCTCACCATGATAATTACAAGATGTAACAAGGTTCAAACTGAAGGCTCAACACCCTTCCAGAAATAGTGCAATAAATAAACCGTCATAAACAAGCAATAGTGGTATATTTTGCAATACGTATATCATTAATGGTCTTAGCAGCTGGGCACTTCCGCTCCAAATCTGGCTTAAAACACATTAAGTGATGTAGATTTTGCTTTTTTTAAACTGCGTTACACATTTCATTATGGGCTAAATGCCCTTTTAAAACAATGGAGCCCTTTTAAAACAATGGAGCTTTTAATTGCTGAGAATTATAACGATTCTGCTGAATAAAAGACTGTAGCTACTCAATCCTTTCTTTTACGGCTCAATATTCTCATCACCTACGTAGCATAGTGTAGATTATTTTAGTCAGTAGATCAGGTGGATGATTGGGGCTTTTGCGCCCTATATTTTTGCACTTGACAGGCTAATTTACAGGGCAATAAGGTGAGGGATTATTCAGCTTGCTTTCTTGCATAGATCTAGGTGACCTAGATAGGAAGACCCACCTTGACAGAGCAGCTGTCAAGGATGGGAGGCAATACATAGGCTGAGCACTGCACTTGCGACACAAGACCGTGTCGCAGCAATAATGGGCCTATCTGAAACCTGAAAAAGGGTGTGGTTGGATACTAAATGGTCTCAAAAACATTTCGTGAAGATTTGAAAAGATTCCTTCAATTTAAAGTGTGGAAATGGGCCGATTTTTACTTAAAACGACACAGATTCCAGGTATAAGTGAGGGGGGTATTTGCATAATTGATAACTGTTGATTTGCATGTTGTTCATGCTTCCAAATTTTGCAAACCTAAACTGAAAACTGTGAAGTTTTGTACTTCACACATTTCTTGCAAGTTTCTTGTGATCCCCTCTCAGTGACCAAGAAGAAAAAGAGTTTTATTGCATATGATTGGTGGGCATTCATGCAGTTCATGCCTCCCAAGAACAGTGATTGATTAAGACCACTATAGAATCCTCCCAGACCGCATTTTTATGCATTACAATCACAACAATTAGCTACTAACATCTCATTTTCTGCATTGAAAGCACAAAAAATACATTTAAAGACAGGTCATTAACAATTGGGTGTTAAAGTATCTCATAGATAGATAGATAGATATATAGATAGATAGATAGATAGATAGATAGATAGATAGATAGATAGATAGATAGATAGATAGATAGATAGATAGATAGATAGATAGATAGATAGATAGATAGATAGATAGATAGATGGATAGATAGACAGATAGATAGATAGATAGATAGATAGATAGATAGATAGATAGATAGATAGATAGATAGATAGATAGATAGTTAAACAATTTCGTGTCATTTTCTATTTTTAGGCATATTTAGCATGCAGGGATATAAAAAATTGCCACAACTGACAATTTTTTTCGTTTTTTATAAATTTATGTAACACAGCTCAGGTCATCTGTCCTCCTTTTTAACACCTTGGATTTTCTCAAGTTTAAAACTTCACACGTCAGATTAAACCAGTTGGCCACCTATGTTGCTTTCTGTTTGCAGTTTGTTGTTTTCTGTTTGTAATCTTCTTTGATTGTTTGTTTTTATCACTTATTTCTTGTAATGATTTCAAGAGTGCTCAGGCAATGCAATGTCCTCAGTCTACGTTGCCTACAGCAACGTGAAGACTGTGACCTCAGTCTATAGGTGACCCAGCTAGGTTGGATTCGAACCAGGATCCAGCAATTTGCAGGCCACAATTCTGCTTATCTTTAACTGTCAAACACAATTCCAGTCTTCACTTACATTTGGGATGAATTAATGTGCCCACCTCTTTTTTAATTCATCCATATGGATAGACATCTCAAACTTTCCATCTAAAATGCTTCCATCTTTTTCTTAATCTACCAATCCACAGGATCTTAATAATAGACACTTATCCATCTTCCTTTGTCTTATTCCAATAGAGATGTTGAGGTTGAACAATGAACATCCAATTTGAAATTGCTCGGAAAATTGCTTCCAATGTCCGCCTATTATCAATTCAATTTATATTAGCAACAAACACAATCATAAAATCCTGTCAATAATGCATCACCATTTCTTAAACGATCCATGGATCAGAGTGTTTAAGCCGCTCTTAATGTCTTCAAAAGGCAGCATCATTTGTTGGTGATAACCAACCCTTGTATGTGAGTCTACACAGTGTACACGATAGTTAAAGATTTAAGGCTCAATGCATATTTGTAACAAATCTTTATGGTGCCCTGGACATGCTTGTAATTGGCAAGATCTTTTTTGCTGCACAACAGTGGTTGATGTACAGACTGGAGTAAGTTGTGCCTTTCTTTTTTTGCTTCAAGTTGATCTGAATATGTCAAGCACTCTGACATGTTTTAATCACTTCATGTCACTATAGCTGAGACCATGCAGGATGTCTTAATATTGGATTTATGAAGAAGCCCCATCAATCAGATTGATGTTGTAAAATAAGGCATCATGTGATTATCACAAGCAAACATCTAATATTACTTTAATATCATGCCAGACGCAACATTGACATAAAAATGCATATATGCATTTATATTGCATAAGATTGTAATAAGTCTGTATACATATTCATACAACCACAATTTGAGTAAGACTTACTTAATATTGCAAAATCTAACAAAATATTGGCACAATAATCAGATCACATGTTATTACATATACAAAAGGTATTTTGTAGGCAGTCTAATTATATGGAAATTGGACCTTTAAAACGATTACATCAAAAACATATCAACTGTTTCTACATTGGAGGTCTAAAACACATTCATAGCACATCAATTCAGTATTTCACATTTAAAGTATATGTAGGCCTAGCTCTAACAATTAAAATAATATTGGCATAAATGCTGGACAACAATTAAAAAATATGCAATGAATTACGGCAGCCAAATGAATTATAATTTTGGAATCTTGGAGATTTGATCATTTTCATTCGCACCACCATGTCTTCACCAAGCAGTATCTAGGATGTACCTTGGAACCCTGGAACAGTGTCTTGTGTCTATGTGACATCTAGTCTTCCTTTTTGTCATTAGACATGCAATTCGACCAGAAGATGCACCTGGGAAAGTTTTTTCCTCCACCTGCAACAGTGTATATATGCATGGAATTGTGAATATTATAGCTCCTACCAAGAGTCCGCGAAAAGTGCCGGTTTGCCGGTCAAAACCGGCAAAATTAGCGTGTGTCCGGTAAAAGGAAAGTGGTTACCTGCCCAAATGTCCGACAGGTATGCTGGAGAGTCACTGAGATGACAGCCGTCAATGCAATCAATACAGGCCGTTTGAGACTCAAGAGCAATTAACAAACATCAATGATGCAAATTGGACTCACAATTAAGTGTCTAATGGATTGCAATCAACACATAGATCAGTTATCTTGTGTCAGTACATAGCTTATTGCAATTAGCAATCTCATTCTGACTTGTCAAATGACACAATAAAATGTCATGCTTTTTGAACAAGTGAGAGTCTGCTCAAATATACATTTGTCACAAGATTCAGTGGCGGTGCTTCAGTTGTGTTACTTGTGTATCAAGTTAATGAGGTGAAAAGTTCACAAGTTCATTGGTATTCCCTGTCAATTTTAAAGCTACTGAACGGCAATGTATTTTAGTTTTTACATTATTACACAAATTATACGCAAATTGTGCGTGCATGTATAAAATGACACCACAAATATAGGGGAGTGGTTTGGAGTAACTTTATATTTTTGACATTTTTAAAGGCACCGTTAACTCCAGAAAACCGGTTGAAAATATTGAAATTGGGATTTCGGGCTGATAACATTTCATTCGGGCTGGTAAAATTCAGAATCCAAATGCCCAAATGTCCTTTGTGTCAAAAACACTTTTCGCGGACTCTGCTCCTACCCATGAGTAACAGTGAGTGGTTTTAGTGCTATAGGCATAAAATGCATTTTTCTGTGAAGTTGGTTTCTGAAGGAGCAACTTCAGCTTTTACATATAAGTATCTGACCGAACCAACCATGCCAAGTATGTCTCTGCCTTTTTTCAGAAGAGTTGAAGATAGATTAAATGATTTTTCTATTTTTGTTTAATGCAATGCTTGTTGCAAGTCCCTAATATGCAAAGTTGTCAGTTAACACAAGGCTTTTCAGTTTTCGACCTCACCGTGATAATTTCAAGATGTGTAAAAGTTCCAACAGAAGGTTTAACACCCTGCCAGAAATGTTGCCATAAATAAACTTTCATAAACAAGCAATAGTACATCGTTACACCTTAATGGTCTTAGCAGGCTTGACACTTCTTTTTCAAGATTTAGAATCCTTCAAATCCGTCTTTAACTGCAATTGGTATTTTACCGCCTTGACACACATCATGTGATGTAAATTTTGCTATTTTAAAACTCCCATTTCATTATGGGCTAAATGCCCTTAACAATGGGGCTTTTAATTGCTGAGAATTATAAGGATTCTGCTGAATAAAAGACAGGTGTTCATGTTCCACACTCAAAGGAGTATATCAAAGAACCTATCCCACAACCTCATTATAGGTGCATCCGTCCCTGAAGGCCATCCTAATGTATATTGCAGATAAATACTGATCCTGTAGCTGTCTGTTATAACTTATTCATTGTCTTATTCTACTGTCCTTGGCCCTTTATTATTTTTACTCTACATTAATGACATCCAGTATGCAAGTGATTTATTTTACCCGATAATATATGCAGATGATACGACTCTCTCTGCAACCTTGAACACATTCGGTGCATGTGAAAACAGAGAGGTACGTCTCAACAATGAACTTGATAAAATTAGCACTTGGTTGAAACTGAATAAACTCTCGCTCAATGTTGGTAAAACTAAAGCCATGCTCTTTCACACTCCTCAGAAAAGAGTTATCAAACCTAATATACATATTGAAAATTCTGTCATTGAATATGTTGATCACTTTAATTTCTTAGGTTTTATAATTGACCAACACCTAAATTGGAAACCGCATATTCACTACATAACTCAAAAATTAACTAGAACTAATGCAATAATTAACAAGCTAAAATACCACCTACCTAAGACTGTGCTATTAACAATATACAACTCGCTTTTTCTACCTTACTTAAATTATGGAGTGCTGCTGTGGGGCGCAAGCTCTGGGGGACTATTCAAAATCCAAAAGAAAGCTGTAAGACTTATTACCATGTCAAAGTTCAATGCGCATACTGAACCCATATTTAAACATTTAAATCTACTGAAACTGCAAGACATATGTGTGCTGCATGAGTTAAAATTTTGTTACAAGCTTGAAAATAATTTGCTGCCTGCATACTTCTTAGATGGGCTATTTAGAAAGAATCATGAACAACATCAATATGAAACAAGACAAAATAATAATTTGCAATACCCAGTTATCAAGC
This sequence comes from Platynereis dumerilii, assembly GCA_026936325.1. Lineage (NCBI taxonomy): Eukaryota > Metazoa > Annelida > Polychaeta > Phyllodocida > Nereididae > Platynereis > Platynereis dumerilii. The sequence continues at coordinate 1,050,879 of JAPTHN010000092.1, read as the reverse complement.
ATTTCTTTGTCAAAAAGTCACTTAGGTATCGAATCCCACATACCTTTAATAATTCTCCAAGTATAATTATAAGTAAAATCTACACTCATAGTTACAGTTCCTTTTGTAAATATGTTAAAAATTATCACATAAGCTTGTACAATCTGTTATGTGACAGAGTTGATTGTTACGTTTGCAGAGGCTAATAGCCTCCTGGTCTCATCTATACACACAGTCTTCCCGCAGTTATAATTTATATTTTTTTATTATTCTATATTTTACTGAAACCAATACCGTAATGTGTGATAGGTAAGCTCTGTGCACCTTCATCTCATCATCTCACTGCATCTCCTCATTCATTCCTTGGTGGCCCCTTGCAAGCGTCAGTTTCATTGACTTTAGGGGTCTCCTTCATAATTACATTCATCACTAACATCATCACTCCATTTATTGTATGTATGAATGTAAAAATGTAACAAATAATTATGAAAATAAATAATGTCTGTCTGTCTGTCTGTCTGTCTGTATATAGTCTGTGTTTGTAGTACTGTTGACTTGTCAACGTCATGGCAATGTCATGCGTGTTCCAGCAGCTTGCCACTTGAAACAGCCAGCCCGGAGCAACAGCAATTATGCCCGTTTCCGTCAAGGTGGTGACATCATTAGTTCAGAGTAATTTTCTCCAAGTCAATCTCAGTGTCTGTAAGTAGGCTATGCACTGTGTGTGCATAAATGCAATAATTATAAGATGTGCCTGTCAAAGGGAATAAAATATATTAAATCTAATAACTGTTTATTTGGAGTAAGTGCCATCCTATTATTAATTTTTTATCAAAACTGGGCAAGAAATTATTTATTCATTTAAAAAAAACGGGAAACCAAGTCTCACGGATGCATTGTACCCTCCCGACTACACCAGGTGGTTGCTTCTATACCGCAGGGCCACAAATGTCACATTCTTCACACACCAAGCTCTTTAGAAATGAAATCGATAACTGTCATGTACCAACACTCCTTCTGAGGTCACATCCCAATGATAGTCATGTTATTCTTGAAGATTCATATCCAACAAGTGAGTTCATATACCCTGGTCTATGAATGAGTCACACTTTCCTCGAGTGAGATCATGTGTTTCTTGCTTTCCCTGTGACAAATTAACCAGTCATTTTACCATAGGAGAGGTAAGACCTGTCCTGCTGTGACATTGCTGTCTTCAAACAGCAGTGATGTACATTGTAAGCACATGTCCTTTAGCAGCAGAAACAATGATACACTCGTTCTTGGGCATCTCATGTGACTGCACCTTAATTTTTTTAAATCTGATTACGTAATTTTCATTTTAATCCGATGGAGTAAATTTGAATCATCTGACACTGATTCTGAGAGTGAGATATCAATGACTTCACTTCTCTCAGATAATTACAAAATTCTACTCTAATATAAGTATGAATTCTAAAGACTATAAAAAACACCTTGCTCTTGAAATTCATAACTGTCATGCATCGACTCCTTTTGAGGTCACATCCCAATGCTTGTCATATTATTCTTTGCGATTCATATCCAGTAAGTGAGTTCATATATCCTGGTATGGTCTATGAATGAGCACATCTCCCTCAAGTGACAAATTGACCACTCATTTTACCATAAAAGTTAAGACCTGCAGTGACATCATTGCTGTCTTCAAACAGCAGTGATGTAAGCATATGTCCTTCAACAGCAGAAGCAATAATGCTCTCGTCCTCGGGCATCTCATGTGATCGCACCTTTTTTAAAATCTGATTACGTAATTTAGATTTTAATAAGATGGAGTAAATTTGAATCATCTGACACTGTGATTCTGACAGTAAGATATCCGTGACTTGACTCCTCTCAGATAATTACAAATTCAACCCTTATATAATTACAAATTCTAGAGACTTTGAAAAACAACTTGTGATGTGACAGCAGTTACAATCTTTTTCATTTCAAATATTTTTGTTAACAAAGACTTCAATTTGCTATTGATGCGGACCTTCTTTTCTTTCTTGAAATTCATGACACCACATGCACTGAGTCATGGAATTGAAGAGTCGAAGAAAAGGATAGAAAAGAATTAACATTTTGCCTATGGTTTCTAAATACATCTGGGGTCAAGGTCTTGTAGCCTCCAAATTTGACCAGAAGACTGAAGTTCTAAGCCATTTATAGAATGTCAGCAGCTCCCTTGTGAGTAACAAATAGACCTCTATTGTATGGATTTCTGTATCTAAGCTACTATAATTCTTTTGTGCAAGAATCAAATACAGGCCTTAAGTATCACATTTATTTAGGTTGAAAGCTTACGACAAGGTATCCTACAAAAAATGTTGGAAGAAACAGTAATTCAATTTATACAAAAATGACTTTATTTGCAAGTAACCCAAGCACATCTAGCTGGATTTCCTTGCATTTTAATAATTCTACATTCAAAATACATATATATCAATTCATAACGGCAGTTATTCAGGGAATAATTCATTATGTCAGTCAAGATTTGAAAATTTCAACAATGTTACAAAATATACAAAAAGATTCAAATACAAAGGAATCACAATTTTCACAAATCACAGAAAGTATCCAGTGATACGGATTGATAAATTTAAAGAGTTCAGGGTCTTGTGCAAGCAGCATTTGATGATTTTTTTTGGGCTATTGCCCAAACAAGTCTGATTTATAGAGAATTTTTTATGACAATTGTTTCGATAAAGACAAGATGTCATAGACTACAAAATTAATCCAGCTTCATAAATACGTACACTGTAAAACCAGCAGCAACAGTTGTGACAAAGACTGCAATACATGAAAAAATTTGGCAGAGAACAGGAATTTCTGCCAAACTAACAGTCATTGCCATTACATTGATGCAGATGGTTTTTCACTGTTTGACTTCAACAAAACATTGTATATGTCATTTTGATAGCATAACTGCAGTAACATTATCCTAAACTACAACTGGCAGGATAGCCTAGTTGCCAGCAACTAGCTTTTACTTCAGAAAAATCAGAAAAAGTACCATACATAATTAATAACATTACATAGGCAGGAGCAGCAGCATGTTAAAAGATATTCACAAGACTTGTTCCCTATTACAAAAGGACTTCATCGAGTGTTGAATGACAATCTGCTGTTAATCATTCATAAATTGAAGTCAGCAATAGCTAGTTAGCCATGTTTGACTTTGCTTTCCATTTTTAAATTTGTGGCTCAAACGAATCTCATAGAAAAGAATCATTTTACTTCCAGTCCCCTAGCAAAGAATGCCAGCACTTAGGATCTGCAGGAAATGACTTTATAAAATGAGCTCAAGTGAAACATAATACAGGATTATTCTTGTAGCAATTAACCTCCAATCAAAGACTCCCCGCTTGGTTGAAGCGCGAATGACGCACAGAAGAAGAAAACTGCTTGTCGACTGAAGGCAGCCTTGGACGTGCCTTTTTAATGAGGTTCCGGAAACGAGAGTTGATTTTTGTCAGCAGGCGGCGAAATCCCAGACGGAATGTTCGGCTTGAGAAGCTGTACAAGAAAACGTTGACAGAGAAATTGGCGTAGTAAATGAGATTGGAGAATTTCTGCCAGACAAAGAAAGCGGGCGAAAGGTCGTAGTCGGCGTTAATGGCAGATTGGATGAAAGCGTAGGCACGAAGCGTATGAGAAGGAATGTTGCAGAGAAGGAACACTGTGGAGACAATTAGCAGCATCTGTGTGGCCCTCATCTGGTAGTGGCCCTTTTGTCTCCGGACGTGCACAGTCTGGACACATTTAGAGCCTGCACTGGTATAAGTGGCTCCACCTGGGCCTTCCATCATTCCTCCAGTGGGCACAAGGGCAATGGCCTGTCGCTCAGCATGTTCAGATGTAAAATCCCACTTCCACACTTGATTGACAGTGGCTTGATCCTTGGCACGATAGAAAATGCACACCAAATATGCTATCCGAATGTTGCACCCCAAAATCACGATGGTAGGAATGATGAGTGTGATGAAAGTATCGATGTTGATGATAACCCCAGAAGCCGCTGTAAACTCTGGTAATGGGGCGCAAAATGAATGGCCATGCAATTCCACCACTCCAGACATTATTGGCGAAAATAGATAAATGATCATGGCGAAGCAGGCCAAAGCCACCACAACATCCTTTGCAGTCCTGGCTCTGCAGACAAGCAGTCGATACCCGGGCATACAGACCAAAATGAATCGCTCCACGGTGAATGCTGCCACATACCACACTGACAGGAAGCTGGTGACATGAGTCAAATAGACTAAAGCCTGACACCAGCCATTCAGGTTATATATGCCATCAGCCCAGGATAATAAAACACAAATTAGAAAAGCGGAGTCCGACATAGCCAAGGCACTGAGATAGACATTGCAGGAGGTCTGTTTGAGGTGTGTACACATGAATACGATAAAGGACACAGCATTCCCGGCCAGGCCAACAAACATAAGGACTGGCAACACGTATGTGTGCAGATTATGAACCACAAGATAGAAGCCAGGCATTTCTGAATTACTGGCCAAAATTCCGAGCAAGTCTTTAGCTTTGCTTTGATTAACATCTCTTCTCTCCAGCAGCCATTTGATGCTGTTTCTCTGTCCAGGGTCACTGTCATAACCCCCGGCAGCTGGCCAATCCTCATCCACAAGGGTGGACCCTGTCCAAGTCTCCGAGCCATTAAAGGGCCCATCGTCTAGAGTAAACTGCCCTTGCATCCTGTTAGACAAGATCTAGAAGGCAGTTGTTACAGACTTCTATAGATTTGATTGATGGTAGTGGTGATGCAGGCTGGATAGATTCCATAGTAAAACCTTCCCCATTGTACTTGAATTCACGTCAGCTCCCTCCAGACATCTGCAATGAAAAAGAAAGCAATTTAGTGTATTGCCTGGCAATACAAAGTTACACACGTCCTCAAGGATTGCGTTTATTGAAGGTAATTCAAGAAGCATGCAGTGAATGAGTTTGTGTGGTAGATTATTCGAGTCTGGATGTAATGTGACTTTGAATAAAACAACTGGAGGGGCAGACTGTGAGATACATATAAAGCAAGAACATACAGCTCTAATTTCTTCATTGTTACTTTTCGGTATGCCAATGTTCATAGTCTCACAACCTTTCGAATGGAATTCACATTTAAATTTTAGTGAACTCCACTGATCTGAGGTTCGAAAAAGGTGATTACATGCAACAAACAGTTAATGCCAGTCAATGCTAAACAAGATAATCCACCTTGCTATTTTGTTACAGGGCCCCTCAAAGCACTGACAGAACATACGAATATGTTTCAGAGCAAGGGACAAATTACCTGAGAATTAAAAATTGGAACATTTGAGCATCTATTTATCCACATGAATTTGTTCATGAACTATAACTATAATTCATGGGATATCTCTTAATGATTAACAGGACAACTCGGAGGACACTAAATTACTAGACAAGGTAATACAATTCTATTCTGGCCATGTCAACACAAAATTTTTTTGCCAACTCACATTGAAACTGTGCAGGCAGTTAATCAAATATCAAACAGGTTTCAAGGTCATATTTTGAATAGGTTTGGTCGACACTGCAGCACAGTGACTTCATACACAGTTTTCAGTAGTTTTCTACAGGTTACAGAAAATTGATTTTATACCAATTGACTTTTGCTGAAACATGTGCTTTCTCCAAGCCAATTAATGTTTTGATCAAACAGGAAGTCATGTACAGTGCTGCCATGTTGTTGTACAATGATTGTTGCACTGTCTCAAGGCTTAATTTGTAGGGTAATATGCAGTGTTTTAAATAACATGCAGAAAGATCTCCCTCAGCCGCCCCACTTATTGCTTTGATAATGGATTGGGTATTAATTCCCCGCCATTTACATAATCGGCAGCCTAACTTGTGTCAATGCATTGCATTTGAAAATAATGAGATTTGTTGAAGCTCTTGATGCAAGGTCAGTTCACACCAACCCTGTACTGACTAGGACTGATCTAAAGTTGCTCAGCAAATGCTATAGCTGTAACTATTCAACCTTATCTTTTGTGACTTGAATTTCATCACCTGAAGTGTAAATTAATTAGATTAGAATAAGAGATGGCTGATTGGGGCTTCTACACCCTGTATTTATGCACTTGGCAGGAGGAGGACACTACAGGTAGGTGAAGGAAAACGAAACTGCTGTCTAAAACATCTATATACGTTTATGTGACCCAGCCAGAGGCTGGATTCGAACGTAGGACCCAGCGACTTGTAGCTCAGCATGGTACAACTCAGCTAACCCTCACCCAAATCAGAAGAATTATGATGCTTGTCTTTTAGAGTGGCAAACACATTCCAGTCTTTGTTTTCGTGTACGAAATTAGCTAGGGGTGAATTAATGTGCCAAACTCAATATATAATTCTCTTTGCTGATAGACAATTCAAACTATATGCTGGTCCATTTGCATTGCATCCATATTTCTCTTGATCTAGCAATCATCTTGTCCTTATAGTTACCTTTCAGTCTTTCTTGTCTCATTTTTTATTTTATTCGTGCCATAAAGATGTCAGGGTTGATAAATTTACATTGCTTTGAAAACGTCTTCTATTTTCTCCCCGTCATCAATGTAATTGATGAAGACTATCTGATTAAGAAATTCTGTCAATAATACATCTCCATTTTGTAATGATACACGGATCCACGGAATTTAAAATCACTCTTTACAAATGTTTTCATATGGCAGCATCATTCTGCAGTGAAAACTAACCAAGTTTGTATTTGAATCTAGCTCAAGATTTAATGTAAAATTCACATTTACAAAAATCGTAAAAGTTCTAATTGAAAGTTTTAACACTCCTCCACAAATGGTGCAGTACATAAACCATCATAAACAAGCAATATTGAAGTAATATTTTGCAATATATAATTATAACTTTATAAGATCTAAGCTGGTTCAATACTTCCATTTTGGGTGTAGACTGTAGAACCATCCAAATTGGTTGCAACTCGAGGCTGATATTTTCCTGGTTTAACATACATTATATGATGTTAATTTTGCCTTTCACTGTGTAAATAACACATCTTATGAGTTAAATGCTCTTAACAAAGGAGTTTTTAATTGCTGAGAATAATAAGGATTCTGCTGAATAAAAGACAGGTGTTCCGTGTACCACACTCAAAGGAAAATGTAGAAGAACCTATCATGCCACCTGATTATAAACAAAGTGCATCAGTCCCTCAAGGCTATCCTTAATGTATATTACTGAAGAATACTGGACCTGGTCCAGCAGCTTTGTGTTATTACTTATTCATTGTCACCTGGTGTTCACTAGATATCATATGGTCACCTTCACTGTATGCAGTCTGTGATGCATTACTGTTGGCTTGTCACGCTTGTTTGCAGCAATGGGCTTGTTTCCAACTGCAGACTTGTGTCTCAGCAGAATGCTTGACTGAAACATCCACCCAGAACAACAGAGCAATTATGCACGTTTCCATCAAGGTGTTGGCATTATTAGCTGAGAGTAATTATGTGTGCAAGTCAATCTCAGTTGCTCTAAGGTTGCAGTGTGTGTGTATATGCAATTATTATAATATGATCTGATTTTATATAGCATCTATTTCGATAAATCTGCTCATCGGCAATCACTGAACCAAACAGGCAATCGTCCGGTCTATACAAGTTATTATGCAAGTGTGTGTGCGTATGATCGGATTTAATATATGTAGCATCCATTTAAATAAATCTGCTCATCAGCACTCACTATACCGAACAGGCAATTGTACGGTCTATACAATTTGTTATACCAATGTGTGTGCATATGCAATTATTATAATATATGATCTGATTTTATATGGCATCCATTTCAGATAAATCTGCTCATCAGCACTCACATATACCGAACAGGCAACCGTACGGTCTATACAAGTTTTATACCAGTAGGGCCTAACCTGTCTATAAAGCAGGAGCTGGTTTGGAACTGGCATCAAATTCTTGCAGACACACTAAGCTGCTAAGGGGGCTAACATTAGCTTTGGAGTTTTCCTTTACTTGAAATAATTTCTTTCATGATATATATATATGCGGATTACATGTGATATCCTAAAATAACAATAAATCAAACACCACCATGTTAAGAAATAGTCCATAACAGAAATGAAGTATTTCAAGATTGTCAGGAAATTATTTATTTATTTTACCGACACTGGCTCTTTATCAGGTTACCAAGAAGCCCTTCTTGTTTTTATGTCGATTTTTGTCATTTTAAAACTTCTGTACATATGTAGGCCTACTAAATGTAAAATTAAGTAAGAAATAAATACGAAAATCCCTGTGCTTGCCAAGTTTGCCTTGATGACTCATTCCAATATGTTAGGCAATATCCTGGACTTGCCAGGCTATCAGAAAAAGTAGTGTTTCCAATGAAAGTCAGAATTTACTTCTTGACATCAGCGAAGACTCAGTTTTTTCTCATATCTCGAGAATTGTTGCCATTTGTATGAACTTTTATTGTTGATCATTGTATGACATGCTGCTGCTGTGTTAATATTTGTAACAGTTACTGAGCACTGAGTTGTTGTTGTTTTCTTTTGATTGATATTATCATTCTTCTGAAATTCACAATTGTTCAATTTACTTATCTGTAGATGATAATCCCCATTGTGTATCTAATAAATGCTGAAGCTGAACTTGCACAATTAAAAAAAAAAATTCAAGCTGACTGGATGTTTAGCTGTGATGTATAGAAACAAAACAGGGTGAAAGCACAGTAAGCGCCTCAATATTTGGCCCCTATGACCTAAGAATTATTTTCATCAGAAATGCAAGTGTAGTACATCAATTTGAACCTAATAATGTGTAGAACACAAAATTATGTTTGTCTTATAAATCAAGACAGGCATTTGCTGGGCTGCTATGAATTACATTATAAAAGTTCCATGAAATTCTAAGTTTTTCTGCTGAAATGGATTATTGGCTTTTGGTCAGTTTTCGCTGATGTGATATGGACAGTTTGCATGAACTGTGACGGATTCAACTTTTAAGCCTTGTCAGCATTCACTAAAATAATCTAAATATGTGACTAAACATGTTATCCCTGCTTAATTCGTGACATACCAGACCTCCAAACATCAGTCCCCAGACCAATTTGACATTTTTGTGGACGTAATGGACGGACATTTACACTTTTTAGCCTAGTGTCCAGTGTATAAGTTATATTCTTGGTGTTTCTTAATTTTTCAGTTGCGTACATAGGTAGGGAAAGATAGACATACATTTCAATCTCAGCTGAAGTGTTAGCTGGTATACAATTCATTTAAATTACCAAAAAATCAGTTGTGGACGTAATGGACGGACATCGATTTTAGCCATTAAATCTTCTTGTATCTTACAATTGTCAGTGGCCATTGGAATTTTTTTGCTGAAATTCATTAAACCAATATCATATCTAGGCAAAAGCAGCAAATTCGGCTAATAATCACATAAAAATACCCTCCAGCGAGCCTTTTGAACCCCTGAATGTAAATTTGAAAAATATGGTTACAAGCAGACTTTTCCTTTGAAAGTCATGGCTGCCATAAAAATAATATTGAAAAGTCAGCCAATGGTCCCTACAGAAAGCCAGGGAGGTACAGTAAACACATAGGATAGGATAGGATACTTTATTTGCACAACGTAGGCACTTACAATATAATGAAAACTGAACATACATAAATATATATATAACTAAAGTAAAATGTTGTACAGGAGGGCACCTGAGCAGAAAACTGCTGTAACCCAAAGGGTAGCTGCACCCCCTCCCCCTTTTAGATGTACCCAAGATAAACAATGATATGTAAATAATGTCACTGGCAGAATGTGAACTAAATATTAGGCTACTGCATTGCTGCAATAGACAGTGCTTCAGAAAAAGGGCCGCTGGTTACATGCTAAAATTGACGAATTATAACCACTTTGAAAGTCTGCCCAGAGCATGGTTTTAATTGTATGATCATCAAAAATGCCTAAATTTTTCAGATTTACTTGTTGGTCAAGCTTAAATACTGCACTGTTTCTTCTCTATGTCAGAAATTGGTTTCTAGGACCCTAAATTTACTTTCATCTGATCAAAATGCAATTGCGGCCTTTACTGTGCTTTCACCCAACACACAGATAAACATTAAAACTACAAAAGACACCACAAAAGCCAAGAAAATTTGATCCATTGTGTGATCAAATTTCTGTTGGTACATCCTTGTGGCAATGGCAGAAGAACGTCTCAGATTTCGTGAGAAATTGTCGATTCTCATTCACTAGAAATTGTCGATTCTCATTCACGAGACCATGACGATTCTCTAACATCATGAGGGCAGTTTTACAGTATCTGCACTCAAAGTGTCTCATGGGGGGGTGAAAATAAAGGTGTGTAAATGAGAATTTCCTTCATGCTATCATGAAATGCACATATTAAAGATTAATAAATCAACAAGAACACATGTGCCATAAAGTAGGCAAGGTTTGAATTTTTGAAAAAAATGTTTATCAGAAAAAATGTCCATGTGAATAATAATTTAACCATTTTTGCAATGGAAATCCAGCCATCTTGTTGCATAGAACCCCCAAAAGCAATACAAAACTTAAATTTCGTTGAAATATGGCACAATTTTATTTCCAAAGATTTTTATGACGAAATTAAAGAAATTTAATATTCCTTACTCTCAAAGTTTATATTTTAGCGTGTTTAGTAAGGTTTTAGTCTCAATAGACACATGATTGCCAAGATAAATAATGCTTAGGCATCTTACTAACTCAAAGTCAAGTTTTGTTGCTGTATGATTTGAATTCATAGTGTTTCCGTTGAGTGAAAGACCATGTTCCAGAGAGAAAAATCACCGAAAATGACCCAAAATTAAGACTCAGAAAAAAAATCATCTTGAATTGCTCCATAAACAAGACATTTACATATTATCTTGTTTAGTCACTCTGTTATTTGCAAAAAATTGCAGTTATAATGATATATTACATAAAATCAGTGCCTTTTACTCTCAAGTTTGATTTTCTCATAATAGTGCAATTTAACAATCTAAAAACATATATCTTTATTTTCTATATTTATAAATACCCTTTTTAGGCATCCTGGTTAAATTATTTATTTTAGCCATGTTCTTTTCTTTAATGAATCCAGTGTTAAAAGACTTGAATCAGAGCGAAACTTATGATGTACTGGAGAGGACATTTTGAGACATAATGAATTTTAATTTCTGAGAAAATGTATGTGCATTGCCCGGATATCTTTTCAACTTGCATTGGTCACATTGATGTACAGGCACACAATCGAGAAAAGAAAACACAAATAGCTTGTTTTTTCCTTCCGAATCCTGAGTGTTTTTTCCTCGTACTGGATAGGACACATTTTTTTGACATCATATTCAAGCCTCAAATTCCGAAAACAAGGTATAGATTCTGGAATGAAACTTTTTGATTTACCTTGAGACATGTCTCCAGCTACAAAATTGACACAAACGGTAGATACAGTCTTTCATACTGATTCATAACAGCATATGCAGTAATAAATGGTCCATCGAAGACAAACTTTTTGACACATGCCATTTTCTACATTGTGGGAGACAGCTCCTTTCGTATATAACTTATTCACATGAAACCTGTTGTATTTTATGCCCAAGACATAGGTCCAGACGGGCATCATTAACATGAATCACAACTGCCTCGATTTGCTTTTCTGTGTTGCCATAAAAATATGCGAAACTGCCCGTGAGACACAAAAAAGTGCAAAAATTGGTCATAAATCGCCTGCTGTTTCAAAACTAAGTACCGTAGCAAGGTAAAATGTGGTACACATATACTTCAATGTAATACAAGACTGACACCAAGACAAATTTCTGTGTACCTGTCATACTTTTCTCAGAGTAATTGCTTGAAGACGAAAAATTGTTCCAGTGCAAATACCGTAAAACTGCCCATGAGAGAGATTCATCGCAAACACTAAGCACAAATCCGTGAATGACTCATGCCATTTACCAGTGAGATCATGTGTTTCTTTGTTTCCCTGCGACAAATTTACCACTGATGTAAAAAATAAGACCTGCAGTGACATCTTGTTGTCTTCAACCTGCTGAATGCAATCGCTCATTCTTCTTTGGCTGTAACAATGGCCGACTTTTCCTAGGCATTATATGCGACCAAACTTTTTTTATTCAAATTTGGTAATTGAACTAATGGGGAAAGCCTATGTATGAATCATCTAATAACAGTAAGATATCTATGACTTTACTGATGAAAGATAATTGCAAAATTAAGAGACTTCTAATACAATTAAACATGTAATATGGCAATTTGTGAAAATCATTATTGACATGAAATCTCATTATGAAAGAACATTTACAATCTTTTTCCAACAGGAGTTTTCACTGTTGAGGAACAGCTACCAATTCTCATTCCATTGTAACGTATTCTGCTCTATTGATTTAGAAACTATCATAATATCTTGATATGCAATGTCTTACGCAATTGAAAATCAAAAGAAAATAATAGAGAGAACATCTTGCTTGGCGTTTTAAACAAAATATGTTTCATCTCTTGTATATGTATGTATGGCAGGCTTATGCGTTTGTATCAACAGATGCAACTGTAGTTCCTATCTTCTGAACAAGTGCTCTTTCCTTAATGCACTATATTGATTGCTTCTTATGTTGTTTCATAGAACAGACTATTTGAACAATTCTGCTAGCCATTGTGCATGAATTAGTTAGACACTAATTTTGAGGGTTCTAAAATGCATTTTTGTCAGTCATGACATCAACCGGATGCATGTTAAACCTGAATGTAAGGTGTCTAACTGACTTAGACCACACATGCTTCTACACGTATAACTATGCCTTTTGATTTTTAAGACTTAATTTTTGCAAAATAAAAACTAATCTGATTGTTTTTACAGCTAATCCTTAACAGGGCACTAACAAAATTGTCAGTTAGATGCAGGCCATCCGAAGGCAAATGCATCATAGCAAGGTCTGATGTAAGTGAAATCAATTATCTTACAGCATGATCTGATCATTCCTATGCAACATGTTATCTGAATCAAGTTAACCGCATTTCCAAAGAACTGACCTGGTGTCCTTGTGAATCTTTTGAAGTCGAGACGGGGAAGAAGACCTCCAAGGCCGGCTGGGCACCATCAACAGGATTGGTTACAGAACACATTTGGTAAATCCATAATACTCTTCAGCCAAGAGGGAGGCTTTTCTCAGAGGACATTCATTTGTAGCTTCATAGTTGCTTAACTAATCTACAGCTGATGTATATCCACCTTTGCTTCATATTACGCTCGACGACAGCTGCATATCATGGTTATTGCGGATAGCAGCCATGTGATGGGCTGGTGCGATACGGCATCCCTGCTGTTGCTGCCCGCCGCTATGCTCTCCACAAAGGCCGCATCCAATATGAGATGTGATGTGAAGGCGCTGGTAACAGCCTGTGTGCTCCACTGGCAAGGCAAGCAAGACAGAGTGGGCTGGCCCATAAATCCAGCTCTAATGGCGCCTAAGGGGGAGGCTGGTCAAAGCTCTACCTTTGGCCCGTTCCATTTCAAGGTTCCTTTCAGATGTCCGCAGAGGCAACAAATGGTTCGGAGTGGTCAGCCTTCCTGCGCAATGACCATTGTGGCTCTGACCTCCTCGGCTGGCTTTCAACGCCAACTCCCAATCTGTTAAGGATACAAATTGCCATGTAATAGAAGGACTTTCATGAAATATGACAAGTAATATCCAGTGTCATCAAGTAATAAGTGGAAATTCAATGCCCTCACACATGATGAATAGTATGACCTTCGCAAATATTATCACGATTTGGTGCCTCATATATCAGGTTTGACACTGAGTTGTAGAGGACATTGTAATCAAATATCCACAAATCAAGAACGAAAAGCTGGTGTACAATGGCTCACAATTATGTAGGTCAAGTTGTCAAAATTAAATTTTTGTTAGACTTTTACGAGCAAAAATATGCTTGCAAGTGACTTATTGAGTAGTTTGGGCTAAAACGCGCCCTTATAATTGGAATTTTTCCAATAGTTAAAATTTTCACAGACAGCAAGGTCATTTGATTATATATATATATATATATATACATATATTACCTTTTTCTCTCTACGTCAAAAAATGAAGCCTCAAGAACGGAAAAACGCAGAAAATTTGTTCAATTTGCTCCTTCTGTCTGCTCTCAGCTGCAGCTGTGGTTACCATGGAGACACAAATGCAACATCATGGGATCGTCTTGCTTCAACAATTCAAAGTCAAAAACAAATAAAATACAGTGATTTCAGTAATTTCGTTCACGTTTATATTAACTTATTCTTAACTTTTGTTAGCTAACAATGCACTCATTACATTGCACACTGGGAGCAAAAAGAGTACATCAATTGCTTTTTAACAACTTACAACGGATAAACAGAAAATCTTCCTGACAGCTGTAGGAGGCTGATGGTTTTCAATGACCCAATTCCATGCTTGAGTAAATCCAGTTCTTTTCATTATGAATTTAGCCTGTGTTTTTGACACTAACATTTCTAGCAGCTTAAAATCAGACAAACAATGTTATTTAAACAGCTTTGAGTAAATCAGTGCATAGTTTTGACACCAATGTTGCTGACACCTTAAAACAAACACACAGTGGTATATGAACAATCTTCAAGTATCTATTTCAACAAAAGTCAAAAGTCAAAAATATTTTATTAAAGTCTCATGCCTAGTTCTCACGACGGCGATTTGAGAGCGACGCATCAAGAGAAGTCATTTCTTGGAAGGTTGTGGCGTAGAACGTTGGTTTTGGCACATTACGTAATCAATTAGTGTCATGTGCGACGCTTAAAGTTAGTAGCCGCGGTGAGTCTTGAGGTGTCCGCGGCGCTGCTTAAGCTTTCTTCGCCGCGTTCCGCCTCTCTTTCCTCAGCGCAGTTCCAAACAGACGCGTCGCACTTTGTTTTGGAATTCGGCGAGGCTGCTTTTACTTCGCCCAATGTTGTTTCCTCTTACGCCGCTGATGGTTGTGAGGCAGCTACGTCTGAAATTGGCGACCTGCGACGCATCAGGAAACCTTCGGCGTACACCCGAGGTAAGATGCGTCGCTGAAAATGACAGCCTCGCCGAAGACTGTAAGGATGCAACGCCGCATTTAGGGACTTGTTACTGCGTAACTTGATGGTTCATCGTCGCACATGCATTCATAAAGCGCCGAGGACATTACAGGCGCGTCGATGCTGACCTTCTTCGTCGTCCTTGCCTTAAGCAGCGACGAAGGTGTCTTAAGCATCGACGAACGTCTGTTGTTGCAGCGCTGCGGCAAAGTGTGTTTGGCTGCTGCAGGAGTCACTTTTGGTCATTATAAAAAGGGACACAGAGGACCTCCTTGCTTCATTTGCTGATTGCCCTTCAATGAGAACACAACGACTGCCTACTGAACATATGCATGATGAATGAAGAAGAAATTATTGTTGTGGCTGGTGCTGCTGCTGTTGCTATCGGAGCTGTCTATTTGAGACACAGGAGGAGGAGGGCCAGGAGACAGAAAAGGTGGTGGATTCGCAACTGGTTGCTGCAGAGGGAACAACATGGTCACTACCATCAACTGCTGCCTGAACTGCAAGTGCGTGACGTGTCCGGCTACTACAACTACACTAGAATGCCCCCTGCCATCTTTGCTGAAATCCTGGAAGCTGTTGGACCACTCATCGCTAAGCAAGACACCAACATGAGGAGGGCTTTGGAACCTGGTCTGAAGTTGGCTATCACCCTGCGGTACATGGCAACAGGAAACAGCTACAAGTCCCTAGCTTATGCTTTCCGTGTGGCACCCAACACCATCTGCAACTTCATCCCTGAGGTCTGCCTTGCCATCGTTCATGCCTTCGAAAGACAGCTGGCACTACCCACACAGCCTGAAAGATGGAAGGAGATAGCCAAGGCTTTTGAGACGAAATGGAACTTGCCCAACTGCATTGGAGCTCTGGATGGCAAGCACGTCGCAATCCGATGTCCCAAGGCTGCAGGCTCCTTGTTCTACAACTACAAGGGATTTCACTCCATTGTCCTGATGGCCCTCGTTGATGCCGACTACAAGTTCATCTATGTGCAGGCTGGCTGTCAAGGAAGTGCATCTGATGGCGGCGTCTTCAGGGACACAGTACTTCGACAACTCCTGGACGAGGAAGATCTAGGCCTACCACCTCCAGAACCTCTACCTGGCACAGAAGACAATCCTTTCCCATATTACATCGTGGGTGACGAGGCATTTCCCCTGAAGACATGGCTGCTCAAACCAGTGCCAAGAAGGAACCTTGACATTGCTTCCAGAGTCTACAATTACAGGATTTCAAGAGCCAGGAGAGTGGTGGAGAATGCCTTCGGTCTGCTGTCACACAGGTTCAGATGCTTCCTGACCACCATGCCCCAACGACCTACAAGAGTGACATACATCACAATGGCTGCTTGTGTTCTACACAACATTCTGCGAGACAGAGTAGGCGTCCACCATGCCCGTGACAATGAAGTGATGGACAGAGAAGATCCACAGACACATGACGTCACTGAAGGAGTTTGGAGGGGAGACCGTCAATTAGGAGACCTAGGAGAACCACTTCGACACGGAAATGCCTCCAGAGATGCCAAGGCTGCTCGAGACTACCTACGTGACTGGGTCAACAGTCCGGCAGGAAGTGTCCCTTGGCAGTTGGAGAAAATCTGAAGAAGATGCAAAGTGACGACAACTGCTTTTCTTTTGCTGCAGTGTATATATGTAACGAGCATTGTGTTCCATCTATCAAGCTATCTATCTATCTATCTATCTAGCTATCTATCTAGCTATCTATCAAGCTATCTATCTATCTATCCAAGTCCAATCCCTGCAAAGTGACGACAACTGCTTTTCTTTTGCTGCAGTGTATATATGTAACGAGCATTGTGTTCCATCTATCAAGCTATCTATCTAGCTATCTATCTAGCTATCTATCTAGCTATCTATCTATCTATCTATCTAGCTAGCTATCTAGCTATCTACCTGCCACTTGCCCTAGACAAGTGAAATTACAAAGTGATGCACTTGTACTAGTGCAACCAACCAACACAATTTTTAAAAGCAAAGCACTTGTACTAGTGCATTACATTTTAATTAAGAAATTCATGCACTTGTACTAGTGCAATAAAAATATGTTTATACCAAAGAATGCAGCACTTGTACTAGTGCTGCACTTGGTATGTTTTGGGGCAAAGAAAGGGGGAACTAGCACCTTGCTTTTATGAAGGTGATTACTTTTAATGAAGGCCAGGACCGGACTTTTGTTTTGGGGGACTTTTTTTTTGGGGATTGTCAACGTTTTTTTTGCTCTTTTTTGGCTCTTTTCGGTCAACACAAGCTCTTTTTTTTTGTCAACATAAGATGTGTACGTGGCCTGCCCTTTTGGGAGGATTTGGTGGCCCTTAAAAGGGCCAAGGTTTTTTGTTGTCTTTGCTGCATCTGGTCTTCTACTTTCGTGGAGAAAGGAGACTTGCAGTCCAACTGGCCGAAGGGGAAGGCTGGTGCTGGTGATGGGCGGCCGGTTGACCAAAGCTGGGTCCAGGGGGGTAGCCGTACTTCTCGGGGCTCTCCTGAGCATCCATCATCAGTGTCATGGTGGAGTGGCTGGGCTGCATCGCGGTGTAGCTGGGAGTCTGCCTGGAGGATCCTCCTTCCCTGGGCTGGTGCTGCTGGTAGTGATGGCTGCTGCTGGAAGCCTGGTGATGGTGCTGGTGGTGGGATGGCACATACGTCGAAGAAGGAGGAGGAGGAGGTGGCATCTGCAGGCGCTGAGGAGGATGAGGAGGCTGGAAGGTCTGCTCCTGATGATGACTTGACTGGCGGCTGGCATGATCCATCTCACTCTCCCTGTCCCAGAAGAGGGCGGCCTCTGCAATGGTCCTGACCATTTTCCTTCGGACTTCAGGGCTGGCGTGCACTCCCACGTGGTAGAGGTCCTGGCACTTCATCCTCCAGTACTCCTGCTCGGGTGTCAACTCCTGGTGGTCGGGGCACATCTTGCAGCCAGAGCCTTTCAGGATTTTCTTGGCGGAGGACATGGCTTGCATGCTGCCTGCGATGACGTGCATGGCGGAGTGCATGGCTTCATCTCCTGGGGCCTTCCTCTTGGTTCCCTTGGCAGCGGCTCCAGGCTTTGGTGCTCCAGGGAAGACTTGGGACTGCTGGCTGTCAGGTCTGTCCTGTGCTGCTGTGCTGGCTGTTCAGGTGGCAGGTCCGGCATGTCATACGAAGCTGGCAGGGAATCCTCAGGGTTGTAGCTGTCATCGGAGTCTGAGGCTGGCCGGTTGGCAGACAGTTGAGAGATGGCGGACAGCTCCTTCCCTGGCTTGTGGACGATGGAGTCCTTCAGGAACCGACAGTTGTTCAGGATGTACTGGTCCCTCTCTGTGAGCGTCTCCTTCCTGGCGGCTCCTGAAGCTTCAGGCCTGACGAGTCTGGAGAAGTGAGTGCGGACTGTCTTCCTCCAGTTGAAGATGTCCTGGGAGGTGTACTTGGGGCCCAGCTCCTTTGCTTTTTCTGAGTCCAGCAGCAGCTTCTCGTTCCCCTTGTAGCCTCTGGTGCCCTTCATGTAGAGGACAGGATGCTCTCTGTACCAGTTGATGAGGTCGTCCTCTTGCTCAGGTGTGATGCCCAGGTTGTCCCTGATGTTTTTCTTGGGGGCCTTCCCTTTGCCCTTCTTGCCCTTGGACTTGGCTTCAGCAGCTGCAGGGGTCTCATCAGCAGAGTCTTCTTCCTCCTCGAAGGTGTCCTCATGGATGGCCACTCTGTCTAGAGCAAGAACAGGCTGGCTCTCTGGTGTTTTCTTGGGAGTCTGCTTCGGAGTCTGAGTCTTCTTCGGAGTCTGCTTCTTTGGAGTCTGCTTCTTTGGAGTCTTCTTTGGAGTAGACTTGGCAGTAGGCTCTGGAAGACCCGTGGAAGACTTGGCAGCAGGCTTGTCAGCAGGCTTGGCAGCAGGCTTGGCAGCAGGCTTGGCAGCAGGCTTGTCAGCAGACTTGGCAGCAGGCTTGTCTCCTTCATCAGTTTCAAACAGTTCAACTGAAGAATCTTCGTCTGTGCTGTCTTCTGGCCGGCCCTCGAAGATGGTCTCGCTGACGACAGTGGCTTTGGTGGTTGAAGTGGTGGTCTTCGTCTGGCTGCCAGCTGTAGTGGAGGTGTAGAGCCCAGGTAGAGAGAGGTCTGCCATGGCTGTAGTGAAGAAGGCAGTCACTGCAGCATCTGAAGGTTCATGGAGAGGAGTTGCAGCTGGAGTTGTAGCTGGAGTTGTCACTGGAGTGCTCCCAGGAGTGTGGAGTGTTGACCTGGTGCTGAGCTTGGTTGGTGCCCTGGTGACGACGGTGCCCTTTCTCCTCTTTGGTCCCATGTTGTAGCAGCAAAAGTACAATTGTAGCAACAAAAGTAGCAGCAAATGTAGCAGTTGATAATAGTGTCGTGGATTCTAGGTGTGTTCTGGTCGAAGGTCTGAGTGGGTATGGTGCTCTAAACTGGCCTCCTCTATATATATGCAGGGTGTGGACCGCCTCTTTCCCCCTCCTTCGCCCCCCCTGCTTCGCTGCTGCTGCCCCAGCCGCTGCGCAAAAAGAGGGTGACACGCAGACAAAGGGTTGATGCTAAAAATAGAACAACGCATGCACTCAGGCGCCACTCTGTCTGCTGCATTGGGGGTCCAAAAGACGCGGCGCGCACCCTCTCACGTGCGTCGAACATGTGTCTTTCCGCGACGCGTGTCTGAAACATGTGACATGAAGCAAGAGCTTTCTGCTACACTGCTGTTTCTGCGTCGAAGCTCTTCTTTGTGCGTCGCAACTTTAAAAATCTGCGGCGCGCACTGATTTCTTTTTACGCTTCTTCTTGCTTCACCACTTCTTTCCTCGCAAAGATTCAACCGGTTGAATCTTTTTTTCCTGCATCGTCAAATTTCTAGGAATTGCGTAGAAAGACCTCTTAAAACGACGCATGCTGTTCCTGTTGCGCCGTAAAGCCAAAATTGACGGCGAACATGCTCAAATCTTTGCCCTTTCCTGGAAATATAAGAAACGCCGTCACTTAAACCCTCTGTTACGTCTCCGTGAGAACTAGCCATCACCCTTCATATATCATCACCAATAAAGAACATATTATATCAAGGCCATTCTTAAAAGAATTATGAGAGACTTAAAGTTGTAGTTCAACTACCAAATGAGAATGCTTGCTAATCCACTGGGGCAGTTGCTTTCTCATTCCGTTGCTTCCTGCATATGAATTCTGGCAGTGTCTTCCTTGTCATACGGCACTCAGAAGTAGGTCAAGTGATTGGCTATTAGTCCCAGAGCTACGGGGGTCTTATTTATGTTTTTGAGGCTAAAAGGTTCAATGGGTGTGTTTTATGCAGAAAATTCTCAGGATTTCAAAAATGCAAGTCTTACAACTGTAAAGGTAGACACAACTTCACAATATTCATTTATTATCGTTTTCATAGCTGCGTGTTTTTGAAGTTTGCAATTTGCTTCATTCCAAAACTGTGATGTCAGAGATTAAGTTGAATAATTTCGCTTGTTACAAGCACAGATTTCAGGAAACTGACGAAGTGCATTGACACATGGATGATGTATGTATCACTTGTTAAGCTTTCCCTGGCTGAAAGATGCTTCAATGAAGTGTAACCGAACCAAACAAACTACTTAGTCTGAAAGGAGAGTTGCAATTACTGACAACAAAAGTTGTTTGAAATTGAGATGACCGGTGTTTTGTGAAAAACAGCAACTCAGTTTGTTTGGAAAACAATGAGCCTCTTTTGGTGAGGTGTAACACTCAGCTTAGACGTGTTGTTTGTTGTGGTTGTACACATGTGGTAACATTGCCTGGCAGTTTTAAATTCCTTTGTCATTAACTGTGATGTCAAACTCTGAACTGCTATGTCACAGATTGAAGATTAGACCAATCACATTGACAGATACCCGATGATGTCACGGTTTAACTGCAAAACGAAATTTTCAAAAAACACATAGCTATGAAAACGATAATAATATGGGGTACCTCCTTATCTCGTTTTTCAGATTTTTTTGGGCCTCGGTTTCACAAAATATGTTCCTAAATCCATTCAGAGTGAGAAAAATATATTAGAATTGACTTTCCTGGTCAATTTTGTGATGCTGATTCCAAATCAGTGACTATTTTTACTCTAAATGAATTATATGACCCCTAATTTGCATTTAAAGATGGCCGCCAATCTAAATAAAAAAGACGAAGGATGTTTCAATGTTGACTATTCCAGCAGGCCTCTATGAATTTCAAACCAATATTGTCAATAAGTCATTTGGAAAGTACACACTCTCAGGATTTCAAATATGTATAGTATGTGCACCTATCTGTTCTCTTTAGCTCCCTGCATTAGTTTGAAACTGTAGAAATGTCTGACGTTTTTGTGAATTTTGCAGCTGAAGTACACAGAGATATACCACATTTATGCATTAAAAGAAACTAACTTTCACATTTGACATTATCCAAAGTTGTCTGACTTGTTCTTTCACCTGGGAGGGGAGGGAACTGTGGATGCCTTTTAAGTTTAGATTTATAGCAGGTGCAAGTACCAAGAAACTCCTAAGATGTTAGATTTATGACAGCGAAATCAATTTCTGTAAGATGTTGATAATTTTTGCTTTCATTAGTTCTCAGTCTTGCTTTTGTTTAGTGCTTGATGTGACTAACACAGCTATCAATAAATATTATATCTGTATGTATGTGTGTGTGTAGATGCTTTGGTGGTAGTAGTAGTGTCAATGTTTGCATGACAGACATGTTTTTCCTTTACTAATATCAGACATGTTCTTCCTTTAATATATGGAGAAATAATTTCTCATCGACATTAAGTAATGAATGCCTATCCGGCCTCTGACGGGAACACAGAAGATATACTTCTTTCAAATGATGCCTGGACAAAGAAGAACAAGAATTGTCCATAAAATCCATGCATTTAAACTTCCTGAACAGCAACAGTATTTGTATCACCTGTAGTGATACCAGAATTTCACTGTAGTACCCATGAATAAAGAAGTAATGGTTGCCAAGAAGTAACAGTTTTCTCAAAACATTAATTTATAGGTTTGCAATAATGACAGCAATATTTATTTGGCATTTGCAGGGTTGACAGTTGTAGTAACAAGTAAACCAAGGTGCCAAATGAAAGCTGGTTGGGAATGTGTTATTCAGAGATCAGGATAAGAGGAACTGAAAATACATGGCTGGATTTTGTGTTTCCATGGAGAT
This sequence comes from Platynereis dumerilii, assembly GCA_026936325.1. Taxonomy (NCBI): domain Eukaryota; kingdom Metazoa; phylum Annelida; class Polychaeta; order Phyllodocida; family Nereididae; genus Platynereis; species Platynereis dumerilii. The sequence continues at coordinate 1,028,608 of JAPTHN010000092.1, read as the reverse complement.
TTTTGATTCTGATAGCAACATTTATTTAGCTGTTGGAAGGTTGAAAGTAGCAATAACAAGGAAACAAAGGTACCAAATTGAAGCTGACATCATGTGCTATCCATCCATATCCATTTTGGTTGGTTAGGAATGAGCAATATAGGGATTAGGATAGGTGGATTGAAAATACATAGGAGAATTTGTTGTTTCCGAGGAGATTTTTGATTCTGATGGCAACATTTATTTAGCTTTTGGAAGGTTGACAGTACCAATAACAGGGAAACAAAGGTACCAAATGAAGCTGACATAAAGTGCTATCATTCCATATCCATTTTTGTTGGTTAGGAATGAGAAATATAGGGATTAGGGCTTGTGGAATTTAAAATACATGAGAACATTCTGTGTTTCCGGGGTAATTTTTGATTCTGATTGCAACATTTATTTAGCTTTTGGAAGCTTGACAGTAGCAATAACAGGGAAACAAAAGTACCAAATTGAAGCTGACATCAAGTGCTATCCATCCATATCCATTTTGGTTGGATAGGAATGAGTTATATAGGGATAAGGATAGGTGGAATTGAAAATACATAGGAGGATTTGTTGTTTCTGAGGAGATTTTTGATTCTGATAGCAACATTTATTTAGCTTTTGGAAGGTTGGCAGTACCAATAACAGGGAAACAATGGAACAAAATTGAAGCTGACATCAAGTGCTATCCATCCATATCCATTTTGGTTGGTTAGGAATGAGTTGTATAGGGATTAGAACTTGCGGAATTGAAAAATACATGAGAGGATTTTGAGTTTCTGAGCAGAATTTTGACACAGAGCAATATTTAGTATTTGGTTTTGGAGAGTTGAGAGTTACAGTAACAGGGAAACAAAGATACTGAGTGAAAGCTGACATCAAGGGCTATCCATCCACATCCACTTTGGTTGGTTAGGAAGGAGGTATCCAGTAATTAGGATAGGTGGAATTGAGAATACATGGCTGGATTTTTTTGTTTCTGAGGAGATTTTTTATACTGACTGCAGTATTTATTTAGCTTTTTGATGATTGATAGTTATAGTAACACTGGAACCATGATGCCAAAGAAAAGATGGCATCAAGGGCTATCCATCCACATTCTGTTTTGTTTGGTTAAGAATGAATCATCCAGTGATTGATCAAGTGATCTCCTGATTGGCAAGATGTGAAAAATGTGCTTTTTCCATTTGCTTAACATTAACAATGCTGGTAGGACAATAAATTGGAATTATTAGGACATTTAAATAATTTTAATAAGCATGCCACAATTCCATATTAGGCAAATGTATATAATAGTACTATTGAACAATGAATCACTATAAGACTGTGAATATAGTTGAATAGCTATATCATTTTCCGCGCTTTTGCAGTTGTTGACCATCTTCTTTTAGTTTGTGTGCATGGAGAACCAGCATATAATAGTACATCCTTGGGAATTCCACCTGCTATAAAACTAAACTTAAAAAGGCATCCATAGTTCCCTCCCCTCCCAGGTGAAATAACAAGTCAGACAACTTTGGATAATGTCAAATATGAAATTGTATATATTTTAATGCATGAATGTGGTATATCTCTGTGTACTTCAGCTGCAAAATTCACAAAAACGTCAGACATTTCTACAGTTTCAAACTAATGCAGGGAGCTAAAGAGAACAGATAGGTGCACATACTATACATATTTGAAATCCTGAGAATGTGTACTTTCCAAATGACTTATTGACAATATTGGTTTGAAATTCATAGAGGCCTGCTGGAATAGTCAAGATTGAAACATCCTTTGTCTTTTTTTATTTAGATTGGCGGCCATCTTTAAATGCAAATTAGGGGGTCATATAATTTATTTAGAGTAAAAATAGTCACAGATTTGGAATCAGCATCACAAAATTGACCAGGAAAGCTAATTTTAATGTATTTTTCTCACTCTGAATGGATTTAGGAACATATTTTGTGAAACCGAGGCCCAAAAAAATCTGAAAAACGAGATAAGGAGGTACCTCACTTCAAATGAATATTGTGAAGTTGTGTCTACCTTTACAGTTGTAAGACTTGCATTTTTGAAATCCTGAGAATTTTCTGCATAAAACCCACCCATTGAACCTTTTAGCCTCAAAAACATAAATAAAACACCCGTAGCTCTGGGACTATATACCATGCACCCAGTGGACACTAGCTTACAGAAAGCATTCTAATACCATTGATAAAAAACTCTGTGCAGAGTGCCTTCAAACTCTAATACACCAGAGGGACATCATCTGCTAACCAACTCCAAATAATGGAGAAACAAGAATGTCACATCATGCTTTTAACAACAAAATTGAACTTGTATCGCTTTTCACAGCATCATATATGTGGCAGTATTTTTCGTGCATAATGATCTTGACACAGCGTGTTGGCCTACACATGAATTGCATTGTCTTCTTCACTCAGATTTTCATTTTGCTCCAACAGTGGGCGACATAACCTACACTCCGTCTCAAAACTCACCCCAGTATTTCTGACTGAAAAAGAACAAAACAGGAAGAGCATTGTTGATTTCGTAGAAGTGCTAAACACAGCTGAAAGGTGCTTGTTTATAACAATGCGGTTGTTCGTCAGTTTATCGGAAACGTGCCTGCTGGAACACTACAGTGATCCAGTTTCTTTCTTTCCTGTGTCTTTCTTCAGTTAATTAAGCAGACCTCTATAATCCAAATCAATTGGATCAGTCAAGTACTGAATTACCTGACATGAATTGTTGTTCTTGCTTGCAATGGGATTACAAAACAAATTGCGATTTAATGAGTTGGCCTGACAAAAGAAGAAGAACGACATCTAGAATAAGCTCTGGTCAATAACCTGACGTGCATTACTATGATCAGATTTTACAAGTGAATATTTTTGACTTGGCTTACTTAATATTGCCTACATATATATACAAGAAAACGGGCGGATCCAGATAGATAGATTTACTGAAGAATAAACATTGAAAATCAGAGGTACCAATATCAGAAGTACCAATTTTCTGTCTCCTGTTATTGTAACATTTCTATGTTATGAAGTAATAACACATTGTTGTCGAGCATTCTATAATTTTGCTATGGAAAAGGTAGCAGCTGGTGCATTGTTCCACACCAGAAATTTGATGGGTTGTTTTCCATTTCCTTTGACCAGTCTGTGCCAAATCCTCCCAACCCCAAGTTGACATATAGCCACCAGAGGCTCCTAAATCTAATCCTTAAGATAGTTCTTCAGATAGCTATTGATTACATCAAGATTAGTCAACACACATGATAGGGCTCACTCAGCCAAGCTGTTAGGCTCATCTGCCCTGTAGAAGGGCAGATTTGTCATGAAAAGTTAAGAAACATCTTAGAAAACATATTTGGATAGGGAGCCATTTCTGATTATAGTTTATCCGAGGTGGCCATTTTTCAAAATGGATTCTTATTCTGTAATTTTCCTGCTTTCTGTGAAGTGCTTTTTGTTTGACCATATGAAAATAGTGTTTATTATTCCCTCGACAGATCTACCAAAAATTATTATTTGATTTCTGGGTGGAACTGAGCATTTTTGAGCTGGTTAGGGTCTATTTTGTTTGAACTGTTGAAGAAAGTACGGCAATTTTGAAGTTTCGAACTGTTTCTTACATATTTATAATTAATTTTTATAAAGACTGCAGGATGAAGAGGCAAATTTAACGAAAAACCTTGTGTTAAGATTATCATTTTGGCCAAAGTTTAAAATCTGCCAAATATTTGTGAAATTTGCTTCTACATCCTGTACATATTTCAATTCTTTGTAGAAAAAGCTGTATAGTTTCCATGGCTTCTATATCAAAATGGACCAAAAACTTAAATCTCCAAAAAAAAATTTATTTTCATTTTCAAACTGAATTTATGAAACATGTTGATGTGGGTTTTCATTTGAAAGCTGTTATTGTAAGGAATCAAAATATGAATATTATTTTGACATTTATAAGAAGTTGGTTTAACCGTTGGAAACCGCAAAAAAGCAGTAGTTGATTCAACAGTTCTACCAAAATGGGTTTTAACCATCCTGAAAATAGTCGGACTTCCAAAACAATTTGTGGTAATGACTAATTTTCTGTTTGCCTGGCGAAGGAATGACAAAAATTTGAATGTATTACATTTGCAGGAACTGCACAGAAAGCATCAAGGTGGCAGAATTGGCCACCATTTCTGAAAATTGCTGCAAATAGTAACCTAAGCTAAATCATTTACGTACCTGCCCCACTACTGGTAACACTCCAGGCTCAGATATAAGTTGAACCTGTTAGCCTTCAATCTATTGTGAAGTAGTTTACAGTCCTCATGATCTTTACATGGAATTTCTAGTTCTCTTTTATGCTGTTGAACTGTGATGTCAGAGATGACTCTATTTTAGCATTGCAATATATATGTAAATGAACTACAAGCTGTGATGTCATTGTAAACCAGGTCAGATTCCCTGGCTTCTAGTCAATGTGAATCCACCAAACTGAGCATCACAGTTTCAATTCAGTGTCATCCAGTGAAAATTGGGTCTGGGAAAATCCATGCAAGTTCAACATCACAGCCTTCTCTGCCAATGGGCTGCCAGAACAAATAAATATCACATAATCCATGTGTTTACAGACAAATTGTCAAAGCCTTTCGTTTATAGCAGGTTCCATCAAAGTTGAAAGCTGTAAATTTGCAAGTTTGAAGATTAATCAAACAACTCTGTGGGGGATTATTTAACAGTTGTCTACTGTGAATGCTCACAAAAAATCATTTCCCGGAGTTTCACAGTAATTTAAATGTCCATATGAGTTGTTGTACAGCTTTGCCCTTTCAGAGCATGCTCTTTGAAACACAATGAATGAGATGCACTGACATGAACACATACAAAAATTATTTAGTTTTACTGGAAATGTGAATTTGAGGAGTTGTGCCCCCTTTATTTTTTGACTGGCCATGTCACTTCAATTGCAATTGGCTATCATGATTGACTGTCTTTATTCCATTGAGTAATTGGCCATCCCATATTCAGGACCTGTCAATTTGTGATCAGAAACACAGTATGACGCTGGATGCATGATAATCTGAAATATTATACACAAGATCCATGACAATATACTTGCACTGGTTAACAACACTGTTCTTTCACATTTTCATTAACTAAAATTGACGGCTTTGTTGAGCTTATAACAATTTCTCAAATTCATTAGATCATCTCAGTTGTGTCAGCAAGGTTGGCTTCAATTTTAAAACTTTGAAATTATCAACATGACATTGTCACATTGTTTATAAATGCACAAAACTTAAATCGTTTGAGGCAACAAATGTAAAATCAGGTTGTCAATTATTTATTTGGATGAACACAGCCTCCTAATTGTTTATCTCCATAAATTCACATAAAGAGAGTTTCAATTGCTGTTTAACAAGGCACAACTTCCTAAACACTTGCTTTAGGCTGGCAAGGAACATAATTGCAGGAGTTAGACTCATGCTACTTTTGTAAAACGCCTGGGTAATTACTCTACCACATCAGTAGGTAACTCAACGGTTATAGTGCCTAAGGCCCCAAAACAAGATGCTTCTGTGATATCCTGCTTCTTGGCATTTGTGTCCAGTTGCAGTCCACTAGAGTCTGCTTTTTTCCCCTCATCGACAAATTGAAGCAAAAATTTGATTCACTACATGATTCTTGGACATCCAGGAATAGATGCAACACAGAACAGTGAATTACATGTATAATAACCTTTTTTCCGCGACTGCTCCAGCAGATGGCGGGCGGGATCTTGCATAAATCCAAGAACAATGGTGTGCACAGCAATTACCATGGAATCTATCTTGCTTACTATTATATAGCACCATCAATCAAAGTTATCTGCTAATGTTGGCACCTGCTGCCTCCAATGGCTTGTCATATACACGTAGGATGCAAGCGTATCTAAGCCTAGACAGTGACCCATGAATGGCAAAGAGATCTAAGCAGGGCCCTACTTGGTAAATGAGGGCAATTAGCCAGCTCAGAGAAGCCAGTGACATTTAACATTGAACAATGTATGACCAGAATTTGTTGAAACATAAAAACAGTGTTCTCCTGCAAAACACACAGAAGAAGTCTTCAGGGATTGGTGCACTATGCTCGGTAATGTGTAAGGACTTACATATTCTCCTTTATGTAGAATATTTATATATACGTATGGCATCTGAGAGCACCATTCAAGAAAAAAGCTATGTTGTTCCATGTCAACAGCTTAAGCATTTTGACGTACAGATACAATGTACACTGTATATCTGATAGAGAGAATGATATCAGTTAAACGCTGTTCATTGTGAAGGCCCAGAACTGGCTTAGAGAGCTGCACCTACTATCTATCTATCATTTTCAAGGTATATAGAAATATACCCACGCAGCACTGCATATATATACTATGGTGTAAATTACCTCATGCTCAACAAGAATATATTTTTCTTAAGAAAGGGGAGGATTTAAAATTGGCAAATTCAGACCTGTTTATTATGCGATCACGCATCTCGTAATTCCACAAATCACTTCCCAATCTCATTTATTGTGACAATGATGTAGCACCTGTTTTGCTGACATATTTCAACTGACCTTTCTTCCGATTTTGTCTCTGGCCCTCTGTTGATGGGTTTGTGTTCAGTGAGGGAGAGGCACTTCACGTCAAATATATCACTATAAGCCTAAGCCATGGCGAGGGTCAGAATAGTCACTGTCTGAAAAATTGCCATGCTGCAAAATTGATAATTTGACTAATATAGACCTTCTGCAACTTGAATTTTAGAAGTCAGAAAATTACAAAGCATGCTGATGAACAAAACGTTACAAGTGCAGCATAGGCAACTGATCAGAGATGATGGTGCTTTACATTTCAAAATGGTTGACAGCAATTGTGATGTCCTGTACATTCTGTTTGTTGAAGAAAACAGGTGTGTATGCCAGCAACATCACAGTCTCATACACCACACCTATCAGCCAAACTGAGCCATTCAGAATCGAGAATGAACACTGGACAATAGATGATGCGGCATACCTTCATAATCGTGGATGAAACTGCTGTGCCAATCCATGAGCTGTAATCATGATAATTGTAGTTGATTAAGTGGGAAGTGACCATGACTGACATGCCATTATATATAATGTGGAGAATTTACAGAGCATTTTTATTGATATATGTGTGAGGTAGGACAAAGATGTGATTATTGGTGACAATATTTGATAATTGTGATAAGAAGAGCACCCTATAAACACAGATCACAGATTTGGCTACTTTTTTCAAATGAAATATATGACAGAATATTCTCAGATTTTCCAAGTGTATCACCTTTCTGACACACCTGTTGCTGGACAAAAAGTTGACACATGCTTGCATATATAAGATAGAAGCACTTTGGGGACTCCCTTAAGACACTGCCAGCTACACCTGGCTCAGTGGCCTTATGCATCTATAGCATGCCTGCTTTCCTCCCCACAGGCCAGGGTTCAATCCCTGGTTGGTGTAGACAAGTATTGATGACAAAAATATATCATATATAAATATAAATATGCATGCACGCCATTGTTGATTTTTTGCACATTTTCTATCATTTTTTCACATTCCTTCTCATGCAAATATTTTGGGACATACATTACATAGTAACCACTTTCAAAATTTAAAGCCTATTCCCCTGGTGTTTTTTTTTTAGGAATTTCTTTTTAAAATTTGTTGTTTAAAAGACTCGGCATTTTCATAGATTTCTACAATTTTATCCGACTTCATGCTAAATTCAAAATTGAAAGACTGCTTTAAATGACAAAAAGTAGCTCAATGACATAATCCCTTGCATCCACGAGACATAAAGAGGCTTGACGAGCAGAAAGTAGATCTTTTGCTATTCTGGTATCATGCAAATCCACCCACATAGAAAATTATAGTTGAGGCTTATAGCTGTTCCAAATAAATATACTTTAACATGCTTAAAGTAGAATAGTATAATATTAGCAACTACAGTGGAATGTGTCTTGTCTGTATTCCCATTACCATCAATCAAGTCTGCCAAGGCTGGCACATACCATCAATGGCTTATCTTACAGGATGCAAGGGTAGCTGAGCCTAGACAGTGACCCATGCATAACTTGAGATCTAAACAGGTTCTAAGCTGGTGAATGAGGGCAATTTGCCAGCTTGTTGAGGTTGTGACACAGACCTGTACAGAATAAGGCATCAAACGGCTTCCAGAAGAGGCAAAGTGATGGATTAATTTAAGACTACTGATGTATGAATGCAAACTATGTATGTGTATTCACAGGCCAAATATCGTAAATAACATTAACCATAGCATCTGTATATTTGCACCTTGCCAAATCAATGTCAGTCTATCTTGTCTGTGAGAATTATGTCAGTATGGAACAATTCATCTCCTACTGTATGACAGGGTATCGACCACTTGCATGTACCACCCAGTTTGTCAACCTTGGATGCTTTGGTGGCTATGGTTGCTTAGCAGTTCATGCTGCTTCCTGCAGCAAACTTACAGTCGACAAATGACAAGTACTTACATTCAACTGCTAGTGGACAAAAATGACCAATTAAGTGTTGAAATGAGATGGTACTTCTGAGCATACCATGCAAGTGACACCTCTGCTGGCTTTTTAAAAGTTATGCAGATCGAAAAAATCAACAAACAAAAAGGCCACAGGATACAAGTGCCACTGATTTTCTGCTCATTCAATACCTCCAGGGTGTCCCTTTCCCAGCAATAACTGTTCTCAACTGACTGTGCGTGAATCCAGTCAGCCTGTAATACTGAATGTATTACAGTTTAATTGGCTTGCTGCCTTATCTGGCAGAATCCGCAGAAATTTCAAATTTATGTCAACATATCCTCATCTCAATTCAATTCAATTCAATTATTTTATTCAAGTGACTGCAATTTACATCAATTGCCCAGCCCTACATGTACTGGGCTAATAATCACTTTAACACACATGCAAAGCAAGACAGGTGGCAATACAGAATTAAATAGGAAAACAATAGATACAACATATGTTATAGGTAGGCAGTGTTACTTAAAAAACCAATATTAAACATAAGTGGAGCTTTTCTGTACATTAAAGGTATTATAGATAAATTTTGACATTATTAAAACAAATTCATCAGACATTAAAATCTTTATAATTATATATAACATGTAAAATTGGGGAGGTACATTGTAGAAGAAGGGTAATTGCTTCAAGAAATCACATTTTGTTACTTGATATATACATTATAGTTTCATTTAGTATTTTAATTTCCATCATTCCGTGGTCAGTAAAAGATTACTGGGCGCTTATTTTATCAATAGAGATCTGCTTCGTGATGAAATCTTTGATGATACCTTAAAGAAATTCTTCGCTGGAACTCATCTAATGGAGTGACACCCAACCCCACACTGTAAATGTTGGTGTCACTCAATTGAAAAAATACCACCTGGTCTAACAGAGAAAGGATCTAGAGAGACGAAGCATGTGTTCACAGAACAGGGAATATCTTATAACGATAATGATAACAATATTTTTATTGGTCATAATCTATAAGATACAGAGAATGAAATTTTGTCACACGGTATTTGATTGAGTTTTTACAGTTAGAATTAGAGAATTTTACTACAAAATGAACAAAAGTGCCTTGTACATGGCCAATTGTGCAGCGTACATAAAACATACGTTGCTCTTTCTTGCGTATTTCGTACGTAAATCAGTTGTTTTCATGTATGAATTACGTACGAAAATTTACGTACGTAAAACATACGTAAATTTCGTATGGATTTCACACGTATAAAGTTGGTTTTTGGGGCACTAACTTGATTTTTTTCACATACGCCAATACAAGGTCTAATCTTAAACCGTTTATGATAACCATATTGCACTAAAATGGCCAAAGTAACTGAAAAGTGCCTGTGTGAAATTTGTATGAATTTATACGAAATTCGTACGAAAACGTACGTACATTCTACGGATCGGCTCTTTTTTGTGAGTTTCGTACGTAGAATTTACGTACGTAATTCGTACGCTGCACAATTGCTAGTGTAGACACTTTGTACGAGCCCTAGGGACTCTCAACCTCCTACCACAAGGTAACAGTTCAAATTGATAAAACAGTGGGTGTAATCTGCATTTCTGGACCTTCTTAGCCAGAGCCATACTTTCTTTTTCTAAAGAGATCTTTACACGCCAACATTGCCTCTGCACAGTCATGTCGTCGCAGCAGAGGCTTGCAGATTCTTATGATACATTTACATACAAAAACACAGCCTAAAACCAAAAAAGGGTAATATCATCGTGGTATCAGAATGTCCATCCTTAAATTGTCTAAGTATGTAAACAAAGCTGAGTATAGTGGCATCCTAAAATCAATGAGATACATGACTCCTGCTCAGCTTTCACAGCTATCATTGGCTGGGTGTCAATTAACTTATTATTGGTATACATGTGCATGCTCGACCTGCTTACATGGGCATACAAGAATACAGGGGCCGATCCAGAAAATCTCCAAAGGCTGCCACCGATCAGCTTCTGGAATAGTTCACTAATATACTCATTCATCCAACAATTAAAACCTCACCCAAAACCAAGATCCATTTAGCTCAAGTCTTGATTTAAAAGAATAAGCAATAAACATTCAAAAATCAGAAATATCAATTTTCTGTCTCATGTTATTGTTATATTGCTATGATATGAAGAATGTAAACAGTTTTGTTGAGCATTCTTCAATTTTGCTATGGAGAGGGCAGCAGCTGGTGCATTGTTCCGCACGAGAAATTTGATGGGTTTTCCATTTCCTTTGACCAGTCTGTGTCAACTCCTCACAACCCCAAGTTGACAGATAGCCACCAGAGGATCCTAAATCTAATCCTTAAGACATCAAGATTGGTCCAACACACATGATAGGGCTCACCCAGCCCAGCTGTTAGGCTCATCTGCCCTGTAGCAGGGCAGATTTGTCATGAAAATGGAACCTGACACATAGTTGAGAAACATATTAAAGAATATATTTGTATAGGGAGCTATTTCTGATTATAGCTTACCCACAGCAGCCATTTTTCAAAATTGATGCTACTTCTCTCATTTTCCTGCTTTCTGTGAAGTGCCTTGTTTGACCACATGAAAATAGTGTTTATTATTGAATTATTGTTTATTATTGTAGAGTGACTTAGCATTGTGGCGCCTTATACGGCTGCCTGGCTGCATACTCCCCGGGGAGTTGAGAAAGGCTCATGCTTGAACAGGCCTGCCAAGGGTGTAAATGTACAGTCTGTTGAGATGGACTCTGTCTATGTAATGGACGTTAAAAAAAAAAAAAACATTTACATTATTCTCTCTAGAGATCTACCAAAAATTATTAATTGATTTCTGGGTGGAACTGATCATTTTTGAGCTGGTTAGGGTCCATTTTGTTTGAACTGTTGAAGAAAGTACTGCAGTTTTGAAGTTTCATACAGTTTCTTATATTCTTTATAAATTTTTATGAAGACTACAGGATGTAGAGGCAAATTTAACAATAAACCTTGCGTTAAGATAATCGTTTTGGCCAAAGTTTAAAATCTACCAAATATTTGTAAAATTTGCTTCTACACCCTGTGCATATTTCAATTCTTTGTAGAAAAAAGCTGTATAGTTTCCATGAATTCTATATCAAAATGGACCAAAAACTTAAATTTCCAAAAAAAAATGTTATTTTCATTTTCAAACTATATTTATGAAACATGTTGATGTGGGTTTTCATTTGAAAGCTGTTATTGTAAGGAATCAAAATATGAATGTAATTTTGACATTTATAAAAAATTTGGTTGGAAACCGCAAAAATGCAGTATTTGATTCAACAGATCTATCAAAATGGGTTTTAACCATCCTGAAAATAGTCGAGCTTCCAAAACAATTTGTGGTAATAACTAATTTTCTGTTTGCCTGGCGAAGGAATGACAAACGTTTGAATGTATTACATTTGCAGGAACTTCACAGAGAGGATCAAGGTGGCAGTATTGGCAACCATTTTTGAAAATGGCTGCAAATAGCAACCTAGGTTATAAATCATTTACATACTTGCCCCGCTACTGGCAACAATCCAGGCTCCGCGACATGAGTTGAACCTGTCATCCAGCAATCTATTGTGAAGTAATTTACAGTCCCCGTCATGTTTATGTGGAATCTCATGTTCTCTTTTATGCTGTAGAACAGTGATGTCTGAGATGACTTTATTTCAGCATTGCAATATATATGTAAATGAACTACAAACTGCGATGTCATTGTAAACCGGGTCAGATTCTCTGGCTTCTAGCCAATGTGAATCCACCAAACTGAGCATCACAGTTTCAATTCAGTGTCATAGTGAAAATTGGGTCTGGGAAAATCCATGCAAGTTCAACATCACAGCCTTCTCAGCCAATGGGCTGCCAGAACAAATAAACATCACATAATCCATGTGTTTACAAACAAATTGTCAAAGCCTTTTGTTTATAGCAAGTTCCATCAATGTTTAAACTTGTAAATCTGATGCTCACAAAGCTGCCATTTGACAGGATTAGACTGGTGATTGCTTATGATAGATCATTGGATAACAAATGTGATGCTTTCTTCAATACAACAGGGGGTCTTATAACACAGGGACCACTGTATATCAATGTTTGAACTGTGATGTATAGTCTTCTGTCAGCCCTTTGGCTATAAAGCTGTGATGACCTGGTTGCTGGGGTTTTTCCTGATAAAATGCTTACTCTGACACTGAGTTGAAACTGTGATGCTCAGTTTGGTGGATTCACATTAGCCAGAAGCTGGGGAATCTGATCTAGTTGAAAAATTACATCAAAGCTTGTAGTTAATTAGCGTTTATTGCAATAATTATTTGCTAAAATAGAGTCATCTTTGACATCACAGTTCAACAGCATAGAAAATAACTTGAGATTCCACGTAAAAATGGCGAGGACTGTAACTTGATTTAGTGTTGTATTGACATCCATGTTTTGGAAAAATCATTTCCCAGAGTTTGACAGGAATTTAAATGTCCGTATAAGTTGTTGAACAGCTTTACCCTTTCAGATCATGGTCTTTGAAACACAATGAATGATACGCACTTACATGCACACATATAAAAATTATTTACTTTTACTGGATATGTTATTTTGAGGAGTTGTGTCCCCCTTTATTTTTAGACTGGCCATATCACTTCAATTGCAATTTTCTAATTATGATTGACTTGAACAGCCATGCAAGATGATTTTATTCCATTGAGTAATTGACCATCCCATATTTAGGATTGGCCAATTTGTGATGAGCAACACAGTATGTCGCAGCATGCATGACAATCTGAAATACCATACACAAGATCCATGACAATATATTCGCACTGGTTAACAACACTGTTCTTTCACATTTTCAATAACTGAAATTGACAGCTTTATTGAGCTGATAACAATTATTAAAAATTTATGAAATTATCCCATTTGTTTAGAAATGTACCAACCTTCAATTGTTTTGAGGCAACAAACGTAAAAACAGGTTATAAATTATTTAAATGGGCAAACACAACCTCCTAATTGTTTATCTCAAAAAATTCACATAAAGATAGTTTCAACTGCTGTTTAACAGGGCACAACTTTCTAAACATATGCTTTAGGCTGGCAAGGAATGTAATTGCAGGAGTTAGGCTGATGCTATTTTTGTACAAATGCCTGGGTAATTACCCAAACACATCATTACTCCCTATAAGGCCCAAAAACAGTATGCTTCTGTTATATCCTGATTCTTGCCATTCGTGTCCACGGGAGTCTGCTTTTTCCTCCCTCATCGACAAATTGAAGCAACAATTTGATTCAAAGTACGTGATTCTTGGACAGCCAGATATAAATGAAACACAAAACACTGAATTACATGTATATGTATAATTGGCTTTTCCATCGCTGCCCCAGTGGACGTCTGGCTGGATATTGCACAAATTCAAGAACAATGGTGTGCACAGCAATTACTGTGGAATATGTCTTGCCTACTATATAGCACCATCAATCAAAGTCATCTGCCAATTTGACACCTGCTGCCTCCAATGGCTTGTCATACAGGATGCAAGGGTATCCAAGCCTAGACAGTGACCCATGAATGGCAAGAGATCTAAACAGGGTCCTATTTGGAAAATGAAGGCAATAAGCCAGCTTCTTGGGGTAATGACATAGGCCTTCACTGAAAATTGCCTGGTTTGGCTTCTTGAAAAAGAGATGGCAATCACAGCAAAATTATAGACTGGCTGGAAATTCTCTTAACAAGAAGCTGTCTGCATTATATATGCAATGGTTGAAATTTTGTATATTTGCATAACATTCAAAGTATTGCACACACCTTAAAGCCATTAGATTCAAATGGAATTTTACACAATGTGTAGCCACAAAAAAAGAGTTACCATGATACATCAATGAATTGGTACAGTCAACAAATTTAAAAGCCGATTACAGTAGCATCTGACATGGCTGCTATAATCATTGAAGTGCATGACTCATGCTCAGCTTTCATAGCTATCATTTGCTGCGAGTCAATTACCTTGAGTTTATGTCAACATTTTGAAAGGAGAGTGATTGATCGTCTGTTGTCATGGGACTAATGTTTCAGTCAGAGAAGCCGCTGACGTTTAATACTGAACAAGGTATGACCAGAATTTGTTGGAACATAAACAGTGTTCTCCTGCAAAACGCATAGGAGAGTCGTCAGGGGCTGGTGCACTAATCTCGGTAATCTGTGAGGACTTACATATTCTCCTTTATGTAGAATATATATATGTCTTCCGTAGTTACTTGTGTGAAAGACAACAATACGTAGTATATGATGATATAAGCTCAGATTTATTACAGATTACTTGCGGTGTGCCCCAAGGATCTATCCTGGGGCCACTTCTTTTTATAATATACATGAATGACCTTAGATTTTCTAGCTCAGTTTTTGATATGGTCATATATGCAGATGATACTGCTCTCTGTACAACTCTTAATACCAGTAGTGAAAATGCAAACAGTCTGAATGATGAGTTATTGTTAATTGATGAATGGCTAAAGATAAATAAACCGTCACTAAATGTATCTAAGACCAAAGCTATACTCTTTCATGCACCTCAAAAGAAAGTAACTTACCCAGATTTACAGATTGATGGCCATAATATAGAGTTTGTTTCAAGTTTCAATTACCTTGGAATTATTCTTGATGAGAATTTAAAATGGAAAGTTCACATTGAAACATTAAGTAAAAAAATTTCAAAAACTGTAGGGATTATAAATAAGATGAAACACTTTTTACCGACAGAGATTTTGTTAAACATCTATAACTCTTTAGTTGTGTCATACTTAAATTATGGAACTATCTTGTGGGGATGGAAGCTTAACAATCTATTCAAGCTTCAAAAAAAGGCTATACGTTCAATTGCAAGGACTAAATATAATGCACATACAAGCCCACTTTTCAAAAAACTTAATATTCTGAAGATACAAGATATGCGTACACTGCATGACCTCAAGTTTTGCTATAAGTTTGTGAACAAACAATTACCTCAGTACTTCTATGAGCTTCAAGAGGATACTACTCATACTCATTTCACACGACAGAGATAGATGCTTCGTCTTCCTGCTGTGAGACATGATTTTGCAAAGCAGGCAATAAGGTATCATTTTCCTTTTGTATTTATAGTCCTTGTCATATTTACGTGGAATCACAAGTACTTTTCTATGATGTTGAACTGTGATGTCAGAGATGACTCTATTCTAGCATTGCAATATATGTAAATTAAATACAAGCTGTGATGTCATTTTAAACTGGGTCAGATTCCCTAGCATCTAACCAATGTGAATCCACCAAACTGAGCATCACAGTTTCAACTCAGTGTCAGAGTTTTATCTTGGTCTGGGAAAACCCATGCAAGTTTGACATCACAGCCTCTCAGCCAATGGGCTGCCAGAACAAATATACATAACATAAGCCATGTGTTTACAAACTAATTGTCAAAGCCTTCTGTTTATACCAACTTCCATCAAAGTTTAAAGTTGTAAGTTAGCAAGTTTGTAGATTAATCAAACAACTCTGTGGGGATTATAACAGTTGTCTACTGTGAATGCTCACAAAGCTGCCCTTTGGTAGGATCAGACTGGTGATTGCTGTGATAAATCATTGGGATCACAAATTTAATGCTTCCTTCAATATATCAATGTTTAAACTGTGATGCGTAGTTTACTGTCAGCCCATTGGCTATCAAGCTGTGATGACGTAGTTGTAGGGGCTATCCCAGATAAAACTCTTACTCTGACACTGTGTTGAAACTGTGACGCTCAGTTCAGGAGGATCAGCATTGGCTAGAAGCTGGGAAATCTGACCCAGTTTGAAATGACATCACAGCTTGTAGTTAATTTACATATATTGCAATGCTAGAATAGAGTCATCTCTGACATCACAGTTCATCAGCACAGAAAAAAAACTTGAGATTCCACGTAAGTATGACAAGGACTGTAACAACATGGATCCAAATTTTAAGGCAAAAATCAGTACCCACAGCTTCTTTGGGTACAAATTATACATCAAGAATAAGATTATTGAATCCTATGAGACTGTTTGCATAATTGAAAATTGTTACATATGTGGTCGTTAGTGTCCCCTGGTGTCCTGCTCTCTTGTCTTCTGATGAAATCTGCTAAATTTCAAATTCCAAATTAGTTTTTGATCTAATGATTTAAAAAAAACATAGGCTGCGCGGCAGCATACCCTCGGCTATTCAGCAGGCCATACTAGCCCATACTGAAGCATGTGAAATACATTGACTTACTGCCTGTGAGGGTTGGCAGCATGATGCGCAGAGCCCCCACCTCCACGCCCCAACAAAAAAAAGGAAAACTGTTAAAACATGGGCAAAGATCTGAAAATTTAGCACAGGAGAATATGTACTTGGAAGTGGTAGGCTGTATAACTACCATCTTGCACGGGAAAGATGGTAACGAAATGAAATCTGGATAATGAAATTCAGGTAAGTGGGCCTATCGGACAGTAACACCAGAGTTATATTACAGATATATACTCATTTACTTTTTTTGGCTGATGGAAAATGTTGTTTGATGAATGAAACGTCCATTTCTATATTTTATATCTTTTTTTTTTATTGTATTTAACTTTGACAAATTTCTCTGCCCAAGCATTAAAGAGATTCATGGTACAAATGTACTGAAAAGAGATGTTGCAATGAAATAAAATGGTCACCTCATTGCTATATCCTCCTCTTGTCCTAATGAGCCTACCAAGTGATTAAATACAGGAGGTTAAGTCCTAATCATCCATCTATCCATGATTCTCTGGATGTATTAATAAAACAATATAGATGATCAATCAATCAATGAATCATCTATCTATCTATCTATCTATCTAGCTAGCCTATCTATCTATCCATCTATCTGTCTAGCTGTCTATCTATCTATATATCTATCAACCTAAAAACGAATCAATAGTGCAATAGGAAAATCTATTTTCAGGGATACATTCACAATGGATCTATCACAAACAATCAATCAATCTATCAATCAAACAATCTTCAATCATCTAAACACCTCATCTATCATTCTATCAATCTATCAATCTATCAATCCGTCAATCTATCTATCTATCTATCTATCTATCTATCTATCTATCTATCTATCTATCTATCTATCTATCCATCTGTCTATCCTACCTTTTCTTATCATAAATTATGAATACAGAAAAAGGCCAGCCTAAAAACAGAAATAATAGGTAGGTGTCTAACTATCCAATCTATTTTAAATATTAAATCTATTTTAAATATCAAACTGAAAACAATGTATGGCCTACAGATACTTTTTGAGACTAATACATTTTCTGGTTAACACCAAAAATGTTAAATGCTGTTCAAGCTTGGTGGTACAACAATAGCTGAAAACACCATAAAAAGCTTGCATGGGATATAAAAAGTCATATCTCAGCTTCTACTTGGCCTATATTTCTGATTGAAATTGGAAATTTCATTATTTGTTTTAGATTAAAAAAACTAAGGTTATCAATGTTTGAACACACTTCCAAGAAAAACAGGGAATTTTGTTAGAAAGATGAGGGTACTACCTTGAAGTAACTAGCACAGGAGGCGCAAGCAATAGTTTTGTGATGTTCCATGTTCGTCACTATGAGGTCCTAATGACCACATGACCCACCCATTCTCTCTCATCTTTCCCTTTGTTCTTCTCAAGAATTTTACCCCTATTAAGAAAAGTGTCCATGAAATTCATATCTGAGAGGAGTTTTAATTTCAACTTTTATGCTAATTTAAGGCATAAGTTTTACTTTTGAAGACAATATTGTACAATGTATACTTATAACACCTTAAAATGATCCCATTCACAAATTTTCGTGGTGCTGATATGATTCTAAATGAAGTTTTTATGGGACTTAATCAGGACGAAATTTGCGCCAAAATAGCAGGTTTTTAACTGGATTTTTAGGTCTTTGGAACATTTTGGAACAAAATAAAATTTAGGGTATGTTTAAGATGACATTGAGACCAGATAGTATGCCAAGTGTCATCACTGCCAAATGTGGGGAAATTGGTCAAATTTGATGATTAAGATGTCATGTTTTTTCATTTTTAAAATATAAGTTTTGATGTAACTTTTTGAAAAATGGTCACATTTTACTGGGAAAAAGACAGTACTGGTTTATATTTCAAAATACACTAAGTAATGGTAAAAATGTTGATCAAAATTTGTGCTTCAAAAAGTTAGATCCTCATGTGGGTTGGGGGTTTCCAGAGATCAGCAATTAGAGGGGTGCAGCTTAATGAGGGCTAGAGCACATACATGGTACATCAAAGAGGAGCTGCTCTCCAGGGTCCTGGGCTAAATATGATACCATTTTCAGCTATTAAGTCATAAAAATTAGTGGTGTCATATCTCAGTTAATGATGTTTCTTCTCCTGTGCTAGTTACTTCAAGGTACTACATTGTATGCATCTGCTTCTATACCCTCCCCCTTTGTTCTTGGGTTTGGTCATTAGAGAGGATCAGTGACATCATGTTACATAATGCCCATTCAACAAAAGCTGCACCCCTTCCATCTTGACACTTGTTCTGTTCAAGGTGCTAAAATATGCTTGTGTTGAGTTTTGTAATGAATTAAAACACAAATTTATCCAATAATATCTTTGTATAAATATAAAACTAAATATTTAAATTCATAGAAAATGGGTTTTGTTACATACCAAGTAAATTTCTATATAACCTTGTATTTAGTGGCATAATTTCTGCAATCATGAAATGATCACATTTAGTTTTTATGCAAAAATCTAAATAAAAGCAGGCTGACATTACTTTAATTTCTTGTTTTTAATTTACATCCCTGAGGTTAGATTTGACCAAAAGGGTAACATGTGAGTCTTTGAGATTTCTTGTCAAAAGTCTTAAATGGTAAGGCCCCTGAGCAAGCAGTATGAGCATAAATCATATTTGTCTATATATAATTTATAATATTAAAACACATAAATTCTGAGGAAGAATGTGATAAAATGTTACACTTGGGACAAGTTGCAGGGTAAGATTCTTTGAGTCTGACCCTTAGGGAGGGTAACCTTGAGTCGGACACTTTTATTGGAGCTGAATTGGGTAATTGAGAGTATCTACACCAGTGCATTTGGTACCAATGCGTAGCCCAAGATCTCTTTCATCCATTCAAAAAGTATCAGCTTGATATGAATATTTTTAGTTTGATTTCCAAGACCATAAAGATGGGGTAAAAACCCGTTTTTCTCCCAAATTTTGTCATAAAATTGTGTATTTTAGTGAATTTTAGCCATATTTGGAGAATCCTTTGCTGGCCTATAGTATTGATCTGACATCAATGTAGGTGTTATTCAGTTAGAAGGAAGCTGTGCCCGTTTTTTAATCAAACATGACCTTTTCCAATTGAAGGGAAGGCTCTAAAGCACCTGTACTGGTCCAAGCCACTGTGTGGAACCCAGATATCAGGTTTAGAAACAACCAAGGTGGTATTTTTCACGAAATCCAAAATATTAACATTTGAAAAGTGACTTTCATATGTACAAAAATGCCTCAAAATCGTTTTTATAACTTTTCCAGACAAACCTGAGATCAGTAGAAGACGAGATAGGCCTATGAATTTTTATTGCCCATGCAGGCTTATGGGCCATGTACCATGTGCAACCATACATATTTATATTATTTACATGTATAATTTAAAGTGTAATATCTTGATAACCATTGATTTTCAGTGATGTTTCACATTTGACCCCCCCCCCCCCCCTCCTTGGCTGTCATACACATCTGAGTTGTGAAGTAGGCTAATGCACCCTCCATTCTTTAGTGAGACTTTACCCAGATTACATCATCTTATATAAGGTGATTGAGGTACAGCAGACAATGGCCAATTCATGCCTATAGGGGAGAGGGTTGAGCAGCTGGGAAGTGGGAGGCTAAAAGGTCCCTTTAAGAGGAAGAATTGGTGCTCATACAAAATGTTGTAATTCTCCAAAATTATCATAACATGTATACAATACAATGATTTATCAGACCACATTTCATTTCACATTTCTCCCAAATCCTGCAATAAACAGCATTTTCAAAAGGAGTCATACATATAATAATTACTATAAGCCTATACATGACATTGTATAATTATGCATTTTTGACAAATTCCAGGTCCATTTTGGACATCCCATTTTAGGCCTGAGGCTTCTTCATTTTTCCTCCCAGGTGCCTCAGACTTTTGATGTGAACTGAAAAATGGCCATTCTAATGCATGTGCTTATTCCATTTTGTGTAATCCATTTATCTCAGCCATAATTAATTACTGAAATCGCGATTTCGTACGGCCGTTTTGCTTTTACCTCGTTTTGGACCTCCTATTCAACGTCTGAGGCTTCTTCATTTTTCCCCTCAGGTACCTGAGACTTCCCAGGTGAACTAAAAAACGGCCATTCTAATGCATGAGCCTATTTCCATGGATTTTTTCATTCCTGCAAACCGTAATGTACAATTGAAATCGCGATTTCATATAGCTGCTTCTGCTCAACTTTTCTTTCCCCAACTTTTTTCATTAGAAAAATTTGCAAAAACTCATGCAATGGCTGTGAATATTAGTCCATAGTGTGTCTAACGACAATAAGCTTTAAAGTAAAATAATCTACCCATTACCATTTTGGCTTTTCGCGAAGAAATGTTGGAAAATAGGGATTTTTTCTAATTTTTGGGTTTTTATAAAAATTCATAGGACCAACATTCCAACTGAGTCAAGCTGTTTGAAGAGGCATTAGTTAGACACCTAATTTAAAAAATTTCATAGATTTAACTCCAAAATTGACTGAATCATATAGGTTTGAAATAATAGTATTTTTTCATATTTTTGGTAAATTGTCATCCGTTCAACTTTCGAAAAGCATTTAGACCCACAAAAATACATCTTGGGCACTTAATGCATACGATGTATGCAAATTTCAGTGTCAAAAGTCCAGCAGTTTTTTTTTTATGTCCCAGAAACAAAAAAATACAATTTTTCACATTTTTCAATGATTGTGACAAAAGTATTTTTATCATGGGGATTAGACCTATGAAAGGCTCAACTGGAATAAAAGATACTATATTTACCCAAAAATGATACATGTACATGCCATAGTTTTGGCTTTACACCCAATACACAAAAAAAATATTTTTTCACATTTTTCAATAACTGTGAGAAAAGTATTAATCTCATGTGGATTAAACCCCCAAAAAGACACAACTAGGATAAAAGATACAATAATGTTCAAAAAATAAAAAGTATACATCCCATATTTTTGGCGTTACTCCCAATACACAAGTGGGACGCCCGTTATCCGGACGCCCGCCCGCCCGCCCGTCCGCCCGCCTGCCCGCCGGACGGACAAATTTTTCCAAAGTAACTACAATACCTGTCGGCAATGTATACATTGCCGAGGGTAAAAATTGCATTGTGACCTTCTCTTTTCATATATATAGAATACACTGAATCTGAAATAATAGTATTTTCAACAGAATTTTTTTCCATATATATATGCCTTTATATAGATAAAAGGGTGGCCCCTCTGCAGCGACAAACAAGTCTTTGAGAGGTCTCCCTTCCCACTTTACTACAATAATTAAAAATAATTGAATAATATTGTAAATTATATATATGGGAAAATAAACGAAATCTGAATCTGAATCTGAATCTGAATCTGTATGGCACGTGAGAGCACCATTCAAAAAAAAAAACCATGCTTAAGCCTTTTGACGGACAGAAAGACAGAAAGATAGATAGATAGATATGGTAAGTGCAGCCCTCTAAGCCCAGTTCTGGGCACTCATGAGGGTTGATTGATGAGATGGGAGAGAGAGCGGGAGTCCTCAACATGTTACACATTTACCCATGTGAGGGATCTTTTACTTGGCCAGCATAGACACTGACGGACAGATACAGTTGCAGACAAAAGTATTCATGCAGCTGAGTATTCTTCACATTATTGTTATTTACTCTTGATTCAGGGATGTGAGGAGGAAAAATTCAATTTGAAGTCATTGCTCTATTCAATTGGGATGGTCAAACACTGCAAACTTAAGTATACCTCTTTTTTCAAGCTCAGGGGGCACACAAACGTAAAATTTCAGCATGGCAAAAGTATTCATACAGCTCAAACACGCTGGGTATAAAGTGCATCAAAAGCTTGAATTTCTGTTCAAATAATTTGTAACTTTCTGCAGCTTTTTTGGGTAAGCAGTTCTGAGTGCCTTTTGGGGTGTTTTTATTTTTGTTGTGTGACCCATACCACCCTATATCGCTGGTATCATTTTACCATTAAATGCTTATGACACTTGGCACATTTCTCAAAAGATGGCAATGAGTTCATGAAGAATAACAGCATCTCTTCAAATGTCCATCATAGTTTTCTTTATGCAAGAGGTTGTGTCTGATGTAAACTACAAGAAATTGCATTTGGTTTTACAAAATTTAGACATGGCCCGGGTACCAATGTCTAGTGATGTCGTTCAAGTTTTGCCCATTGAAATAGCATTGGCCTTGGCCAATTTTTATCTTAGATCTTTTGCATCATGTGCATGCATAAGCCTGGTGCACCTTGTGACTTTTTATTTTGAAGCCAACGGAACGATGGTCACTGAGGTTTCCGACCTTCACTGAAAGAATAGTCGTGCACGGTAATCTATCTGGTACATTAAAATCTCTGTATATTTCAAATTTCAGCCAAATCGGATGATTATTAGCTGAGATATCATGCAAAACGTTTACGAAAATGTGCTGAAAATGCACAATTTTAGCGTGCCATCTTCAAAAACACTTTATTCTTAGCCTTAAGACAAAAATACTGTCCACAATTTTCATCAATACTGTTTATCAACATATTTATACATATCTAAGGTAGCAGAATGAGTGTTTTGATCCATTAATATCTGAAATTAGGCATATAAAAAATGAGCAAACTGAATGGCCCAAATGAAGCCAAATTTAAATTTTTTGAGAGTGTTGTATGCATTAGCCATTTACGTGAAGAGCAAGCCATTAAAATTTTTAAGTTCTGGTCTTCTCAACACAACAGGGTCATTCCACGTCAAATCAACCAATGGTCCCCACCATCACCATCTCCGATTCTAACGAAACATTTTACTTATTAAACATATTGTGAGAAACTGATATATCCAAAATTTCAAGTGGATATCTTCAAAATTGACTGAGCTGTGAAATTTTGAAAATCGGAAAACTTTTGAAAATCTTCAAAATTAACATATTTTTAAACGAATGTAAAACTGGAATGGCAAGAGATATGAAAACAATACAATGCAAAATGGTTGACATTGTGTCATTGAATGGTTATGTGAAAGTTATATATCTATGCAAATTGTTTGCCTTTGGCAAAATAGAAAAAGAATGACAGCTTTTGTTTTGTGCTAAATTATGTATTTCAGGGTCCCGTAACTTAACTTATAATGGGCAAAACTTTTTATGTTTGCATGCAGCACTTCATGTCATAGCATATTACCCTTCTGTGTAGTATAAAGAAAAATCACATTGTTGTCTTAAGAGTTATTAGCCCTAGAAGTTACGAAAAAGCCCATTTTTCCAGTAATTTGGAGACAAAAATCATCATGTGGGATAGGTAGGACAGCTGAGATTTGTTTAGTCGCTTAAAGCATGGCTTTTTACCTTTCATTTGACACCAGATACATTTTGCCCCTCAGAGTCCTTCATTATGAAAAATTGACATACTTATTGCTCCATGAGGTGCTCTACATATGCACTGAATTGAAGATTTTATGTACCCTTAATATTTCAAACACCATTGAAGTTGGGACTCAAAATGAAGGTCTAATTGAGGCCTGTCAAATTACAAAAGTGAGATGAACGTATGATTTGAATTGACAAAATTATACTATTGTGCGGATTCTGGATATTGCAGATTAGGCTGAAATTCGAGTGTTAAGTGCAGCATGAAGGAATCCGAGGGGCAAAACAGTTCTGGTATGAAATGAAGCTGACACTCAGGTACCTTCAGTTGGTACTATCTCTAATTTGCTACACCCTATCCCACATGGCGTTTTCGGACCCCCAAAATATCCCATTTTCCAATAATTTAGGGCCTACTTATTGAATACAACATGGCTTACAATGTTGAAACTGCTGAAATCTCTTCTTCTTATACCAGAAAATAAACATAAATTGTGATGAATGTCCTTACGATTTTTAAAGAGGACTTATGGAATGTTAAAAGTCGACTTTCAGTCCAATTTTTTTCTAGTGTTCAAAAAATTCTGTGGGAGTAGCTGTACTGTCAGTACTTGATTAAACCCTATTTACTGGTAGTTTTATTCGATATTAATATACTCAACCAGTTTTTATGGCTGTGCTTCTCATATTTTAAGAGATATTCTCCTTACAAAATATGTCAATATTGGCAGTTTCAAGTATTTTTGCCATATTTCTGTAGCTTGCCATTTTCAAAGTTTTTAACACAGACCCTTCAAATTTTGCGAAATACCATGTTTCCATATTGTCATTCAGTGTTAGGAATTTGGAAAAAATCTGAGACGGGTCAGGTGGGAGATTTTCTGAAATTTGGTTGATTTGACATGGAATGACCCAACATCAATTTTCTCCGGGACAAACGAAGATACCTTCTTAAAAACTTTTGTACACTAAAATATAAGTTCTCCTGCATAAAGCAACGTTAAAGACAGCCATTTCCTAGAACAATTTTTTAAAAACCAAATGTCACATCTTAGGTGCACCCGACCATAAGTTAATTTTAGTCCAAATGAGAGTTCGCACTAATGATTACAGCAAGCCATAAAACCAAATTTTACTCTGTTTGAGCATTCAGCTTGGCTTTGTGAGCATCTTTGCGGAAGTTTCATATACATCCAATTCACTGTAAAATCGGTCTGGCTGATTCAGCTCAATTGATTGAGTGAGATGGTTGCACAAGTTGATTGAGCTAACATAGATTAATGTTTTAAGCTGAGATAACTCAAAATACAAAGCTGAGATAGCTCAAAATACTAAGCTATGTTGACTAAGGTATTCAAGCTGAGAAAACTCAAAACAATGAGCTGTGTTGACTTACAGCTCAAAATATTGAGTTTTGTTGACTTATTGATCCAAACTGTCACAACTCAAAATTTTGAGCTGTGTTGACTTATTTTTAGTTTTTTTTGATTTATATTTGTTTGACCTGTCTTATAAAGTTATTTATGAATATGTGCTGTAATCCCAAAATATTGTTTGATCTCTCAAGGGGATCCGCCTGATCCAGTATGCTTCATTTTAGCACACCATGGACAGGCCCAAGATGCATTCAACAAAGACCATGCATCACAAGGAGATTTAAAAATTAATTTCTTGTGAATAAATCCCAATGGCATGTGGCTCATCTGAGTTGGTATACAGTGCTAGAAGCCTATATTTGAACACACTCTGACTTGGAAATGTTGGTTGACGTGTGAAAGCATGCATCTAATTACTCCCACAAATTAATTTAAGAGAGACAAAAATAAAAAAGTAACCAGCGAAAGTGGTGTGCTACTCATTTTTTCTCTGGGATTATGTAATATAAATGTTCTTTTTTCTTGTAAGTAAATAATTATTTAAAACTAAATGCAGTGTTATGAGAAGTCCTTGTTATAGATGGCACTATATGTGGCATGACTGAGATGTCAAGCTATCTGCAACAACTGAAGCTTTCATGTTTTCACAGCTTAATGTTATGATTCGTTTGGATAACTTACAGCATTGAGCTATCATACCTTGACAACTTATAGGATTGAGCTATCATAGCTTGAAAATTATTAACATTCTCAGACAGCTCAAATTATTGCTTCAACACAGTTTTCAAATTTTACAGTGAAGGTAAAATGATACCAGCGATATATGTGTTCGAGCTATATGAATACTTTTTTCATGCTGAAATTTTAGATTTGTGTGCCCCCTGAGCTTGAAAACAGAGATGGATCATTCTCAAATTTCGCGACAATTTGCATCACTCTAGCTCCCTGACATTAATTTGAATGCGATTAATATCTAAAGCATCACTCTGCATCTGTTATTCATATTTCTATTTAGAACCACTGCATTTGGAACAAAAAGTCATTCATTAGACCTTTTTTTGTCCATCATGTCAAGGAATTCGTGCAAAGTCAATGGTTTTTCCCTGTCACTATAGACCTGACATGACAAAATCAAGTGTTCATTTTCCTCCTAATGTACCATTATATTCAAAGTTTCTTTGCACGACTCATGAGAATATAACCTTGAATTAATATCTAGTTCATGTTCAATTTTTTGGGTCTTATTTCATTGATTAAATTGATACAATAGACGTGACTTGGTTCGTTATTGTTTTTCATGAGCTATTTTCACTGAATATCATCAGACACATGTGTGCCATAGTACCACTGCCTTGCAGACTTCATAAAACATGTATTAAATAAATTAAGACATAATAGATCCATTCATAGAAAATGTTTTTGGTCTCACCAAAATGTCCACTCCATTACCTTCATTTCCAAGCTCACAGAACTGGCTAAGAGACTGAGAGGGCTGCACTTACTATCTATCTATATCTATTTATTATTTTAAAGGTATGGGAATATTCACCATGCAGCACTGCATTTAGGCTATATATACAGTGGTGTAAATTACCTCACGCTCAACAAGAATACATTTTTCTTAAGAAAGGGGAGGATTCAAAACTTGGCAAATTCAGACCTATTTATTACCCGATCACGCATCTCGTAGTTCCACAAATTACTTCCCAACCGCATTTTATTGCAACAATGATGTAGTCCCTGTTTTTCTGACATATTTCAATGCCTTTTTTTCCAATTTTGTCCCTGGCCCTCTTTTGATGGGTCTGTGTTCAGTGAGGAAGAGGCGCTTCACATGAAATATATCACAAAGCCAACATGGCAAAGGGCTTATGCACCCTCTCAAAAATCTAGTTGGGTGTAAAATGAAAAAAGAAAGAAATAGCAATTGTCTATAAAATTACTGTAGGTACTGCTAACTTGATAAGTATTGGACATTCGATAACAAAATGTTTTGTTTATCAGAAAATTACAAAGCACACTGAAAGACAAAACATAACATGTTCATCCTAGCCACAACAGTATCTGTGTGGCCTAAATAAAGTATATTGTGAATGTTTTTGTTGTCCTTATAGGCAACTTATCAGAGATGATGGTGCTTTAGATCTAATGGCATCATTCAGATCTCACAATCTCTTACAGATGATTTCATATTTGTAGACACAAGGACTGAATGTGAATTTTTTTCTGGGACATGTTATCGTATAGGGAAAAGTGATGTCATAATTTTTTTGACGTCACTTTTCCCTATGCAGTACATGTCCTAGAAAACAAATCAAATTCGGTCCTCATGTCTACAAATATGAAATCATCTGTAAAGGCAGACAGACAGTAGTTGTGATGGCCCATATATGCTGTTTCTTGAAGGAACAGGTACACTTGTATGCCAGCAACAATTACATAATATTATGTACGTTCTCATACACCACACCTATCAGACAAATTGAGCCGATGAAAATCGAGAATGAACATTGGACAATGGATGAAGCAGCATGCATAATCGTGGATGAATCTGTGCCAATCCGTGAGGAATAATCATGATAATTGTAGCTGATAGGTAATTCAGGTGAGAATTGACTGTGGCTGACACACCATTATCACTTGTGGACAGTTCATAGCATAAATGTATCGATATTTTATGCGTGAGGAAGGACCAAGATGTGATTATTAGTGACAATACTTGATAATTGTGATAAGAAGAGCATGCTATAAACACACATTACAGAGTTGGCTGCCTTTCAAAAATGAATTACATGACTGTGTGACAGACTTCTCAGAAAATGTCATTTCCAATTAAGTGTATCACATTTACTGAAACACCTGCTGATGGACAAACAATTGACACGTGCTAATTATTTTAGCAGACCTTGCTTGTGAGAAGTATTTCATGAAGCGTTTGTGACATCATCACTTTAGATCAGTGACCTTATAATACTTTTGTTGTGATGTCACAATGCACGGCAGAGATTACTCACAACATCAGAGGTGTTTTGGGATGATTGGGGCTTAACGTCATGTATTCATGCAATCGGTAGGCTAATTAGAACAGGAAGAGGACACGGCAATGAGGCCAAGGCTGATTGAAACAGCCGTCCAACATTGGCCCAGTTGACCCGGCAAGAGCTGAATTCGAACCCTCGACCCAGCGATTGGCAGTCAAGCACGCTACCACTAGATCAACCCTCACCCCAGAGGTGTTTTGGGAGGTTGTCAACGTCATTGCCTTCTATCAGTGACTCATTAAAAAGTATAACTGTCAAAAATATACTGTTACACGAATGCTGGAAAAACACCTGTAGATTAATGTCAGCAAATTAGCTAATTTTTAGTACAAGGAAGGAGCTACTGCTTGAGAAATTGCAGAAAAACAAATAGTGTTTGTTTTTTCATGTGATTTTCAAATGCAGCGAACTGTGACTCTGTTGCTCACAGCACAAGCAACGCCGGCAACAGAGCACCTGGGGCTAGTTTTGTATGCTGTAGAATTGCTCCTACCAAGAAACTAGTTCCAATTACATAGCACATTCACAAAGTATCTATTGAACATTGAGGTAGACCAAGGTGAGACTTGGAAATCAGATTCTCTAAGGAAGTAGACTGGTCCATCAGTAAAGTGAAAAACAGCCTGGTTTCTTGCAGATGAAATTTGTGTGAGTTCCTAACACCTAATTTATGTTGACGGCTCACTGGGGCTCGCGGAATTGCCCACTAGCCACCAGGTGGCAATGCATGCCAGCATAATGTTCTGCCAAGCCTGGAAAAAGCTGTGGTAATGCAACAGCGGTCAACTTGACATGCAGGATTATAGCAGTTTGAATGTCATGAGCTGCATGTGTTGTCTTTAATGGATATAGGCCCCAAAATATTAGAAAATATCGAAAAAGGATATTTCAGAGTCTGAAATTGTTGTTGGATGGGGTGTTGCAAAATCAAGATAGTACCAAGGGAAGGTACTTGACCAATTCCATCATTTCATATCAAAACTGTTCTGACCCTCCTATTCCGTCATGGCACAGTTAACACAAGTTATACCTAATCTGCCACATACCATATACTTTGATGGAGAGGCAGGTGCCCTGGTATTACCAGGCCCTCAGGCCCAAAATTAACATGGGAAAGATAGGAAAAGCCGCTAAACATCCCGTATTGACCCCATGCTATGGCCCCCCCTTAGGCCATTTCCAGATACGTTCCTGTACAGGATCTCAAAAGTGGTCAGTCAAAATTTTGGTAAATTTTGATCATAGGTAATCTGTTCCTCCAAGGCTTGACTACGCGCGATATAGCTAAATCACAATGGCAAGTATAGATGGCATTACCTTTAAGACAGTTAACTTGTCAGCTTACTTCACAATAATGTATACAAGAAACAGACATAAACTTTTAGAGGACATCAATTTCAAGGATAGAGGTTGTATTAAGGGTCACTGTGAGGTCAATATTGCAATTAGAACAAAATGACTTGGCAGTGTTTTGTGAATATGCAGGTACATCCCTGCATGTAATTTCATGAAGATTGTGTACTTTTCAGCTGCAGTGTAGCCTACATTGCTAAAGTTCATTTACACAAGTGTAATCTTTTTTTGAGTCACCCTGTAATGTGGTTTAGTATAAATTGTATTTTAATTATAAGTTTGATGCTAATGACACTCAAAGAACCTTATTGCTGTGTTTATCAGCTGATTACCTATCAGTACAGCTTAGGGTCTCTTGATGCATGAAAGTGTAATGACAGCTAATTGTTTGACTTCTCCAATTCTGTCTCTGAAAACCATTTTAAGACTGAAACAGTTTGCCTGAAATTTAAAAGTTTTCTAATTTTGAGCCAAACTCTCTTTACCAAAGGAGTATGTGAAGAAGAATTTCTCAGGGATAGCAGACTGGAATGATATGATACGAGCTGCGCTTTCTAAATTGTGCGTTATTTAAAAGGCTCAGCATTTGATATCTCTCTTTAATTTTACCTAACTTCATCCTAAATTCAAAATTGAAACACTGGCTTAAATGACACAAAGTAGCTTAATGACATACTTACATCTGCAAGACATAAAAAGCCTTGAGGAGCATAGTAGTAATTAGATCTTTTTCGAATCTGATTACATATGCCTGCAAATCCACCCACATTATTGTTGTGGCTTGTGTTCTTTCCAAATAAATATAACTGTAAGTATTAGTTAGACACATAGTATTTGGAGGGTTCTGTCGAGCATTTTTGGTCATTTAGATCCCGACTCTTCTGTATTATACCTTTTAACTTATAATATGAACAAAATAAAAAATAATCTGATTATAGGGTTAAGCCTTAGCAGGGCGCCGAAATGCAAATTTGTCAGAAATAACACGCTGTTCGAAAGGTATAAGTATCAATGGTATAGCTATAGCAACTACTGTGGAATCTGTCCTGTCTGTATTCCCATTACCATCAATCAACTCTGCCAAGGCTGGCACATACCATCAATGGCTTATCTTACAGGATGCAAGGGAAGCTGAGCCTAGACAGTGACCCATGCATGGCTTGAGATCTAAACGGGCTCTAACCTGGTGAATGAGGGCAATTTGCCAGCTTCTAGAGGTTACGACACAGACCTGTACATAATAAGGCATCAAACGGCTTCCAGAAGAGGAGATGACAATAAAGACAAAGTGATACATTAATTTAAAACTACTGACGTATGAATGCAATCTATGTATGAAATGGTTTGCAGCAGCGGATTCAGGGGGAGGTGGTTTAGGGGGTTCAACCCCCCCCCCCTTTGACCTGTACATGTAAATTTTGATTTTAAAAAAATCTGGATATTTTTAGTACATCTACATTTCTAAACCCACCCCCCGTCCGACATTTTCTGGATCTGTCCCTAGTTTGAAATGTGGTGTATTCACATGCATACACCTCAAATAACAATAACCATAGCATCTGTATCTGCGCCTTGGCAAATCAATGTCAGCCTTTCTTATCTATGAATGTTATATTACTACGGAATGATTCATCTCCTACCGTGTGAGAGGCTATCGACCATTTGCATGTACATCCCAGTCTGTCAACCTTGCAGACCTTGAAGGCTTCACTCTAAAAAATTTTGGATATTAGTGGTATTGTGCAAAACCAGCGTGTACAATAAAAAACCAGTTTGGTATTTTTCAACTATAATTGGTTTT
This sequence comes from Platynereis dumerilii, assembly GCA_026936325.1. NCBI lineage: Eukaryota > Metazoa > Annelida > Polychaeta > Phyllodocida > Nereididae > Platynereis > Platynereis dumerilii. The sequence continues at coordinate 996,825 of JAPTHN010000092.1, read as the reverse complement.
CTTCAGAGCAAGTGGTATTTTTCATGAAAATTGGTTTTGGTCTTGGGGAATTATGGTATTTATAAAAACCAAACATCTGAAAATCACCTTTATTATGATCCATTTTTAATATACTTGTAGAACAATGATTTGAGATGTTTAAACCGTTTATGTTGTGGTTCATGTTTTTAAAATTCATGCATGTTACTTTATTTAGAAGTTTTAAGAGAGAGGACTAACTATACTGTATATCAGTCATGGCTACTTGAATACCCAATTAGGTATTTTATCAATCCCTCAGGGCTCACTCACTGGTTGACCTCATCTAATAACACAAAACTGTTAACATGTCGCCTGACAAGAAAAGCTGTTTGTTTATCAATCAAGACTTAAGAAGGTTTAAGGCAGAGTTTGTTAGTTTCAACACTGCAGTTGAAGAGTGTGCATATCAGTTTGCAGAAGATTGAGAAGAACTTGGTAAGTTTTTCTTTTAATTCCTTAATTGCACTCCTAAAAAATATGCATTCTGAATGCAATTGTGTTTACTTGGGTAAGGTGTACACAATGTGTGGTTCAGGGATGGGTTCAATTATAATTGTAATTGTGTAATTAATTACAATTACAGAGTATTTGTAATTGTAAATGAGAATTTTTAGTCTGAAGTAATTGTAATTGTAATTTCAGAGAATTTAGAGCTGTAATTGACCAATTACAAACCAATTGCCCACTCTTTCTGGGTATTTTAAATCAATCGATTTCTTGGATGTCAAACTCACATTTTTTGTCCAAGAAGTTTTCCAACTTGTTTAAACTTCTAAATATTGCATTATTTAATTCAAAGACTTTTTTGACATTGATGAAGTCCGATCTCGGTCTCTCAGCAAGGATGTATGAGTTGTATTTAACGTCACACAATCACACATTGTAGTTGTAATTTAATTGTAATTGACCATTGTAATTGGTTATAGTAATTTAATTGAGGTTTTTAAGCTACCTGTAATTGTAATTGTAATTGTAATTGACTGCTGAGATGCACTGTAATTGGTAATTGTAATTTTAATTGATGAATGTAATTGTACCCAACCCTGGTCTGGTTCATATACATGACATTATACATAAATCAAACACGTGGATAGTGTTGAGCCATAACAATGACCCGAGGCATTCAGTCTGTGAATATTGCATTCTGCCTGTAAAAGGATTCTTGACAATTTAAGGCAGCATGAAATTGTGGTTTCGCATATGGAATATACCCATTTCCATAATTTTCGCCATTCTTCAGCCGTAGGGGAGACCGGGGTATTGTGCCACCAATTGCAGGGTTGAACTGAAGAACCATAAAAATTATGAACAAAAAAACTGCCAAATATTATGATGTGAAAAAGTGTCAATCAGAAATTTAGTATTATTGTTCTTCAATTGTGTAATTTGGCATTTAAAGGAGAGACAGATATCCGCAAAAAAAGAAGTATTTTGGGCAAGTTGTGCATTGGTAAGCTGCACGAATGGTATGATATGGGATTTGAATTCTCTTTTGAAAGAGTTTTGCTTGTTTCACATACAACCCTGTAAAGGTGGTGAATAAATTAAGGCTAAGAAGAATTTATTATTACAAACATGTTCCTAAAAGCATATATACTTTTAGAGTTTTTGATTTATGTGGGCCATCAATGTTCTGTGTTAACTTTCATTTTACGTGTCGGAGCATGAGAGCATCAGCCATAGTTATGTCATATACATGACACATATTTTATCTTTTAAGAAATTGTTGAGATTTTAGGTCTCACCGGATACACTGAGCTATACAACTTGCCCCATTATGTGGCACAACTTACCTGCTAATGGTCCAATTGTGCAGACACCTTTATTACATTAATTATGATAATAATGTTATTATTTTCATATCTGATATTCACATTTTTCTGACAAAGGTACAGTCAGTCAGTCACCCACAAATTTTTACCACACATTCTGTTGAGTTGTATAGTGTTTCTAATGTGCTTTACTATTCTTGAGGTGAAGTATGTTACAGATGCCTGTGAATTATACAAAATTACATACCCTAAAACGGGGTAGAGTTGGCAATCCGAGGCACAAATGCCAACATTTGTCACTGACACAGGCATCTGTAGCAAAGTAGTGGGTCAAAATAGCTTGCCAACTAAATCCCGGATTACCAACGTTACCCCCTTTTACGGTACTTTTACTGATATTTGTAAAATCCTTGACATTTAAAAAATTTTTTTTACTTTCTGTTTTAGATGAAGTAAGGTATGTTCCTACTGAGGCCCTTAATACAAAAAACTACCATTGGTAGAAGTTTGCGCCATAAAGCAACTTATCAAGGTATGTAAATTTAATAACAGCTCTTCCATATCTTTTCCAATTGAAAAATATTTGTTGTTAGTATTCTGATATTCTCTTGTGTTAAAATGAGCTTGTTTTGACCAATCTTCAGTCAAAAAATGAGTAAACAGGGGATGTTCCATAACCAAGGCATTGATTTAATTGAATGAAGCTATTTGATATATTTTTGGCATTATCCTCCTGGCGAAAACTCATGGATGTATCTACCTACTATTTCAGATCTCACCAGGAAATTGTTACCTTGCCCCACCTAGAGTACCAAAGGAAAATGTCTACTTCCTTTTTGCAATATTGAGGTGAGTGCGAACAGAATGAGATCTTTTACTGGTAAAACACACGGTGAGAAGACAAGAATTCAGAATTCATATTCTGCCAGTGTATACCAAAAGTTCCATTAAAGGTTTTGCAGATAAAGTATTTGATCTGTAAATAATGACTACCTTGACTGAGTAATTTTTTTTTTTGCACAAAGTGATATTGGATACCAATGCTTATCCACTTTCCACTTTCAGGTACCCAATGATGCACGCTGCAAGGTTCGATTCAAGAACAGTCGTTCACCTTTCATCCATCCGAATTGACCTAAAAGCGCATATTTAGTGATACAAGAAGGAAAACTTCAACCAACAATCATACCATCCCAATACTGTGCACTAATAATGATAAAAAATATACTCTTGGCTACTGAGAGGGGAGGGTTTGTCTCGTGATAGCATGCTGGGCTGCCAATCGCTGGGTCCGGGGTTCAAATCCAGCTCACGCCGGACTCATTGCTTAGTCCTCCTACTCTCCTAGTTAGCCTACCAAACTAATACAGTACGTAAAGCCCCAATCATCCATCCATTCATCTTCAGGATTGGCTACTGAAGACTTTTGATACAAACTAATGATACTGACATTTCAATTGGCATTGCCACCCTGACTTGCCGTTTTTGGAAATATAACCCCAGTCATTAACAATACAATATTTGCTAAATGTGATGTGTCTTTATTTCAACCAATTCATGCTTTTGTTAATCTCTGCTTTCCTGTTTTTTTATTACCAATGACTGCTGTGATGTTTTTATTTCGTGTGTTTGATTACCAATGACGGCTGTGATGTTTTTATTTTGTTTGTTTAATTACCAATGACTGCTGTGATGTCTTTATTTCCAAGGCCAAACTGTGATAAATGAGTGTCAATATAGGTTTTTCAATAAATTTATTAATGTATTAATATCGATATTTATAATTATTATGAATTTGTGTGAATGTGTACATGTAAAAATAAACATTGTATCAGATCCATTGAATCATTATTTTTTTATTTACTTTAAACTACATAATATTTTTAGATAAATGTGAAAAAATTTGATTATTATTGATACTAAAGCTGAAATACTGGTAAACCTGCAATTGGGTACCAATATGACCGTTATCCATACCGCAAAATTTTTAAAAAGGTCTCATGAAATATCCACCAATGCATAATGGGAGAATTAATTTTGATATTTTTAGTGATATGCTGGTTGTTGTGAGTGCAGGAAATGGTTTAATTTTAAATTAATGAAAAATCCAAAAGATTTCAAATATCAAGGAATAAAAAACCCATTGCGTTTTCTGTTGTATGCATGTAAGTATTAATCGATTTTTATGATGAAATTACAGTATCTGCAATTTGAAACATTAATATCCACTACTGATTCCTGCAAATTAAACAAAATACAAAACTGATTTTTTCTTGTACAAATGCAACTGGTTTTTGAAAGTATCAATTGTTAATGGTTTTTTAACTTATCAAAAGGTGTTCAAAATACGGGACAAGCTCAAATACCAATATTGGTTTCTTATTAGAACTTTAGTTTTTAGAGTGTTTGGTGGCTATGGTTGATTGGCAGTTCCATGAGTTCATGCTGCTGATGCTGCTTCCTGAAGAACAAGTTTACAAAGTTATTCTAGTCATGTGTGACCACAACAACTCTGCTGGTTGATAGCATGGCACATTCGGGTGGATTTTCAGGTAAAAGATATATATTATATAGTATACATACTATACATTTCAGTGTTACCATCAGACGAACCTAGTCCAATTAGCAACATTGTGTTTATTACCCAACCACCAATAAAGTGTTGAAATGAGATGGTACTTCTGAGCATACCGAGTGACACCTCTGCTGGCTTTTTACAAGTTATGCTGATCGAACAAATCAACAGACAAAAAGGCCACCAGATACGAGTACCTCTAATATTCTGCTTATTCAATACCCCCATGGTGTCCCTTTCTCAGCAATAATCCTTCTCAGCAGACAGTCAGCGCTCAATACTATGATAGTTTAAATTTTGCTTGCTTCCTAATCAGGCAGAAATTTCAAATTTATGTCAATATCTCCACATCTCCTCTATTGAACATGTGGTTTGGGAAGGTGCATGTATAATATTGTATATGAAGGGTAATTGCTTCAAGAAATCTCATTTTGTGACTTGATATACATTATAATTTCATTTCATATTTTAATTTCCATGGTCCGTAATAGATTACTGGGCACTTATTAATCAGAACAGGGAATATCTGATGATACATGAACATAGCACTACAAACACAGCCTTAAATCAACAAAAGGTAATATGATCATGGTATCAGAATGTTGCATTGTTACATTGTCTAAGTAAACAAAGCTGAGTACAGTGGCATCCTAAAATCAATGAGGTGCATGACTCCTGCTCAACTTTAATAGCTGTCATTGGCCTGGAGTCAATTAACTTGAGTGTAAGTCAACAATTGGAGGGGAAGGTGAGTAATATTTGGTTGTCATGACACGGCTGTTTCAGTAATATAAGACGTACTAGATACCCTAATAATAAATTAGGCCTATGCTCTAGATCAGTTCAGACAAATAATAGAGTCAAGGAGGGTAAATCCGTCCACTTTTGGCTAAAACTGTCCTTCCAGGAATATGGAAATAGTCACGAAAATAAAAATTAGTCCATAGGAAGGGGCATATTCCGTACTTTCAACACCAGTCAAAAATGTTAAATATTCAAATAAGTTTAGCTGAAACCATGGCAACGAAATTTGAAGGTTAGGGCACCTAAATCCGTCCAGATTGCTGGTAAATCCGTCCAGCATCAAGGATGGTAAATCCGTCCACAGGGAATTATACAGCACATAACTGTCACGTCTTGTGATTTTTTCAAGTTTTGCAATCTAACAATACTCACAAAGCATTTCATGTCGATTTTAGAATAGTGGGATTCTTATTGCACTTAAAATAGAAGAATTAAATGAAAGAGGTGAAGTCAACTATCAACAATTTCAATTGATTGCCTTAATTACGATTGAAGAACTCTTTTACCCAATCAAGTGGTCTAATTGCTCAAACTAATTTCTTTCAGCAGTGTTGTGCCATTTATAGGTATTGAAAATCATAAAAGTACCTTTAAATACCTTTTGAAATGGGTGGACGGATTTACAATCACCCAGTTAAGCCAGATTTTAAAATGATGATGGTAATTCCGTCCACTTTTGTTTTCATTATATCACCTGCCCAGGTGATGCAATTGCTATTTTGTAAGTTTTCTCTCTGATTCTATTGCTGGTTTTGTGTGTATTCTGTCGTATAAGCATCCTAGCATCTCTACAATCATATTTTGTAAGATTTCAAGTTGATTTTAGTGCAAATTCTTGTGATTTCTGAGCTCGTTTTTCATGCATCACTGAACACAGCATTCACCATTGGCTTTGTAGGATTCACTCTCCTGTCATTTCACCTGGTTCTGACCTTTCCAAACATTTTTTGTCATTCTGTTTCTCAGATTTTGCATTAGCTCTGTTTCAGATATCAGCTTAATCAAAGTATCAAAGACCATCCTAAGGAATTGTACAGGACTATACCACTTATAAAATCGACATTGCACATTCCAGAAACCACTGCCAGCAGATTGAGGGAAACATAGCCAGGCAGACAGCAAACCCAAAACAACAGCAGCAGACAGCAATTGGACTGTATCAAAACATTTGTTTCCGACTATTACCAGCCAATAATAATACACATACATAACATAAATAAATATCAAATTGTAATAATAAAAAAAAAAAATTTTAATTTTAACACTTCAAGTACAACTACTATATCATTTATTCATTGTCCTTGCCTTACTGATTCCTTACTTTGTTGCCTATTTCTACAACTCTTAGGCCTTAATAAATTTACTCGATTACTCGCTTACTTGTGTTGCCTATTCGTAACACTTGTAGGCCTCGATCACTCACCTCGATTACTTGCTTACTTGTGTTGCCCATTCGTAACACTTGTAGGCCTCGATTACTTACCTCAATTACCTGCTTACTTGTGTTGCCTGTTCGTAGCACTTGTAGGCCTCGATTACTTGCCTCGATTACTCGCTTACTTGTGTTGCCCATTCGTAACACTTGTAGGCCTCGATTTTACCTCGACTACTTGCTTACTTGTGTTGCCTGTTTGTGGCACTTGTAGGCCTCGATTACCTACCGCGATTACTTGCTTACTTGTGTTGCCTGTTCGTAGCACTTGTTGGCCTCGATACTTGCTTTGATAACTCGCTTACTTGTGTTGCCCATTCGTAACACTTGTAGGCCTCGATTACTTGCCTCGATTACTTGCTTACTTGTGTTGCCTGTTCGTAGCACTTGTAGGCCTCGATTTCTTGTCTCGATTACTTGCTTACTTGTGTTGCCCATTCGTAACACTTGTAGGCCTAGATTACTTACATCGATTACTTGCTTACTTGTGTTGCCTGTCTGTAGCAGTTGTAGGCCTCGATTACCTACCTCGATTACTTGCTTACTTGTGTTGCCTGTTTGTAGCACTTGTTGGCCTCGATACTTGCTTTGATAACTCGCTTACTTGTGTTGCCCATTCGTAACACTTGTAGGCCTCGATTACTTGCTCACACGTGTTGTCTATTCGTAGCACTTGTGGGCCTCGATAACCTGCTTAGATTACACGCTTACTTGTGTTGCCCATTTGCAGCACTCGCAGGCTTTGTAGACCAAGCCAAATTATTGCCTTACAAAAAATAAAAAAGGTACTGCTCTAGTTGCTCAATTACCTCCTTCAATATGCCTCAATACACTAGGCTTTATTCAGATGTGGTACGCGCTGGCTTATATGAAACTAGGAATGAACATAAAATGGTACCCACAAACTTAGCAAATAAAAGATTCTCGGCCCGAAGCACGCAACCTGATTTTGTTAAGAAGATCTCTAAAAACACAACTATCCATTCACTCAAGGCTTGCGTATGGAATGCTCAGAGTTTGAGGCAAAAAACTGAGTGTGTGAAGGTTTTCAGAGATGAATTTTATTTGGACATATTTTGTTCACTGAAACCTGGCTAAAAGCCAATGACCAAGTGGAAATTGGGGAATTGGAAAGAAACGGAGAATGTTTCTATTTAGGCACACCTCGTACGTCTAGACCCGGAGGCGGTGTAGGTTGCATTGTGAAAACAGGCATAAAAGCAACCAAAAAGGAAAGCATGATTACAAAGACTTTCGAACACATGGAAGTAGAGTTGCAAATAAATGGTGGAAAAATCACTATTCTTCTTGTGTACAGGCCTGAACCCTCCAACAAGAATAAATACAGCCTATCTGAATTTTTCACCGAATTTACAAATTTTCTCTCACACTATCAATCGTACAACCATGAAACTGTTATTACTGGGGCTTTCAACTTCCACTTAAATAAGCCTAATGATGCCAAAGTTATAAAATTCAACAACGTTCTTGAAATGTTTGACTTGGTACAACATGTATCATCTCCAACACACAAGGATGGAAACATGCTTGATCTTATAACAAACTCAACCACATCTCTGACAGGATGTGTGGTCAGTGATCTGCTCTCAGACCACAATTGTGTGCTTTTCGATATTGAAGTTAAAAAAGGAAAAAATCCTCAAAAGGAAATTTCCTTCCGCAAGACTCGGAGTATAAATCTATCGGAATTCAGAAAGGACATAGAGCAACATCTTTCACAAAAAGTACAACATGGCGATCGATCAGTCTACTTGAGGAACCTTGTGGCTCTCTACAACTCGACTCAAGACATTTTTGGCAAACATGCCCCTTTAAAAAAGAAACTGGTGACTTTACGCAAACCCAATCCATTTACAAATCAAGACATAAAGCCCCTCAAAACAGCTAAGAGAAAGGCAGAAAGATTATGGAGGCGAACTGGACTTCAAAAAGACTGGGATCATTTCAAAGAAAAACGGAATGAATTCAATGAAATGCTACATAAACTTAAGTCTGATGACCTTAAGTCCAAGATTCAAGCCACAAAGGGAAATTCGAAAGCGATGTTCAAACTTCTCAATTCTAGCCTTAACAGAAAACAGGAATTGCCTCTACCAATTCACACTAATGAAAAAGACCTGGCAAATGACTTCAACAGTTACTTTGACGAAAAGATCAAAACAATCAGATCAAAACTGGACTCCTATCCAAAGAAGACGACTGATGCCCAAGTGAATTCTAGGCCCAAGCTATATCAATTCAAAGCTCTATCACAAGTGGAAGTGAAGAAACTTGTCTCTGATATGCCAGTAAAACACTGTCAACTTGATCCCATGCCCACCTGGCTACTGCTTGAATGCATTGATGCATTCCTTCCTATTATAACAAAGATTGTCAATCTGTCACTCACTCTTGGAGAAATGCCTCTTGATTTAAAGCATGCACTTGTAAAACCTCTGTTGAAGAAGGCGGGCCTTGAATTGACAAAAAAGAACTATCGTCCTGTCTCTAACCTCTCTTTTCTTGGTAAACTTATTGAAAGTGCCATCATCAAGCAATATGTTGATCACCTCACTCGAAACAAACTTGATGATGATAAGCAGTCGGCATACAAGCAGTTTCATAGTACAGAAACCCTTTTAACAAGAATCCACAATGACATAATGCTTAATATGAGCATTGGAGAGGTAACAATGCTGGTTCTGTTGGACGTGTCTGCTGCATTTGATACAATCGATCATGACATTTTGCTTGACAGGTTGAAAAATCGATATGGTGTGCAAAGCTCTGCCCTGAAATGGTTTAAATCATATATTTCCAATAGATCACAGTCAGTTATGATACATGACACAACGTCAAGCAAACTTCCACTAAAGTTTGGAGTACCACAAGGTTCCAAACTTGGTCCGATCTTGTTTAACTCCTATATTGCTCCAGTAAGTGAGGTTGCGCAAAGAAATCAAGTGAATGATCAAAAGTATGCTGATGATGAACAGCTTATTCTTTCATTCAAGCCAACCTTTTTGAATCAAGAGCAAGCTGTACAGAAAATGGAAAAATGTATTGCAGAAATCAGGGACTTCCTGCATGATAACAAGCTATGCAACAATGGTGATAAAACTGAGCTTCTTCTGATTGGTGCTCCAAATCAGTTAAAGAAACTGCAAGTTTCTTCGATCAATGTTGACAATGTTGAAATTAAAACTGCAGATCATGTGCGCAACTTAGGTGTGCTCTTTGACAAAAACATGACCATGGAAAGACAAATCAATAAGATGTGCCGCAATGCCTTCCTAAATCTGAGAAACATATCAAAAATTCGAAAGAACCTAGACAAAGAAACTGTTAAAACTGCTGTGAATGCCCTTGTCACCCCTCACCTGGACTATGGCAATGGTCTCTTGTATGGCATAAACAACAGCATGTTAAGTAAGCTTCAAGTTGCCCAGAACTCAGCTGTTCGATTGATAGAGAGACTGAAAAAACATGACAGTGTAAGTCATAGCAGAAAGCAGCTTCATTGGCTACCAATTCCAGCAAGAATCCAGTTCAAACTGATGATAATCACATGGAAGGCTGTGAATTCTCAAGCACCATTATATATTCAGGAACTTATTCAAGCCAAGCCTGAACAAAACCGTAATCTGAGAAGCAACTACAAACACCTGTTAGCAGAGCCTGCATCATGCAATAAAAATAAGTTTGAAGACCGAGCTTTCTCACATGTAGCCCCAAAACTCTGGAACACCTTGCCCGAAAAATGTAGAACAATAAAAACACTAGAAAGCTTCAAAAAGAACTTAAAAACCCACTTGTTAAAAAAGTTCTATGATTAAATTCACCTGAAACGCGCTAATGAGCAGTTAACTGGAATTAGCGCTATATTAAGTTATTATTATTATATTATATTATAATTGAGTTATTGAAAAAATCCTACAAGAAAAATAAAATCCTACTTCTCATTTAAAACTTTTTTTTATCTTCAAAGCGTTTTTTGTTGATTGAAAGGGGTAACAAGATGCCTACAAGAAATTCTCAAAATGGCTGTGATGACGTCACACGATTTCATTGTATTTTGTCCTCTGTTATTAAAAGGACCTGCCATATAATTACGATGCTGTAAACATGATAAATATGGCAAAATTAGTTGAAAAACGAGTTTATCTTGTATTTAAAACTCACACAACCGTAATAAATTTAATTTCTTGCCTATATTAGGGGGTGGACGGAATTACCCTCTTGGACGGATTTACCATCCCTGACTCTACTAAAGAAAACCTAAACTATACAAAATATCAATATATATCCTGAATATTCCCTTCATGCAAAGCAAATCAACAAATCTGATCTTCTACTTCTTCTTCTGTAAAGCTCTTCCATTTATACATATGCCTGATAAGTACTGTAATCTCTATGAGTTGAACTCATTTTTAGCCCAAATGTGTCTGATAGAGATCAAGAACATGTGTCTTTGAGAAGCAGGTATATCTTAAACAAACAACTGTCACTTGAGTACATTGCACACAATACTTGACAAGGACTTCTTATGTCATCATGTGCCGTATCCAGTGAAATAGGCCTATTACATCTTTTAACAAATGAAATTAAGTCCACTCCTCAAAGACAACATCATGTAGCAAATTTCCTGGAACATTCAAAACTGAAAATGTCATTTCGAGAAAAACGAGAAAAAATTAGTCAAATACTTGACTGTATGCTAAGAGACTAAGTATACAGTCAAGGGATTGCTCATTGGACAGGGGGCCGAAATATTCGTTAAAATGTTGAAACAACAACTTTCAATGCCGCTTGTATGAAATATATAAATTAAATACCTCCACTCCTGGGCCATCAAGGCATGTTGTGCAGATCATTCTCCACAATTTATATACGCACATTGTCAATACTTGGTAAATCCAATTTCCAAAATTACATCCAAATCATTCCATAGTGATGGTCAGTGTTCGAGGTATCGATGCTGGCCACAGCCTCAAGGCCGGCACCAGGGCCATTTTGATGGCCTTGGACATGGATCGGTCTCGGATGCCAAATCCTTGGCCTTGCCTATGTCTCTGGTGTCTTCGGGCCAGTGTTGGAGGCCTCGGGACTGGCCTCGTCCTTGGGGCCGGCCTCAGGGCCATATTTTGATGGATTCAGCCTTGGCTCGGGCTCGAATGCCAAACCGTGGCCATGCCTTGGTCTCGGATGTCCATACATACATCAACAGCTTTGAGTTGTTGGTAGATTTCTGAACCAATCAATCAATTTGCTTTGTATGTCTACCATCTCTCCTTCCTGGAAGTCATTTGATGCTGTATTTCTGCGCAGGTCAGTATCGAACCCTAAGAAGCTGGCTAAAGGCCCCCACTCACGAGGTTGGACCTCGTCAGACTATGAGCCATTCAAGGGTCACTGTCTAGGCCTAGCTACCCTTGCATCCTGTATGATAAGCCATTGGAGGCAGTAGGTGCCGACCTTAGCAGAGTTGATTGATGGTGCTTGTGAAGCAGGCAAGAAAGATTCCATAGTTGTTACCCATTGTACTTGAAATCATGTCTGGTCTCTCCAGACATCTGCTGCCAGAGCAATAGCTTGAAAAAAGCAACCAATTTGGTGGCTTGTGTTGCATTTATTCTTTATAGTTCAAGAATCATGTGGTGAATCAATTTTTTTCACTCATCTGTTCATCGTGAAAAAAAGTGATAGACTCCCACACATACAAATAGTTCTTGGCCTTAGGCACTGACACTGAAGAGTTGCTCAATAGCGTAACTGTGAAATTGCTCTGGCATTTAGTAAAATGGCATCATCTAACTTTTACCTTTACAACTTTCATTTCAACTTTATGTCCACTTTGCAAAATGAGGCCGATAAAATAGCAATAGAAACTCCCATTTTACTTGGCAATTGCTGATGTAACCAACATGGGAGGCAATTTTTGCTCATTTACATAATTGGTAGCCTGGTTTCAGGTCTTTTACCTCCAACTAGATGCATTTGTCCAAAAATGAGATGTGGGCCATTTTTAATTTGCCAAGTTGAATTGAAAGAACCAACCTACCAGATTGCTCAGCAAATGACTCAGATTAAAACTTTCAAATCTGTGATCCAATGAATGCCAGTTGTCCGAGCGATTGCTAACCACACTGTTTATCATGTACAACATGACAATGTTTCATTTAAAATAAGTGCTGCACATAGCATAGACTACAGTACTATCTGAATTCCGAGGCTCAAAATTGAAGGCTGTAAATTTGACCTTGAGGATACCTTTATAACGGACCTCAACAACTCCCAAATGTACAGTCTTGCCTTTCACGATATGAAATGTACTGAGATGAGTGGTGTCAACTTTTATAGATGACAGTGTCTGTACATATAAAATTACAAGAGAGAAAAGACACAATGTAACTATTTGTCTGGTGCATTTCAAAGTGATGAGACCCCAGAACCTAACCTGGCAAAGGGCAGAGGAGGTAAGCCAAAACAAACCGGAGTCAGGTTTAAGGAGGTGTGAGACTCAGGACAGAAAGTAAATGTGGTTCTGAACCAGGGCCTATCTGTGCATGGTTAGTTGTTGGTCAGGGCCTATATTGTCCAGTCATGTCTACAACAGTCAAAATAAATATGTATTCTTTTGACAAATGGATAACAAGATAATTATTACTTCCTTGTTCATATGGATGCTTACGACAAGAATTTCGTAAAAAAATATTTTTATAATATTGGAATTGATTTATGGTAACAATTATTTGGTTCAACAATGCATTGCTAAACACTTGTAAACAGGATGATCTATGATACTTGCAAGAAGTGAAGATTCTCAGACATCCATCATAGAATATAAGTTGAACAGGCAATGATCCAAATTGTGAAGGTTTAAAACATTTCTCTGGACGTTTGTTGGAGTCAACGTTTCACTTGTAAATGATACGATACTTGGGTCTGGAACCCTTACAGGCCTAATACAATCTTATAGGATGACAACAAGTAATGTATCTGCACCATGTGAAATGAATTCTCTTTATCATTTTTATGGCTCTTTGTTCTGCAGCATTTTTCCAGAAAACAACGATATCTGCTTTATGCATATGATGCATGTGTGTCACTGATATTGACAATGTAAAGTGGAAAATGAAATACGGACCCAATACTATAATAAAACCCTATGACAGTGTAGTTCACAGAGTGTCAGGTCTGCTCTGAATTAACACGAGTCCAAAGGACGAGTGTTATTCAGAAAGCAGACCTGACACGAATGACGTTCATTTCTGTGAATTACACAGTCATGGGGTTTTATTTATATCCCACAATGATTTTATCAGTGGTTTTTACTAAATTTTAGGCCGATAACTTCAAATTCTCCCAAGTTAGGAACAGCAGTTTGTTGTGACGTCACCAGCAGCCCATTGTGACGTCACCAGCAGCCCATTGTGACGTCATGACATAAATAATCACTGCCCATTGTTTGCATAACAATGTCAGATAATTTATTTCATTGAGTTCACAAGGATGAACTCAGTGGTGTGAACTCAATGGTTTTTTGATGGTGTTCACTAGCTATTGCGGGATGTACCAAATGACACTATGATGAAAAGACATAATTGTTTAAGTCATTCAATATTGCATTGGGAATTATGCAGACAATGCAGAACGATTTATAAAAAGGAACATGGAAAAATGAAAAGAAAGAAGAAAAAAGAAAGGGGTAAGACAGATATAGATGGTGGGACTGATGGACAGTATGATTGAATCAAGATACCAAATCAGTGAATCTTTAGAAATGTTTTGAATTGACCTCATTAAGTGTTATAATGCAGATCAAAGGCAGGTTACCAAAGGTGCAGAACTGGCTTTACTTTCCTCCCTTGCATATTCCATTGAAGGATATTTTTAGAAAGAACACATCAGTTTAGAAATGAGCAACAGGGAAATATCAGCCCCAGCTCATCAGCAGGGAAGGGACAAAGTGGATGTTTGTTATAGAGTAACGGTCATAGAATAGAAGTTTAACAAAATGCAGAATCATGGCACAAAGTTAACCCTTACCGGACTAAAGGGACATTTATGTGCATCCCCAGCTCACTGCCTGTAGGGACATTTATGTCCCTATAATCTGCTGTGGTCCCTGATGACGTCACAAGCACAGAATTGTTTTTTTGGGAGTGATCAGTCCAGTAAGGGTTTTAATAACAAACCAATCATATATATAAGCACCTTTCTTGTGGCCCCTATGCAATCATATAAAAAGTTTGATTAAGCTCATTAAAGACAGTTCTGTCACTGTTGTGATCATACCACTGGTATGGCTCCATTTATAAAGATTTTAAAATGCTGGGAAGATGAAAATTTGAAATGAAGTTTGTATTTGAATGAGATAAAACAAGCTAAATTCAGTCCAAAGCAATAAAAAGAAGTACCAGTAAACACCCGAAACTCAAACAAATGTCTGAAAAGCCCATGCAAAATATTTGCATCAACAGCCCCCATCAATTGGAAGTTTTGTTTAGTTTCATGAAAAAATCCTTGGAATAACCTTCAAAAATGCCATATTTTGAGAACTATTGGACCTAAAGACTTGAAAACAACACCAAAATATTCGGAATTCCCATTCCTATATACATTTATTTGACCTGAAGCCCATAGCTTTTGAGCTGAAAGGGAAAATGCAATTTTCAAAATGACAGAAAATTGCAAAATGGTCATTTTTTTAAATTTCATCACCACAATACCAAAAGCAACTCTCTAAACATTTGGTTGTCACTGTGACTAGTTTATGACTAGTACTACTTTAGGGTAGTAATGGTTGAAAAATTGGGTAGTGACTTCCTGGAAAATCACTTTGACTATTCTATCATAATCAAAATGACTACGTTGACTATGTAAGTGTTAGAAAGGTAGTCAATTTGACCACCATCTGGTAGCTTTGATTATGAGAGTGGTACAGCTTGCTAATCCAATATTTGTCACTTCAACAACCCTTTAGCAATTTTGACCCAAGGAGTTGTCGGTTCAGGCAACCAGAATTACCACTCTAGAGTTGTCATCTTGACCACCCTGTGTTAAGAGTGAAAGTTTAGAAGGTAATTTTAGTGCTGCTCCATCTCTTGTGACATAACCAACTGGGAAATAACAATCTCAATCCAGGTACAAGATAAAGCTGTTATTTTGTTACATATCGAGCTATTATATAATTTATCTAAAGTGTAAACGAAGAAACAAATTGAATTAAAGTTGAAAATACATGTATTTCTTGAAAATGGTCCGCAGTTATGCAATCTTTATTTTGCACCAAGGATTCCATCTAATACGCAACAGCCAGGATGATGACAATGACAATGACAATGACACATAATCTATTTGCTCTTAAAATAAAAAATACATTGATGGCATATAGATAATTATACAAATGAGAGTCATGAATAATATGTAATCTGCCAAAGCAGGGGAGAGCGGTAAACAGGTCTGGATGGCCTACAACGCTGTTGTATTTATATTTGCCTGTACTCTGCGCTGATCTATTGTATTGCCTACATTACAATTTATAGGCCTATAGGTAGTGGTTCGGTTGAGGTCAATATCAGGTGATATTCACCGAGGCAGAATGCCGAGGTATCACTAGTTCAGGTCTGTAAAACCTGTTCAAAGTCCACAATTGTTTTGCTGACAACTTTTTTTGGAATGATTATTTTTTTAGAAGAATTGTTTTGAATTTTTTTTTTTTGCTTCCCTTTTTTTTCTGTTTTTAGATTTTTCATTTTTGGGGAATTTTTTTTTTTTTTTGGAAAATTTTTTTTTTTTGGAAAATTTTTTTTTTTCGGAAATTTTTTTTTTTCCAGAATTTTTTTTTTTTTTGGAAAATTTTTTTTTTTCGGAAATTGTTGTTTTTTTTCCAACGGTGGTGGCGCTTCCATCGCTAAGGTCTCTCGTCTCCCTCTGTGACTGAAAAAAGGAACTGAAACTCTGTCAAAATCACTTTTGTAATGCTTGCCATGTGTTTTTCTCTTGAATAGCTTTGGAGTGGGCATTCTAAAATTTTAAAATATTTTTTCATTGATATTTAAGTTAGTTCAATAAATTTTTTCGATTGCTTTTATCTCTTTCCATTTTTACGAAAACATGGCTGAGAATGTAATGTCAGAAGTTCAGTGCCAAAAAACAAGATGGCGGTCAGCCCTTTTAATTGAAAGCTTCATATCCACACTTTCTCAGTTCATACGTGACTAGTGTGGGAAGGATCGCTAAGCGATCGCAATTTGCCGCCTTCGGCGGCAAATTGCTCTCGCTTACCGCTCTATTACCATTAACAATCCTCTTAACTCGCATTAGATTAATCATTCCCAACACCACACACTGACAGGATGCTGGTGACATTAGTTGATTGTGTAGCAGGTAAGTAAACCACACCTGTATGAGAAGTGGTTCTTAGAAGTGGGGAAAAAATCACAGTTGTCGCTGTTACATGACATGTGCATTACAATAGCAACCCTTCCATTGCTCTTGAAACTTCCAACCAAAATTAACGTGACTTAGAGACTCCCTAGACCAGGTTTGATACCAGCCATTTGAATTGCCTCTGCTCAGTAGGCCCTCAGTCCAGGTCGTGAAGATAACACACACAGATAATAACAAGTATAGATAAAACAGGCTGACCTAACTCTGCAGGCACAGAAACATACCCTGTGAGCAGTTATATTTGAGGGTGTGCTTATGAGTACCCAGCATTTTTGAACCGTTGCATAAATAGATTGCATAATTACATCAGTAAATTCTCATCGCAGACTAGAATTCTGAATATATGTTAATTTCTTTGATTGTCATCTCCTCTTCCGCAAGTGGCTTGATGTTGTATTTCGGTACAGGCCTATGTTGCAACCCCAAGAATCTGCCCAATTGCCCCTATTCATCAGGTTAGACCTTGGTCAGACTATGAGCCATTTATGGTCACTGTCTGGGCCCAGCTACCCTTGCATCCTGTATGATAAGCCATTGGAGCCAGTAGGTGACGACTAGAGCCCTGCGCGGGATGTCAGAAAAGCTGTTGGTGGCCATCAATGACCTCACAACATGCCCTTTCAAATACATTGAAATGAATTGTCAATTTGTCATTCAGTGTCTTGTGACCTCATTGATGAGTGATATGAACTTTTCTAAATGCCTATAATTATATTAAACTAGATTTTGAATAAGTGCGGGACTGAGTGCGGGACTGACTTAGGCTGCGGGACGGGACGGGAATCCCGCAAATATATTCCTGCGGGAGCGGGGCGGGACGGGACAGATAATGGAGAGTGCGGGACGGGACGCGGGTCCCGCAAAGAAAAGAGCTGCGGGGCGGGACGGGAGCGGGACTGGATTTTGTGGGACGGGACGGGGCGGGACGGAAAAATCAGTCCCGCGCAGGGCTCTAGTGCCGACCTTAGCAGAGTTGATTGATGGTGCTTGTGAAGCAGGCAAGACAGATTCCATAGTTGCTTCCCCATTGTACTTGAGTTTGTGTCTGGTCTCTCCAGACATCTGCTGCCAGAGCAATAGCTTGAGAAAAAAGCAAACAATTTGGTGGTTTGTGTTTTATTTACTTTTTATAGGTCAAGAATCGTGTGGTGAATCAAATTTTTGAGAAAAAAAAAGTGATAGACTCCCCCACACACAAATAGTTCTGGGCCTTAGGCACTGAAACTGGTGAGTTGCTAGTAGTGTTACTGATGTGCAATTGCTCTGGCATTAACTCAAATAGCATCATCTAACTTTTACCTTTTCAGTGAACTTTCGTTTCAACTTTATGTTCACTCTTTACAAAATGAGGCTGATAAAAACAGCAATAGAAACTCCCATTTTACTTAGTAATGGCTCATGTAACTAACTTGGAGGCTATTTTTGCTCATATGTGAAATTGGCAGCCTGGTTTCGGGTCTATTCCCTCCAACCAGCTGCATTTGTCAAAAATTAGATGTATGAGACATTTGTAATTTGCCAAGTTGAATTAAAATATGACTTGCCACACGTGGCCAAGGAAAGGCGACGTCAACACAGCAACAGCTACCAGGTGAGCTCTGAGGGCAGCTTATTTTGGTTTTTTATAATTCTGTACAATGGCCACTTCATTTGCCATTTGCGCCACTTCTGTTTGGACTAGAGACTTCTGTTTAAGAAATTAGATGCGCTGTGAAGAGGACTAAATCTGACTAGATTTCACCTTTGGGCAATTCCGTAAAGTCTGATTCACAGATTTGACAGTTTAGCAGCTTGTGTAGCAGTACCTATCTCAGAAAGATCACGAGAATCGAGCCACCTTAAAAGTACCAAACTTATTCAATACCAGATGGTTCAAGTTCACAACCTTGATTGAATCTTTTAAAACTCAGAACCAATGAGTTCCAGTAATTGCATATCACACTGTTATCATTTACAACATGACAATGTTTCGTAAGACAAGGTGCTGTACATAGACTACTGATACTGTCTGAAATTCTGAGGCTCAAAATTGAAGGCAGCTTTATTTGGCTGTGATGATGCCTTTATAATGGACCTCAACAACTCCCAAATTTACAATCACGCTTTTCATGATATGAAATGTACTGGGATGAGCGGTGACAACTCTCCTGGACGACAGTGTCATTAGGCTACATATAAAATTGCAAGAGAAAAGACACAACATAACAAATTGTTGGGTGCATTACATAGTGTTGAGATCCCAGAACTTGACCTGGCAAAGGGCAGAGGAAGTAAACCAGAGTCAGGTGTAAGGTGTGAGACTCCAATGTGATGTTAAGGCCCTTAAGGACATCCAACCTTCCATCTCCTCCCAAGCAAGACCCTTGAATGGAAATCTAAGGACTAGAGCTTCTGAATAGAGATCTGATTGTCACAAAATGTGTACAACGTGCCATCACCGGAAGAGGAATCTTATCTTTAATCTCTTCAATGGAATTTGCGTATTTTATAAACACTGTTTTGTGTTTTTTGTAAACACCACTAAGTTGCTTGCATCAAAACCTGTACTTATATCCCTACCTGAGGCGAGAATCACATAATGAAATGTGCCTCTCTGAGAAATCCCTGTAATATCTATCCTGTAGCTGCAATTTCATGTATCGTTTGGCTGCAAATTCTATGAATGAGACAGAAAGTAAATGAGGGACTGGACCAGGGCCTCTCTGTGCATGGTTGGTTCTGGGTCAGGTCCTATATTGTCCAGTCATGTCTAAAACCGTCAAAAAAAAAGTATTCTCTTGACAAATGGATAACAAGATAATTATTACTTCCTTGTTCATATGGATGCTTATGACAAGAATTTTGTAAAATAATTTCTTACAATATTGGAATTGATTTTTGGAAACAATTATTTGGTTCAACAATGTATTGCTAAACAAGATAATCCATGATACTAGTAAGAAATGAAGATTCTCCGACATCCAGGTAATGGTCCAAATTGTAAGATTCACTACATTTCTCTGGATTAGCTTTTGTTGGAGGCAACACTTCACTTATAAACTCCACAAGCATCACTAGGCTACTGACCTGCTGTCACTTCTGGGTGAGAACAATCTACGATACTTGGGTCTGGAACCCATAAGGGCCTCATACCATCTGATAGGTTGACAACATAAAGCGTCTGTACAATGTGAAGTGAATCATCTTTATCATGTTTATGGTCAGAGTGGTTTTTTTGTGAATGTGCAGCACAACTTTTCCAGATAACAATGCTACATGTATAGGCTTCATGCATATGACACATGTGTCACTGATATTGGCAATGAAGAGTGGAATACGAAATACGGACCCCGTTTAATATTGCATTGGGAATTTGCTGGTATGCAGACACCTTATTAAGAATTATAAAAAGAATAGAGGGAAAAATGAAAAGACGAAAGAATGAACAAGGTAAGAAAGAAATAGATAGCGGGCCAGATGGACAGGATGCATTGAATCATGATACTTAATCAGCGGGTCTTCTAAAATGTCTTGAATTTTGCACTGACATCATACATTGTTATATTATGTTATAAATAATTAAGTTTTTACATACAAATGTACACACTGAAAGATTGTGCACACTGATTTGTGGACTTTTGGGCACACCGAGGCACAGATCTATGTACTTGGTTTGCGCTTGTTTTATGATGCTTTTATTATGGTGACATTTCAGATCCCGGGTAATACCCCCTTAGGATATGTTTTGATATTGCATTATATGTCAATATTTTGTCAACATAAACATTTTACAAAACTAGGCCTATCCTTTAAAATTTTTTTAAGAAGAATGGGGGGGAAAGAAATTGATACAAGACACAAGTTTTCTCACCATATGCATGTACTTGTAAGCTCTAGATTTACTTGGAAGTTTGAAGTGGTGGCGTAGATATAGCATAGATCTATTTATTTCTGCAATAGGCTTTTCATCATTGCACAATGATTGTGTATGGTAATCTTTACTGCCAAAGAACGCTGCCACACATACAGAGTGTCATACGCAGAGTCGCAGACTACCATACAATATATAGACAGAGAGAAATCTACCATTCCACACTGGTCCAAAACAGTCTTTGAATTTTCAATGCAGTTCTTCTTTGCAGTTTGAATTGGGTACATTAACCACCATACTATTAGTTTTTTTCAAAGATAACAACATACCTTGAATAGTTAGGAAGTTACCATTCATGGGGGGAGGAAATTATTTGTCTCATGATAATAGAGATAGTAATTATTAATTTCAATTGAGCAATTTCCACGACTCCACATACATTCACTTCTGAAACAAACAACACAATGTTAAGTAATCCTGCACCAGAAATTAGCAATTTTCAAGTTAGCCCAAAAATGATTAGTTATATTTCCAGCTGTATACTAGACAGCAATCATTTACCATCATTGCTGTTTCCTCCTTCTGGCCTGTAATTAGCTAGCTGAGCTAATTTTTCCAGTCTTGGGTTTGAAACCAAGTAAGATCGCATCAACAAACTGATTCAAGCTCAATTTGGTCACTATTTAGATGTACAAGCTTGCCAGAGTCAGTCAGCCAGGTCATTACATATGACCGATTTTCTTATTAATAATATATCCATCTTTACTCTCCACATAACTACTCAACAACCATGTCTTTCAGCAAGCTGTATGTACTCAATTAAATAAAATCTGTGTCAGATTAGAACGTAGACCAGGGCTGATGAAGAGAATAAGCCAGACAATAAATATGAAATAGATTTAAGTGTAGCTGAAGATAAATTGTACAAGATGCCAGTATTATTGTTAAATCACACCGGGTAGTGGTCCAAGACCATGTGTTACAAGAACCCTTATAACAAGATCAACTTGCCTTATGTGACCACCATTCACTCACAAATGTTCAGGCAGCTGGGTGGCCAAGCGGTTAGAGGTCAGGCTTGCTCTGCTAAAGGTCTATAGCCTATAGCTTCAAACCCCAGGTAGGGAACCCATAATGTACAGTGGACCTTCAAGAGCAAACTCCCGCTGGACGCCATTGGGCTGTGATGTAATTTGGAGGCGCATTGTATCAGTGTATGTGCAGGGCAAATAAAAGAACCCTCACATGGGGTAAATGTGTAACATACATGTTGAGGAATTCGATTCTCTCTTCCATTAATCAACCTTCATGAGTATCCCGAACTGGGCTCAGAGGGCTGCCCTAATCTATCCATCTGCACTGAGTAGTATTTTTTGGCCATTTTATACTCGGAGGAGAGAGTCACTACCAAGCACAATTTGAGGTATTTGAGGTAGATTTAATCATAGTAAGGCTCAGCCACACATATTACATTTTTTCTATTGCAATATTTCTTAGGCTCCAATAACATCCAGTAGCATGTGATTTTCTGCATAATTCGTAAATTACATCCAGTAGAATATAGCACATCAGGCACATGTTAGTTAAGATTGCTTCTCAGAATTAATTGCTCGCGTTTTCTGTTGCAGGAGGCTGAAATGACTTGAAGAACTAGCAGGGCAATTGCTGTGGAAAATGTCGCGCTTGCCTGCATCATTTGAATCTGCAATCACCACCTCCTTAATTTAGTTTTCTAACAGTGTACAGTACCGCAGCCACTGTTAGTCCAAGACCTGGACAATTTCCAGAAAAAGTTAATTATATCTTATCATATCCTCATCCCCCTACCACATGTGATTTGAATATTTTTACATGCTAATTTTACCAGCACCGATTCATATTATGTCAAGGAATACACAATCAGTGACAACCCCTCCCACAAAGATATTTTGGATCTGCCCTTGACACAGACCCCAAATTGCCAAATCATTCCTCAGAAAGTTTAATGAGTTTTCCTGCATATATCGTATATCTTGACTTAGTCATACACTCCCTATAATCATGTTTCTTAGTGCCTGTGCAATGTCAAATACACCTTTCCATCTCTTGTTGTCATCTGAACTAGGCAGTGGGCATATGCACTATTTGAATAGCTGGCTTTGGCATCTGTCAATTGATTCATGTCAGCGACATCCTGTCAGTGTGGTATACAGCAGCTAGCATTGACTTAAGAATGCTTAATCTCCGTACCTTGGAATATCGACCACTTGCATGCACAGTCGGACTACCCTAAGATGTTTTCGTGAATTTGTTCATTCTTGATCAATGTCATCTGTACATCCAGCTTGATCTTGCCAGTATAAGGCTATTGGTGGAATCACCCTTTGGCTGAATTGACACCCTTTTTGTTATAAGAATAATGTTCTATAGATATCATATAATTTAGGATAGTCCAGAATCAAAATTCCTGGTCCAGAATAATATGCAATGTTATCTTCAGCAGTGTAATCCTGTATGATATAAGTTAATCCAATGTATTTGTCCAGTGTTCAAGGACGGACGCAGGTAAATAAATAATGCCTAATTTGTTATGACAAAAAGCTGCAAGAACAGAAATGTGGCTTTCCCTCAAAAACAAAATGTTCTGCTGCAAAAGAATAATAAGCTATGTACACTATAAGCTTTGTAAGGTGCATTTCTTCTCTAAATTTCATTTTGAAACTGTCAAAAGTGTTTCATTTGTGAAATTAGGCAAACGATTCTCTTTTTATTTTTACAAAAATGATCCTTTCTCTTGAAGCATTAGTTTACCAGGGAGACAATCCTGTTTTGATCCCATGATAAAAAACCATACATGTATGAGAATCCATTGCGATGTATGCATGATATTGAGAGACTGCATGAGCACTTTTAGAAAGACATTGCGAAGTTATTGGTTATGTCTGATTTGAACTGGTAGAGATGCACTGACAATGCATGAGGCAGGACAATTGTTGCAATTTTTAAAAATGTACACCGAGTGCCAAGTTATTAGGCAGCGATGGTTTTTTGCCATATCTCCGAAAGTATTTGGAATATTTTTGTTTCCTTCACAGACAAGAGTGGGTTAGAGTAGAAGATTATTCTGTGAGAATTTTGTCCCATTCCGTTCACACAGTCAGAAGTTATGGCATTTATTTGAGGTTTTGGGTGTGCCAAGTTATTAGGTACATTTGCATGTTGCATTAAAAATGCACAAAAAACATTGAAATTTCGATTGAAAATGACCTGTTTATATTCCTAGTACTAATTTCACTAAAGTTATGCCATATTCGGAAGATTTCATGCCTTCAGTTGGAAGCGATGCACTTTATTCTGTGCCATTGGATTATCATTGAATTTACCGGAATTTTGACAAACAAAGCCTCTCGTAGACTAAAAATAAGTCATAT
The DNA here is from genome assembly GCA_026936325.1 of Platynereis dumerilii. Lineage (NCBI taxonomy): Eukaryota > Metazoa > Annelida > Polychaeta > Phyllodocida > Nereididae > Platynereis > Platynereis dumerilii. The sequence goes on along the minus strand of JAPTHN010000092.1, from coordinate 972,506 downwards.
CACCAAAAAAATTGTTTTGTAGGTTACTTTATGCTATTAACGTCATGCTGCAGGAGTTTCAGCCAGATTGTAGCTCTTCAAACAATATAACTGCAAATCCAAAAAATTATGATTTATCGCATCCTATTTGCAATGTTATTCCAATGGGAGTTCATAATGAGACATTTGACAAGTTTTTGAATTACTTTGTATTAAAGTACAAAGGCCACAATTGGCAGAAATCAGCACAGGACAAAGTCAATGGCATCAGATGAGATTCGGAGGAGTGTTTTTGCTAAAACTATTTATTTCCAATTCAGGAGAGGCTTTGTTTGTGGAATTTTAGCTGAATCCAATAGTATTCCAATGGCCCAGAATAAAGTGGATTGCTTCAAACTGAAACCATGAAAGCTTCGGAATATGGAATAACTTTATGAAAATTAATATTAGGAATATATCTAGGTCATTTCCAATAGAGAAGTTTTTGTGTATGTTTTTATGCATGCAAATGTACCGAATAACTTGGCACACCCAAAACCTCTGATAAATGCCATAACTTCTGCTTGCTTGAATGGAATGGGACAAATTTCTCACAGAATAATCTTCTACTCTAACCCACTCTTGTCTGTGAAGGAAATTAAAATATTCGAAATACTTTTGGGGATAGGGCAAAAAACCATGGCTGACTAATAACTTGGCACTCGGTGTATGATGAGAAACAAAATAAGTCTCCTGTGAGTTTTGTGTCGTATAGTATAGTGCCAAGCAGAAGGTCTACAAAATAAGTTTCTTGTGTTTGATGCAGGTTGACAAGCACTATACATATGCTAGGCACATTGCCGTTTTTAATTATGTTAATGACATGAATATGAGACAGGGAGAAGCTCCCAGGGAAACAGTCAGCCCAGATGTGAAGTGACAGGGAAGAGAAGATACCTGTCTGAAAGATTATGCATGATAAAATGTAAGTAGAAATTGCATCAAGTATAAATTAGATAGGATCTTCAGACCTAGGATGCCGTTAAAGAAACAAAACTGCAGTCTTATGATAACTTTCTTATAATCAAGAAACTGAATTGTGATGTGAAAAGAAAATTGTCGGATACAATTCAGAATGGGTCAGTCACATTGTAAAGCACCACATAATCTACAAGAGGTATAGGGGAGACCGAGGTAAGTTATGCCATTGTTCGCTTCAGGGTGATTTAAAAAATACAAAGCTTAATCTTGAAATCTGAAAATCATGTATCAAAATATAATACCTTGGCCAGAATCCAGCAAAGTTCAAGGGCAACTGGACCATAGGGACGTTCAGCGTAGGTATTTGAAAAAGGAAGGTCAAGTGGCAGAACAAATGCTGTAAAAACTATAATTATTTATAATTTTCTAAGGTGGTATAGCACTTTTGACACATGTTCTTCTTGGTGTAAGTTAGATCTTAACATATTTAGGCTTTCTGGAAATTCAGACAAAAACAGATGAATAAAAATTAAATCCTATGTTAAATCACAGGCACGACTCACCACAATCAAAATGGCATAACTTATTCCAAATTAAATTTATGAGCAGCTTTTCATAGCATTACATTTGGCAGTTTTTTTCTTGGTGTATAATGATGTTGACCCAGTGTAGGTGGCATTGTCTTCTTTACCAACCTCTTCATTTCGTCCCAACACTGGGCGGCATAAGTTACCCGTGGCACAACTTACCACGGTCTCCCCTACACTGTATAAGATCCAATTACATTTCTATCTATCTGTTTTTTTTTTTAAACCTGGCGAATTAACAAACAGATGACAAGTACATCAAGGCTATAATGAGACGAGAAAAGAATCCCAAGAAGTCAAAATTATACACTAAATCCTCGTATATACAGCAAAGAGGATTTAGAGATGAAGTCATATGGAATTACACAACATAGAAAACAGACTAATGTCACTGTCACAGATGTCTTGACTGAATCGTTAATGCCTTCAAATGTAATGTGTAAGACGTAATTGCGTCTGTTTTTTTTTTTTCTGTCTTGTCCTGTTTGGTACTGGTTTATACTGATTTTCTTAGGTTTTGTGTTTCTGTAAAATATAAACAAATTACTCAATTTAGGCCTGATTGCTTGAGCACTTTTTGACAGAATTTGACGACTAAACAATCGTTTTGCTTAAAGTTTATCAGTACTTTTTAAAAGTCTTCAATTAATAAAGATGCAGGGGCGTAGATCCGGGGGGGGGATGGGGGGATGCATCCCCCCTAGGATGAACCTGGGATGATCATATGATTATCCCCCCTAGAATTTCAAATTATTACTACTTGGTGTTGACATTTATCAGTTATACTTAGCATTTTTTCCCATGATGCCAGTTGTATGTTATGCAGAAAATACAAGTCTCGGTATTTCTAAAATAATTTTGCACATCTTGTGCGTTTTGCCTTCAGCTTCACTTGAATTTATAAGAATCATGAATTTCACCATGTCTTGCCCTCGTCTGGCTCATAATATGATGCAGATTCTGTTTGGTTCAGCGAATCAAGCTTGTTACGTTTGTGACAGTTGAGAAGCGACGTGGAAAATAAAGGTCTTCTCAAACGTCATCTGAATGACTCTCTCATGGATCATATCACTCCAAATCATGGGCAGGCTCCGCTGTGACTAAGAGTAGCATCAGCTTGTTGATGAAATTCATAAAGCATGGCTTCCAACTCAATATGAACAGAAGGTCTATGACTATTTGTATGAAGAAATAATACATTGTATGAAGTCAAGACTCAGTGATTTGTTTCTTCGTCAACAGTACAAACTTTTCTTGACGCAATTCCTATTTCTTTATAAGCTGAACAAATTACTGGTTGTCTGTGATACTAATGCAGTGATTTATTCCATTCTTTGAGATATAATTTATCGCATTTGTCAGAGAAGAGAGACGACGGGCTAAACATACAAACCGACTCACAAATGGATATATAACCAGCGGATTGCACAAAAGACACCAATAGAAAAACAGGTGAATAAGTAAATAACACATGGCAGATATGGCAGACATTTTGTAGACAGATGTAATGTAGGAACTGCATAGGAAACTGCTGGGAGAGAGCATGTGGCACCAAGCACTTGGAAGAAAAATGTGGTATTCAGCATTGCTTGGTCCTTCTCTGCATGTTGGTTTTAATTGAGCTCAATTAACAGGAAAATACCAACAGATCTCATTATTGGCAAATGCACCAGCAGAGGGTGTTGACTCGGAGTCAGCTTGCCAATCATGTAAATGAGTGAAAATTACCTTCCCAATCAATTATCCCAGCAATTACAGGGTGAAGAGAGGTTTTCAAGTGCAATTTGAGAGGACTTATTTTTGGAAGACTTAATAAGCGGGAGACAAAATGGCAGCATTTTTGGTAGGAACAATATTTCTTATGTACTGACAAATGCAGCAGCATGTGATTTTCATTTTACAGAAGCATACATGGCATTTGAGAATTACTTTAAATAAATAAAACACCTGGGCTTGTGACATTAGAATGCGGCTCAGTATAAATTGCTCATGTTTTCGCTGAAATGAATTGAAGCATAATCAGGGCAATTACAGAGGGATTTGTCATGCTGGTCATGTTGCATCAACTTGGCAGATGAGTGCAGTCTGGGCCTGCCAAGCTGATGGTATTTTTTGGTTGGTGAATTTCAAATATTCTCAGTGGACCTCAGTCGACAAAAATAATCACAGATTGATCACAAGGCAAAGTTCTTATCTTGCATCAGTTAACAGAGCAAACTCTATAAACTCAATTAAATAAAATCTGCGTCAGATTAGAACGTAGACCAGGGCCGATGAATAGAATAAGCCAGATGATAAATTAATATTAAACAGATTTAAGTGTAGTTGAACATAAATTGTACAAGATGCCAGTATTATTGTTAAAGCACAGAGGGTAGTGATCCCTGACCATGTGTTATAAGAACCCTTATAACATGATCAACTTGCCTTATGTGACCACCATTCATTCACAAATGTTCAGGCAGCTGGGTGGCCAAGCGGTTAGAGGTCAGGCCTGCTCTGCTACAGGTCTACACTGTAAGAAATGACCGTGTTTTTGTGGCTCAAAGAACTGTAAATTTATTGTTATTTTACCAGTATTTTTTTTATACGGACTTTGTCTGGGAATTTACAGTTCTTTGTCAGTTACAAAAGGGCTCCATGATAAATTTACTGCAACATGTCATTTAACATTCAGTTCACATTGATGAACAATTACTTAAACCGTTAATTTACTGGCAACTTGTAATATGCAGACAAAAAATTTGAAGTGGCAAACAATCAATACACCTGGTAAGATTAGGAACTATAAACAAGAGATTACACGGACTTCAACCACGGAACATGTGGCACCATCTATAACATATGCTTTACGCAGCTGTTAATCAAACTTAATTTATAACTTATCTGAAGGTATGGGAACATCCTCTTTCATATGATCCTAAAGATGCTGTCATTATGCAAAAGTTGTAATATCTATTTGTGACATTGACATTTGTGTGAGTCTTATGATGTGATCTAAAGAATGACACTATAAAAACCAAATTAACTCAGACGCAGTCTGTATAAATAGAACATACTTCGATAAACTTGACCCTTTGTTCTCTTGGAAAATATCCATCAATTTTATGGCATAAATTTGAGAGCAAACGCGTGTGAATTAATTGCTGGGTATAATTAATGGACTCACTTCCCTGCTGTCAAGCAAGAGATGAGCAAGGCCGAGCCTCTAGTCAGTGACTCTCTCAGCTGCTTCCAGCTTCGGTACATCCCTACAGCTATGCGACAGTTAAATCACGTGCTAAGTCTGTTGTTTCACACTTGTGCGAAAGTAAGAATAACAGATATTATCTGTATTTTTACAGTAGATTCTACAGCTCCTTGCATTCTTTACATTCTATGTTTGACAGTTGATATAACTGTAAAATATACTTTAAATAAACTGTTTATATATGTGCATTATACCGTAATATCAATTTGTTGAATCCGCAAAATTACTGTTCAATGTACCAATCTGCATTTTACGGTTCATTGTCCTGTTCAGGTTTATTAGTACTTTTACAGTTCTTAGACCTGGAACAAAGTTGCCAGTTAATTTAGCTGTAAAATTTAACGGGAATTTTTTGCAGTGTATATAGTATATAGCTTCAAACCCCAGATAGGGAACCCAAAATGTACAGTGGACCTTCAAAAGCAAAATCCTGCTGTATGCCATTGGGCTGTGATATAATTTGGAGGCGCCTTGTATCAGTGTCTGTGCAGGGCAAATAAAAGATCCCTCACATGGGGCAAGTGTGTAACATGTTGAGAACTTCCATTCTCTCTTCCATCTCATTAATCAACCTTCATGAGTATCCAGAACTGGACTCAGAGGGCTGCTCTATCTATCCATCTGCACAGACTTGTATTATTATTATTATATTTTTTTATTTTTATTTTATACCGGAGGAGAGAGTGCACCACCAAGCACAATTTAAGAGGACTTTTTCAGTAGATTTAATGGTAAGACTCAGCCACACATATCACAATATTTCAAGCGCAATATTTCTTAGGCTCCAATAACATTCAGCAGCATGTGATTTTCTGTATGATTCGTAAATTACCTCCAGTAGAATATAGCACATCAGGCACATTTTAGTTAAGATTGCTTCTCAGAATTAATTGCTTGCGTTTTCTGTTGCAGGAGGCTGGAATGAGTTGAAGTACAAGCAGGGCAATTTCTGTGGAAACTGCCATGCCTGCATCATTTAAATCTGCAATCACCACCTCCTTAATTTGATTTTCTAACAGTGTACAGTACCGCAGCCACTGTTAGTCCAAGACCTGGACAATTTCCTGAAATAGTTAATTATATCTTATCATATCTTCATCCCCCCTACCAGATGTGATTTGAATATTTTTACATGCTAATAGAACCCCTCCCACAAAAATATTTTGGATCCGCCCATGACTCAGACCCAAAATTGCCAAATCATTCCTCAGAAAGTTTAATTAGTTTTCTTGCATATATATCATATATCTTGACTTAGTCATACACTCCCTATAATCATGTTTGTGCATCCCAGACATATGTCTACCTTAGTGCCTGTGAAATGTCAAACACACCTTTTCATCTCTTATTGTCATCCGGACTGGGCAGTGGGTGCATACACTATTTGAATAGCTGGTAACGGCATCTGTCAATTGATTCATGTCACCGACATCCTGTCAGTGTGGTATGTGGCAGCCTTGACTATGGAATGAAGACAATTGGACGTAAATCTACAAGGACTGTCATCACTGCTTCGATTGTGCATACATATATATAATATACATTGTACATGTATACACATTGTAAAGTGCACCTGAATGCCTGAGTGATGGCAAATGGTAGCACTATAAATATGAATAATAATAATAAACATAATACCTGGGGAAATCACCCACTTGCATGCACAGCCGGACTGCACTAAGATGCATGTTTTCGTGAATTTTGTTCATTCTTAGTCAATGGTCATCTGTACATCCATCTTGATCTTGCCAGCAATGCTATTTGTGGAATTACCTTTGGCTGAATTGACACCCTTTTTGTTCAATACATGCATGTAGACATCACATAATAAAGGATAGTCCAGGATCACAATTCCTGATCCAGAATAATATGCAATGTAATCTTCGACAGTATAATCATGTATGATATAAGTTTATTCAAAGTATTTGTCAACTCAATGTCAAGTGTTCAAGGATGGACGCAGGGTAATGAAAAATAATTTTGTGATGACAAAAAGCTGCAAGAACAGAAATGTGGCTTTCCCTCAGAAACAAAATGTTCTGCTGCAAAAAGATAATAAGCTCTATAAGCTATAAGCTATGTATGGTGCATTTCTTTTGTACATTTCATTTTGACATCTGTCAAAATTTTTCATTTGTTAAAATTAGGCAAACGATTCTCTTTGTATTTTTACAAAAATGATCCTTTCTCCTTAAGCTAGGGAGACAATCCTGTTTTGATTCCATGGATGATAAAACATCATACTTGTATGAGAATCCATTGCAATACATGCATGATATTGAGAGACTGTTTGAGCACTTTCCAAAAGACATTGCGAAGTTATTGGTTATGTCTGATTTGAACTGGTAGAGATGCACTGACAATGCATGAGGCAGGACAATTGAGGCAATATCAATGTATGATGAGAAACGAAATAAGTCTCCTGAGACTTCTGTGTAGTACAGTGGCAAGCAGAAGGACTACAAAATAAGTTTCTTGTGTATGATGCAGGTTGACAAGCCCTATACATATGCTAAACACAGTGCCGTTTTTCATTATGTTAATGACATGAATATGAGACAGGGAGAAGCTCCCAGGGAAACAGTCAGCCCAGATGTAGAGTGACAGGGAAGAGAAGATACCTGTCTGAAAAATTATGCATGATAAAATGCAAGAGAAATAGCATTAAGTATAAATTAGATAGGATCTTCAGTCCTAGGATGCCTTTTAAGAAATGTGATGTTATAAAGAAAATTGTTGGATAAAATTCAGATTGGGTCAGACACATTGTAGAGCACCCCATAATCTACAAGTGATATAGGGTTCACCGAGGTAAGTTGTGCCATTTTTTGCTTCAGGGCGATTTTCAAAAAATCCAAAGCTTAATCTTGTAATCTGAAAATCAGATATCAAAATATAATACCTTGGCCAGAATCCAGCCAAGTTTAAGGGCGACAAGACCACTGTAATGATCATCGTAAGCATTTGAAAAGGTCAAGTCAAGTGGCACAACTTGCAAAAATTCAAAATGCTGTAAAAACTAGAATTATTGGTGCAAGTTAGCCTATATCTTATTATATTTAGGCTTTGCGGGAAATTCTGTCAAAAATAGATGAATAAAAGTTAAATTCTATGTTAAATCATCATTCTTTATTAAGCTCTTCATTTCGTCCCAACAGTGGGCAGCATAACTTACCCCGTGGTACAACTTACCATGGTCTCCCCTACACTGTACCTATAAGATATAAGATCCAAGCACATTTCTTTCAATCTTGTTTTTTTTTTAACCTAGCGAATTGACAAACAGATGACACGTACTTCAAGGCTATAATGAGACCGGAAAGAATCCCAAGAAGTCCAGACTACATACTAAATCGCCGCAGATACACACAAAGAGGATTTAGAGATGTAATTATGTCTTACACACGACATTTGAAGGCATCAAAGATTCAGTCAAGACGTCTGTGACAGTGACACTAGTCTGTGTTCTACGTTATGTAATTCCATATGACTTGGTTTGTTGTTGTTTTTTTATCTTGTCCTGTTTGGTACTGGTTTATACTGATTTGCTTAGGTTTTGTGTTTCTGTAAAAATGTAAGCAAATTACTTTTCAATTTAATTGCTTGAGCACTTTTTGACAGAATTTGATGACTAAACAACCCTTTTGCTTTCAAAGTTTATCAGTACTTTTTAAAAGTCTTCAATTGAAACTATTCAGATGCAAAATCACAATGATACATTTTGAAATAATCAGGTTTTCATGTAGTGGGGTTGACTGAATTATGCGACTCACACTATATGTTCAGTGTGCCTACTGCCATTAAACTCTTTTCGACATCTATCTACTATCCATCATCTATCTATCTGTGTGTGTAGACATAAAAGAATAAGAATTCATTAATACGTCCCAAACTTCCTTGGCCATTAAGGCGTACCTGAAGGAATCTACATCTGCATTTTGCCATAATAATGGGTTTGGGGAGGGGTCTTCTCTCCCTACAAATGTGCCTCAATGGGTCTTTCTATAGTTTTAGGTATGACTGTGTGATGTAACATGCATAATTTTGCGCATCTTGTACGTTTTACCTTCAGCTTCACTTAAATTCATGCATTTCTCCATCTCTTGCCCTCGTCTGGTTTATGATATGACGCAGATTCTGTTTAGTTCAGCGAATCAAGCTTGTTATAGGATGTGACAGTTGAGAAGCGATGTGGAAAATAAAGGTCTTCTCAAACGTCATCTTAATAGTGACTCTCTTATGGATCATATCACTCCAAATCAAGGGAAAGCTTGAGAAATTAGCTCCCCTGTGACTAAGATTAGCTCAGCTTGTTGATGAAATTCATAAAAACATGGCTTCCAACTCAAGACGAACAAAAAGGTCTATGACTATTTGTATACAGAAATAATACATTGTATGAAGTCAAGACTCAGTGATTGGTTTTCTTCATAGTCAACAGTACAAACTTTTCTTGACGCAATTCCTATTTTCTTTATAAGCTGAACAAATTACTGGCTGTGATACTAATGGCATAGTAATGCAGTGATTTATTTCATTCTTAGATATAATATTATCTAATTTGTGTGAAAAGAGAGACGTGGGACTAAACATGCAAACCAACACGCAAATGGATATATAACCAGAGGATTGTGTAAAAGACACTAATAGAAAAACAGGTGAATAAGAAAAATAACACATGGAGGATATGGCAGACATTTTCTTGACAGATGTAATGTAGGAATTACACAGGAAACTGCTGGGAGAGAGCATGTGGTACCAAGCATTTGGATGAAAAACGTGGTATTCAACATGCTTGGTCCTTCTCTGCTTGTTGGTTGGGCTCAATCAACTGGAAAATACCAACAGGTCTTATTATTGGCAAATGTACCAGCAGAGGGTGTTGACTCGGAGTCTGCTTGCCAAATATGTAAATGAGTGAAAATTGTCTTCCCAATCAATTATTCCAGCAATTACAGGGTGAAGAGAGGTTTTCAAGTGCAATTTGAGAGGACTTGTTTTTGGAAGACTTAATAACCGGGAGACACAATTACAGCATTTTCAGTAGGAACAATATTTCTTATGAACTAACAAATGCAGCAACATGTGATTTTCAGTTTCTGTATGATTTGAAAATTACTTTAAGTAAATAAAACATCAGGGCTGGCTTGTTAGATTAGAATGCCACTCAGAATAAATTGTTCATGTTTTCACTGAAATGAATTAAAGCACAATCAGGGCAATTACAAAGGAATTTTTCATGCTGGTCATGTTGCATCAACTTACCGGATGGGTGCTACCTGGGCCTGCCCAGCTGATGGTATTTTTGGTTGGTGAATTTCAAATATTCTCAGTGGACCTCAGTAGACATATATTATTACAGATTTGTCACCAGGCAAAGTTCTTATCTTGCATCAGTTAACAGAGCAAGCTCTATGTACTCAATTAAATAAAATCTGTGTCAGATTAGAACGTAGTCCAGGGCAGATGAATAGAATAAGCCAGATGATAAATATGAAATAGATTTAAGTGTGGCTGCAGATAAAATTGTACAAGATGCCAGTATTACTGTTAAATAACACGGGGTAGTGGTCCCTGACACTGTGTTACAAGACCCCTTATAACAAGATCAACTTGCCTTATGTGACCGCCATTCACTCACAAATGTTCAGGCAGCTGGGTGGCCAAGCGGTTAGAGGTCTGTCCCGCTCCGCTGAAGGTCTGTACAGCTTCAAAATGTACAGTGGACTTTCAAAAGAAAAATCCCAGCTGGATGCCGTTGGGCTGTGATGTAAATTGGGGGCCCCATGCGTCAGTGTCTGTGCTGGGCAAATGAAAGATCTCTCACATGAGCCAAGTGTGTATCATGTTGAGAAATCCCATTCTCTCTTCCATGTCATTGATCAACCATCATGAGCACTCAGAACTTGGCTCAGAGGGCTGCTCTATCTATCCATCTACACTGAGTAGTATTTTTTTTTTTTGCTATTTTATACCCGGAGGAGAAAGTGCACCACCAAGCACAATTTGAGAGGACTTTTTCAGTAGATTTAATCATATGACTCAGCCACACATATTACTTTTTTTTTTCAAGTGCAATATTTCTTAGGGTTCAACAACATTCAGCAGCATGTGATTTTCTGTCTGATTCGTAAATTACCTCCAGAATATAGCACATCAGGCACATGTTAGTTTAGATTGCTTCTCAGAATTAATTGCTTGCGTTTTCTGTTGCAGGTGGCTAAAATGAATTGAAGTACAAGCAGGGCAATTGCTGTGGAAACTGTCATGCCTACATCATTTGAATCTGTAATCACCACCTTCTTAATTTGTTACCGCAGCCACTGTTAGTCCAAGACATGGACAATTTCCTAAAATGATTAATAACATCTTATCATATCTTTATGCCCCCTACCAGACGACGTTTGAATATTTTTACATGCTAAGTTTACCAACACCGATTCATATTATGTTATTCACGTTCAGAGACAACCCGATAGAACCCCTCCCACAGAAGTTTTTTGGATCCGCCCCTGACACAGAACCCAAATTTACAAATCATATCTCAGAACGTTTAATGATTTTTCCTGCATATATCTTATATCTTGACTCAGTCTTACACTCCCTTTAATCGTGTTTGAGCGTACCAAACATGTCTGTCATTCTGCTTCTGCAATGTCAAATACACCGTTTCATCTCTTGTTGTCATCCGAACTAGGCAGTGGGTGCATACATGCTCTATTTGAATAGCTTGCGTCGGCATCTGCCAATTGATTCATGTCACCAACATTAGTCAGGCGGCATTTGTTAAAATTTCAAGGCTACTTTAGACAAGCTGCCAACTCTGGTTTTTCACTTGAACTTTGTTGTTAACATTATAATAGAGGTAATTCAACTTGTTGTCAATGTCACACATTGATTTTTAATTAATTTATAATCAAATCAAATTTCGCTAATTAATTAGCATTAAATCGCAATTTGATATAGCTTTTGAGTCAATATGTGCATCATAATGCATGTAATATTATTAGTTTTTCTTGCTAAATGATCTTATCAATAAAGTGGATAACTACAGGTGTCATAATGATTATAATATATGTGACATTTTTACAATAATGACCAATTTAGTGTCATAAATTACAAATTGCTTGGAGTGTCGAGGTTAATCAAAACCACAAGCACTGGAATTTCTCTGGTACTTCTACAGACTAGAAAATATCAAATAGTTACAAGAATAGATCATTTGGATCATCAGTGGTTTATGCACAGTGATTGCACAAATCTTAATATGCTTCAATGCTCAGTTACTCATGACCAATACAACGAGAGAAGAGTTGCCGGGATTTTGTCATCAGTGTCATAATTGGATAGCTTCAAGTTTGACTTCAAATTACACTTATGAGAAGGCATATGCAATCTAAAGTTCTTCATATTCATCCGTTGGGAAAGGGTAGTAAATAGTGATGGGAAAATGCATTCCTTTAAGTCATAAAAAAAAAACTAATCTTAATAGGTTCTGAGTTGTATCTCAGCATTTTTTGGTTCAACAAGCAAGTTAGGTACCTGTGTCTCCTACAGCAAAACTTCATCTGGTGAAGGAAAGTCTTTGATTAGTTGTCATGATTTTCAGATTGGTAATCTAAAGGTTTTAATGAAAAAGGGAAAGTTTATTTTGTTTTATATAGTACAGGGCTAGAGGCACGTCCACAAATCATGTAGACTATACAGTATACATCCTTGCCTCCTATGTTGGACCTGCTTCTGAACTCTTGAACTGGTGAAATTGCTAAGATCTGGCTTCGCGCAATCTTCCAAAGATATTTGCAATAACATTAAGAAGCTACTTTTTGGCTGATTGTATTTGCTTTTCATACTTATTAGAAATTATTGGTGATCTCAGAATTTGTAGCGGTCAAAAATTAGTCCAATTGGAGCACATGCCGCTGTAATCACAGACACTGTGAATGAGTATCCACAATTGGAGCATTTTGAAGAGAATAGGTCGATTATCCTCAAAAATGAAGTTTTATGGCATGTTATAGTGTGATTAATTTTCTAAGAGTTCAACCAGCCTTTCTCTGCCATCAAATGCAAGTTTGGCTCACATAGCCTCCAAAAGTTTGATGTCCGCTGCTGAAAACTGTCCCGAACGCATTGTACACTGCTTGCATGTTAAAACTTGGATCCTCAAGCCTGGAAGAGTTTGAATGACGGCAACAATGATGTTATATGTCATTTCATTTACAGCCAGATCTGAATAAGTAGCACAAGATGAAGAATATCCAATTGGATATCTGGGACTCACAGCCAGTGACAATGATCTTTAAAAGTATACTTCCTCATTGCAATCTATCTTTCTAGGGTTGTACGAAATTACAAAGATAATGCTTGAATTGAAACAAGAAATGCGTGTTCACTTCATCCCTAATGGAATGGAAGGAAAGAGCACCAAGATGACCCTGAATGTTACCAAGAATGTCAAAATCCTCACAAAGTTGAATAATTCCCCAAACAAGACCAATGTTTTACATTTAATGCAATGACCTTGTTGTAACAACAAGTCACAATTGCAGTGTGATATATAGAATGGTTGGCACTTGGCAGATATTGGAAACATTAATTTCTGTGAGAATGGTCAAATTCTCTGAACTTTGACAATTCACAAAGTACGTAAATGCCTCAAAAGGGACCACCAGGTAAGAGAGACAACGCCCTTCCGTGTAAGCTGTTGGGACAAACTGTCAACCAGAGTTTGTCTGATTATAAATGGCCTAAAAGACCAGGAACCTCATCTTACACCACAGGACCCAAGGTGGTACCTAACCCCCTGCACCGGACTACCCTTAATATTTCATCATCTGGAAGACACATCTGATTATAAATATATTATGAACCAGGAACCTCATCTTCCACCACAGCTTCCGGTTTTGATTATATGACATGGGAATCAGTTGAATGAATGCTAGTTGTTTTACTCTTGTCTGGTCAGTATTGCATAGTTTAAATGAAAGCTGAACACATTCAGAAGAGTTTGACCAACTGGACATCGTAAACGCATTTTATGTCATGCATAAGTATCCAGATACAACTCTTCGAGTATTCTCAGTGGATACTGCCTTCAATCTCTCGATAGCTATTTATGTATAACCAGATCTACCTATAATCAGACAACCCTGGTTAGGAGTAAAGTTGGGTGATTATGCATACAAGACACCTATAGATACCTGGACTGGAAAAAAGAAAGCAGAGCTGATGATATATGATAGTATGTTTTTTAAAATAAATAATGTGAAAATACTTGCTAGTTTTTTTAAAGCATTCTGCAAGCAGATGACACACAACATCTATGATCCATTTGGAGTCACAAGCATGCAGTGGAACAAAAATAAGACAGTTGAGATGGAAACCACTTGCCAAAAAGGAAAGAAGGGAAAACAACTGCCCCTCCTAATATACAGTGCACCGATTCCCCATACATATGCAGCATACTAGAAGACATGTCTGGAACAGTCCACATCTTCTACCACCTACTGATTACTTCTGGTTTGTTTGTCTACAAGTTCTTAAAAGAATCTTTTACTGGCACCCACATTCCCACATTGCTGTGACATCAGAGCATCTTAGCTGGTGCCCCAGACAGCCACAAGACTTGCTTAAATTACAGCCCGGGACCGTCGTTATGCAAAAAAAGAAGCTCAGAATAGAGGTACTTCCCTGCACACCAACATATACACGTTATAGGAAGAATCCCCCAGGATAGATCATCACAAACTTTAATCCAGATGTATGCATCGAAACAAAATATTTATTTCTTTCAAGTGTCACATTAATTAAAGGTGGTGTCTATGGTTTATTTTTGACCTTTAAAGTTTGAAATAATTTTCAACTGATATCTTGAAAAAAGATACCCTATTTTACCTAGGGGGCAATTCCGTAAAGTCTGATTTGCAAATTTGACACTCTGGCAGCTTGTGTAGCCCCAGCATTAAACCTCAGCTATTTTATTGTTAAACAGGGATGAGGCAAGGAAATAGGGGTATCAGATAAGCCATCAACCAAAGCCACAAGTAGAACAGGAGCTGAGCTACAAGGCAAAATGTCACCTTGTCGGACGTACTCACACAATGTACATCCGACAGGATGAAATTTTGACGTAGCTCAGCTCCTGTTGCACTTGCAGCTTCTGTTGATGGCTTGTCTGATGCTGATACTCCTATTAAATTACCTGGCCTCATCCCTGTTAGACAATGAAATAGCTGAGACGTACTGGTAAGGCTACACACGCTGCTCAAGTGTCAAATCTGTGAATCAGACTTAACGGAATTGCCCTAGGGGCCTAGTAGGGGGCCAGAGGGTTCGCCAGACACGAGCTTCTGTAAAAAAAGTTGTGTAATATGGATGGATTAATTAATTACACCCTCAGGAACAACTGCCCTTCCAAACAGGTGTTCAATCCATGTTACACTCGTTCTTTATCAACTCGGTCACTATTTCTATGATCTGTTCATGTGATACATCAAATTAGGGGTAAAACACCACATCAGTCACCATTTTGACCACCTTGACACAACATTAAACTTTTTGAAACAATTGCTTTATTTTAAGTAGTTTATAGTTGATACATACAGCACCCAGTAACTGTTGCCACTCAGTGGTAAACAGAGGAAGGTGTGGATGTCTTCTTATTTGAGTGAATCCAGATTCATAATGTCAGATGTCGAAGCTGTTTTGACACGCTTTACTATTTTTCATTTTGTCCTGAGTCCTCCACAGAGGGGTTATAAATCACCTCCAATCTCCTTGAAACCATCATTTTTGGATTCCTTGACCTGAAATACCCCTAATTTGATGTATTGCTTGAACAGATAAGAAAAATTGTGACTGAGTTAAAAAAGAACGAGTGTATGGCGGCCATCTTGGACGCCATCTTGAATAACATAATTTGAGCAGCCAATTGGAAAGATTGTGGACCTGAAGGATGTTTCTTAGGGTCTAAGGAACCCATCCATATGCTACAACCTTTTACATCAGCTAATATGTGGTCGCCAAAAAATTGGTGTCCCGCCCCTAGGTATTTTTTTAGCTTTTTTCATGCGAAACTTCATAACGTGAATAAATAATTAATAAAGCCAATGCAGACCTGACAACAAGCTTAGATTTATTCCTTGGAATGTTAATGAAGATATTGCAGTGAGAAATCAAAGTTGGCAAGCACTCCAAAGTAGATTACATATGCCACCTGACTATTACATCCTTCAGTGTAGTATATGTGGCAGCCTTGACTGTGGAATGTTTCAATTACATACCTAGGTATATCGACCACTTCGATATATCATACGAGGGGCGTTCAGAAAGTTTGAGGCTTTTTTTTATATGGACACTTATATTCAATCTAGAACTATGAATTTTTCACAGGATAAAATTCAGCATATTTGGAATGGATTTCCCAAATTTTGGACAATTTTGACATTTTTAATGAGCTGTCTCAGAGAAAATCATGCAATATCATTGAATTGGTTCGGATGACGTTCTCGGAATGGCCTAAAATTTTACGTAGTGACCAGACCACCTCTTAAACGAAGAAATGTGAAGTTGGAACTTCAAAACTCAGAATACTTTTCTCACAGGGGGGCCTCAAAATAGGGGTGTCGGGAAGCCATTTTTCACAGAAATCCTCATTTCTTCAACAAAAAAGTGGTCGATGTTCAGCCCTCTCTGGATGCTAGAAAAAATTAACAAGAACTATCCAAACTGGGTTTGAAAATATGGTACTCCAGGGGGGTCACTCCGAAACTGCAGATTTTGCTGTTTTTCAAAATTTGAAAAACATGCCATGTTTGGAGGGCAATTTCTCAATCTTGTGCGGGTCTAGGATTGACAATATTTGGTTAGAAAATTAGCAGAATACTTGGATTTTAGATATCTGGTGAGAAAACCTTGGGAAAATTTGAATTTTCAGATAATTCAGCCATTTCAAAAACTGTAATCTTCCGAATTTCCTTAAAAAATCATGAAATTTCCATAATCAAAAGGTCAATGTAGTACCAACCCTATTATTATAATTTTGATTGAAATTAATGTAAATCACAATTATTCAGTAAATTAGTCATAGTTTCATCTGAAAAAATAATTCATTTGTATCATAGGGCTAATTTTCAAAATTTAATTTTTCACAAATTTTGATAAGTTGGCGGAAATGTATCAATTTTGTGGGCCAAAGTCTGACATTGCAACACTTCCATTTTAGCCATTTCACATGATCACTCATGAAAAAACACCTATATTTAGTAAATCAGGGGAGAAAATTGTGGGAAAAGCAGATATTTTGAAAATATGGATACTCCAGGGGGGTCACTCCGAAACCGCAGATTTTTCTGTTTTTCAAAATTTGAAAAACATCCCATGTTCAGAGGGCAATTTCTCAAATTGGTGAGCACTCATATTGACTGTATTTGTTCAGAAAATTGGCAGAATACTTTGATTTCATATATCTGGTGAGAAATTTGTGGGAAAATTTGAATTTCAAAAATTCAGCCATTTCAAAAACTGTAATTTTCCAAATTTCTGTAAAAATTCATGAAATATCCTTCATTTCCCACCAATTTTGCTTATCACTCTTATTTTTTATCCAATTTTGATTATCAACAAAGTGTTGTCATGATTTTTTACTTGGGTGATCCGTTTCAGTCATTAACTTTTAATTTTTATTCACCTCTTACAATCAGGGGGTATTGAAATGATTATTTTCAATGTTGGATACATTTATATGTTGATTTAAATCCCTGAAATGTGTCATTAGAGGTTATTATAGACAAGACTGAAATTTTAAGGCTATTTTGGAAGGTATTTTAGGTATTTAAATAAATTACTAAACTTAACTGTGACTTAAATATTAGCTCCACTTTTTATAGCAACTACTGGCACTTCCTGTTTAGGCAGTCACAGTAGATAGATAGATAGATAGATAGATAGATAGATAGATAGATAGATAGATAGATAGATAGATATGGTAAGTGCAGCCCTCTAGGCCGTTCTGGGCACTCACGAGGGTTGATTGATGAGATGGGAGAGAGAGCAGGAGTCCTTTAAATGCTACACACATACCCCATGTGAGGGATCTTTTACTTGGCCAGCATAGATACTGATACAAGGGGCCGCCAATTTAACGTCTCATCCGAATGACATCCAGCTGGGATTTCGCTCATGAAGGTGCACTGAAAACTTTAGGCTCCCTACCTGGGGTTTGAACCCATGCAAGCCAAGACCTTCAGCGGAGCAGGCAGGCACCTCAGCCACTTGGCCACCCAGCGGCCCGAGACAGGAGCACCAAACAGAATGAGCTGTTCTTGTGCTAGGTGAGCTTATATAGCAGTATCACCACCGTAAGAAATTGTTAACAACGATGGTCATTGTGACGTCATCAGACATGGACTGCTTGATCCGGGGAGAACTATCAAGAAATGCTAATGAAACAAATAAATAATTATAGGGATAAATTTACCTTCAGCAGAATTGGTATAAATTGTCAGAATTTTCGACGATTTCTCATCGTCTTCATCAGTGAATGTGCTGTGGGGCTGAGTCATCATGCGAGCTCTAGTCCTCTGTCACATTCACGATGAAGACGATGCGAAGTTGCCAAAAATTCTGATAATTTATACCAATTCTCCTGAAAATTCATCACTCTAATGAATCCGGACTCCGGAGATCGAGAATCACATTCAATATAAATAATCTTATCATTTAGGGTAACTCCAATTACACTCCTGAAACAATCACTTAAATCTTGACAGCATACATTTGCCATTATGTAACCCTGTTTTAAAGGTCCTTCTTTTGTCTAGGGTCACTTAGCAAAAGTTCCATCAAATGACCTCAAAAAACCATCACATTGACAATTACAGAAACAGCGGAATAAATAGCGTTTCGATGAGCATCAGCAGCAACTGTGCATTGATGTGCATGTCCGATATATACCAGTGGCGTTGGTGTCACTCACCCTCCCCAGGCCTGTTGCCACATAGCATTTAGCCAGTCCAAAATTATTATTTTTTAACAAAATTGTGATTACACTGGAAAGGGGAGATTCAAGAAAGCGCATTCTCTAATCTATTCTTTCTCATTCATCCTCATTTAATCTCGCTCCTTCTGCCCACCCTGCTGGGTCCTCAGGCTGCCATCTTGCTAATCTCAGAATTAGGCTCAATGGCTAATCTCAGAATGAGGCCTGACATATTTCAGTGACCTTGGTATAGTGCCACCTCCAAGAAAATATTACGATTTCACACAATTACCTCCCTATTTAGGGGAGAAGTGGATAATCTTCTGGTTTAATAAAGGGGCTATGGATTTTTGGTGAAAAAAAAGTTTGTTGAATGGATGATTACTGAAGTATCACTATGTCAGACAAAACTGATGAATTTCCGGTAACTTGTGAAAAAATATTTGAAAATGCGGTCAGTACTACTTTGACCTTCTGACTATGGAAACTTCATGATTTTTTACGGAAATTCAGAAAATTTCAGTTTTTGAAAATTGACATCTTCACATAGTTTTCTCACCAGATGTATAAAATCCAAGTGTTCTGCCAAATTTCTAACCAAATATGGTTAATATAAGTGCTCACCAATTTAAAAAATTGCCCTGTTAACATGGCATGTTTTTCAAATTTTGAAAAACAGCAAAATCTGCAGTTACGGAGTGATCCCCCCTGGAGTATCCATATTTTACAATTATCACCCCTGATTTACTAAACATAGGTGTTTTTCCATGAATGATCGTGGAAATTGGTTAACATGGAAGTGTTACTATGTCAGACAAAGGCCCACAAAATTGATACATTTCCCAGAACTTATCGAAATTTACAAAAAAACTAAATTTTGAAAATTAGCCGTGCAATACAAAATAATTTACATTTTCACACAAACTTCTCAATAGATACATAAAATCCAAGTGTTTTGCCAATTTTCTAACTAAATATGGTCAATGTACACGTAAGTGCTCACAAATTTGAGAAATTGCCCTCTTAACATGGCATGTTTTGAAAAACAGCAAAATCTGCAGTTTCGGAGTGACATATTTTCAAAATTTCTCCATTTCCCACAATTATCTCACCTGATTTACTAAATATAGGTGTTTTTCCATGAATGATTATGGAAATTGTTTAACATGGAAGTATTACTATGTCAGATATAGGCCCACAAAATTGATTCCTATCCCAAAACTTATCAAAATTTGTGAAAAACTAAATTTTGAAAATTAGCCGTTTGATACAAAATAATATTTTTTTCCAGATGAAACTTAAATAATTTACTGAATAATTGTAATTTTCATTAATTTCAATCAAAATTATGATAATAGGGTTGGTACTACTTTAACCTTTTGACCATAAAAATTTCATGATTTTTTACGGAAATTCGGAAAATTACAGTTTTTGAAATGGCTGAATTATCTGAAAATTCAAATTTTCCCAAGGTTTTCTCACCAGATATCCAAAATCCAAGTATTCTGCTAATTTTCTAACCAAATATTGTCAATCCTAGACCCGCACAAGATTGAGAAATTGCCCTCAAAACATGGCATGTTTTTCAAATTTTGAAAAACACTAAATCTGCAGTTTCGGAGTGACCCCCCCAAAGTAGCCTTTTTAGTGAAATTAATAAATAGAGGTGACTTATTGTTAAAAACAATGCCAGCCTTCATCCAAACCCAGTTTGGATAGTTCTTGTTAATTTTTTCTAGCATCCAAAGAGGGCTGAACATCGACCACTTTTTTGTTGAAGAAATGAGGATTTCTGTGAAAAATGGCTTCCCGACACCCCTATTTTGAGGCCCCCTGTGAGAAAAGTATTCTGAGTTTTGAAGTTCTAACTTCACATTTCTTCGTTTAAGAGGTGGTCTGGTACCTATGCAAAATTTTAGGCCATTCCGAGAACGTCATCCGAACAGCTCTGCATGATTTTCTCTGAGACAGCTCATTAAGTTCAGCTTCTTGGGGCAGATAATACTGAAACCACTAAAGCCAATGAATTTTGGCTGTGAGAGATCTCTCTTTATCACTTGCATTAGTGAGATTGACAATATTTGACACAAGAAATATAATATTAGCCTTAAAAAATACTCCCAAGCTCACCAAAAGCATTGATTCATACACCTGACCCATCGAAGTATATGTTCCTTGAAGTCCTCCAAACAAAGTTCAGTGAGAGAATTTCAGTCATCCAAAGCCTCTTCTCCTCCGGTTCCTTTAACTATAGACCCCATGGACTAAAGAAAGGGAAAACCAGGACTTATGTAAAGCAACATGTCACAGGTATAGCTAGGATGGATAATTCTGTCAATTTTGGTCTATTGTTCATACCAGTGAATCCATGCTTTCACAAGTCAGGGAAACACACCTTTGCTTCCTGAATTTCCCTCACCAAATCTGGCATGCAGGAGTGCTTTCCTACATGGGTTCGCGGTAAGAATACACAAATTTGGTGTGCTTGAAAGCATATTTAGAAGCTAATACCATATTTCTAGTATCAAATATTGTCAATCTCACTAATACAAGTGACAGAGAGAAGTCTCTCACAGTCACAATTTCTTGGCGTTCTTGGTTTCAGTGTTACCTGCCCCAAGAAGCTGAACTTTCAGTTTCCATGGCAACCAATGAATGAGTTAAAAATGTCCAAAATTTGCCAAAAATTTGGAAATCCATTCCAAATATACTGTGAAAAATTCATAGTTCTAGATTGAAAAATAAGTATCCATATGAAAAAAAGCCTCAAACTTTCTGAACGCCCCTCGTATATCTAAGGATCGTCCAGAATCACAATTCCTGGTCCATAAAAATATCCAATGTAATCTTCAACAGTGTAATCCTGTAAGTTAATCCAATTTGTTTGTCCAGTGTTCAAGGATGGATGCAGGGTAATAAATAATGCCTAATTTTGTTATGACAGAGAGCTACAAGAACAGAAATATGGCTTTCCATCAAAAACAAAAGGTTTTGTTGTAAAACAGAAATAACCTCTGTAAGTTATAAGCTTAGTAAGGTACATTTCTTTTGTACATTTCATTTTGACACCTGTCAAAGCGTTTCACTTGTGAACCACGACAATTCTTACCTACGTCAAGCTGTGATGTAAATTGGGGGCCCCATGTGTCAGGTCTGTGCTGGGCAAATGAAAGATCCCTCACTTGGGGTGAATGTGTACCATGTTGAGGACTTCCATTCTCTCTTCCATCTCATTAATCAACCTTCATGAGTATCCAGAACTAGGCTTTGAGGGCTGCTCTTATCATATCTACATGTATCTTTATATCTGCAATCAGTTATATTTTTTCTGCATTTCATACCCGGAGGAGAGACTGCATCACCAAACTTGATTTGGCTCAATTAACCGAAAAAAAACCCAATAGATAGATTCCAAAGTGAACAGACAAGGGGGTGTTGATTTTGATTCAGCTTGCCAATCATCTAAATAAGTATTATATCCCACAATAGGCAGTGGAGTTCTGGCAAAAAACCATGTGATTCACACCATGTGGTTCATCATTGTGAACCACATGCATCTCATTATCTGACGTTGTTATGTAAACAATGGGCAGTGAAGTGATGACATGACAATGTTTTGATGTTCTCATTGGTCCGTGTGGTAGCTAGGGATCTTTTTGTGGCTATTTAAACAAAATAATGCCTCTTGAAATTATTGATTCTTTTTACTGGAGGTCTGTTTTTATAGTGGGATATAGATAAAACTTAATGGGAGTGTGGCTCACAGCAATGAACCTCACTCATGTCAGGTCTGCTGCAGAATAAACACTCGTCCTTAGGACTTGTGTTGTATTCTTCCACGACCTGACATTCATTAGGTTCATTGCTGTGAACCACCCTCCCATTAAGTTTTATCGTAATTGCCTTCTTAATAATTTATCCCATAAATATAGAGTACATGGTGAAAAGAGATGACCGAGTCAGAAGTACAATTTGGGAGGACCTTTTCAGTAGATTTGATCATGAGACTCAGCACGCATTTTACATATTTTTAAATGCAATATTTCTTAGGCTCCAACAACATGCAGCACCATGTGATTTTCTATGTGATTTGTAAATTACCATAAATACAAAATATTAGCACATCAGGCACGTGTTAGTTTAGATTGCTTCTCAGATTAAATCACTTGTGTTTTTTGTTGGAAGAGTCTGGTAAGAATTGAAGTACAAGCAGGGCAATTGCGACATGGTATCTGTCATACCTGCCTCATTTGAATCTGCAATTACTGCCTTCTGTGGATACAAGAGTATAGTGTACGGTACAGCAGCCACTGTATTAGTCCCAAGACCGGACAAATTCCTAAAATAAATAATCATATCTTATCATATCTTCATCCCCCCTACCAGATGTGATTTGAAATATTTTTACGTGTATATACTCGTATACTCATTTTACCAGCACCGATTCATATTATGTCAAGGGATACACATTCAGTGACACCCCGATAGAACCCCACCTACAAGAATATTTTAGATCCACCCCGACACAAACCCCAAATTGACAAATCATTTCTCAAAAATTTTAATGAGTTTTCCTGCGTATACTATAGATGGAACAGTCTAGGTCCAGTTGCGGACTGCTCAACTGAACGTCTTTGCCTGAATGGTTGGCGAATCTTAAATATTCCCAGTGGACTCAGTGGCGTAACTGGGGTTTCTCTTGCAGGGGGGGTACCTGGGGGGGCTCCCGATTCAGTCATGACTGGCATGGCCAATTCAGCTGTAATTGCCTTGATCGTGTTTCAATACATTTCAGCCAAAATGCAAGCAATTTATTTTGAGTGGCATTCTAAAACAACACATCTTTACACCTGCCTGATGTTTTAAATTATTCCACCAATTTTTTAATAATTTAGAAAGTGATAATTACATACTGGTTCATTTTTTAGAATATAAGAAATATTGCTCTTACCAAAAATGCTGTAATTTGTGTAGAATAAGTGTGCTGGAAATAAGTCTTACTTAACTGCACTTGAAAGCTTCCTGGATAATCGATTTTGAAGGCAATTTTCACTAATTTACATGATTAAAAAGCTGACTCCAAACACAGTCTGCTGGTGCGTTTACCAATAATGAAAATTGTTGATATTTCCCAGGTAATTGAGCCAAATCAAAAATTGTCAAACGGATGACAAGTTTTAATTGGGCTGAATTAACTGGAAAATACTAACAGATCTCATTAATGGCAAATGCACCAGCAGAGGGTGTTAACTCGGAGTCTGCTTGCCAATCAGGTAAATGAGTGAAAATTACCTTCCCAATCAATTATCCCAGCAATTACAGGGTGAAGAGAGGTTTACAAGTGCAATTTGAGAGGACTTGTTTTTGGAAGACTTAATAACCAGGAGACAAAATTACAGCATTTTTGGTAGGAACAATAATTCTGATGTACTAACAAATGCAGCAACATGTGATTTTCATTTTACTGAAGCATACATGGCATGATTTAAAATTACTTCAAATAAATAATACATCTGGGCTTGTTAGATTAGAATGCCACTCAGAATAAATTTTTCGCGTTTTAGCTGAAGTGAATAGAAGCACAATCAGGGTAATTACAGAGGGATTTGTCATGCTGGTCATGTTGCATCAACTTGGCGGATGAGTGCAGTCCGGGCCTGCCCAGCTGATGGTATTTTTTGGTTGATGAATTTGAAATATTCTCAGTGGACCTCAGTAGACATATATAATCACAGGTAGGTTACCAGGCAAAGTTCTTATCTTGCATCAGTCAACAGATCAAGCTCTATGTACTCAATTAAATAAAATCTGTGTCAGATCAGAACATAGACCAGGGCAGATGAATAGAACAAGCCAGATGATAAATATGAAATAGATTTAAGTGCAGCTAAAGAAAAATTGTACATGATGCCAGTATTACTGTTAAATCACACAGGGTAGTGGTCCCTGACGCCATGTTACAAGACCCCTTATAACAAGATCAACTTGCCTTATGTGACCACCATTCACTCACAAATGTTCAGGCAGCTGGGTGGCCAAGCGGTTAGAGGTCAGTCCTGCTCCGCTGAAGGTCTGTATAGCTTCAAATCCCAGGAAGGGAACCCAAAATGTACAGTGGACCTTCAATAGAAAAATCCCAGCTGGATGCCATTGGGCTGAGATGTAAATTGGCGGCCCCATGTGTCAGTGTCTGTGCTGGGCAAATGAAAGATCCCTCACATGGGGTAAATGTGTAACATGTTGAGGACTTCAATTCTCTCTTCCATGTCATTGATCAACCATCATGAGCACTCAGAACTGGGCTTTGAGGGCCGCTCTTATCATATCTATCTTTCTATCTGCAGGCAGCTGGGTGGTGTAGTGGTTAAGGTTCCCGCCTGCTCCGCTGAAGGTCGACTCCCGGTTGAGGAACCCGAAATTGTACCTTTATGAGCAAAATCCCAACTGGATGTCGTTCGGATGAGACGTTAAATTGGCGGCCCCTTGTGTCAGTGTTTGTGCTGGGCAAGTAAAAGATAATAATGATATAATCCAGTATGATTTTATATAGCGCCCATTCCAGATAAATCTGCTCACCGGCGCTCACCATACTGAATGGCAATCATACCAATCATTATAGTGATAACCTCTGGACATGGCCGGAGCGGGGATCAAACCTACGTCCTCATGTGTACAAGGTGGGGATGCTACCCACTGTACCACAGAGCCTCACATGGGGCAAATGTGTAACATGTTGAGGATTCCTGCTCTCTCTCTCATCTCATCAATCAACCCTCGTGAGCACCCAGAACTGGGCTTAGAGCGCTGCACTTACCATATCTATCGATCTATCTAGCTATCTATCTATCTATCTATCTGCAATTGGTAATATTTTTTGTGCATTTCATATCCGGCGGAGAGACTGCACCACCAAATTTGATTTTAAAAAAATACTGATAGATAGATTCCAAAGTGCATAAACAAGTGGTGTTGATTTGAATTCAGCTTGCCAATGATGTCAAAAAGTATTATTTCCTTCTTAATCATAATCCCAGATATATTACTTGGTGAAAAGAGATCTCTAAGTCAGAAGTACAATGTACAATTTGGGAGGACTTTTTCAGTAGATTTAATCATGAGACTCTGCCACACATATTTCATATTTTTAAAGGCGATATTTTTCTTAGGCTCCAATAACGTGCAGCACCATTAGTCTAGGGCCTTATGTCAGAAAATATGGGTTCGTGTGCGTTAAGACAAGAAGTTTGCCAACATATTCCATTTGAAAGCAAATTTTATCAGCTTTCCAATGGTATATGTTGGCAATTTTTTTTTGATGTCTTCATGGTCAAATCGCCCTCCAATAATAGGCCCTATTTTGGCCGATTTTAGTTGATTTTCGCATTTTTTTTCCCCAATTCTAACTCTTTCTTCCGAGATATTGCATTTTCTGCGCTTTTTTTGCACTCTTACTTGTGTATTATATACCATATGAAAGGATATTTTCTCAGCTTTCAAACAGTATACGTTCCAAATTTTTATTTTGACAAATTCATGGTCAATTTGCCCTAGAAAGAAAAGGCCATATTTTTACCTGTTTTCTATGTAATTTTTGTCCCTTCTAACGGTATTATCAGAAATATTACATTATCTGAGCTATTTTTCACTCTCACTTTCGTATTATATACCATATTAAGGGATATCTTTTCAGCTTTCCAAGGGTATATGTTGGCAATTCTCATTTTGATTTCTTCAGGATCAAATCAACCTCCAGAGAATAGGCCCCATTTTCGGTGATTTTTTCCGTATTGTTGCCAGTTCCAACTGTTTTTTTACAAACATTACATTTTCTTGGCCATTGTTCTACTATCACTTTTGTATCTGATAGCAAATTAAAGGATATTGTCTCAGCTTTCCAATGGTATATGTTGGCATTTTTTTATTTTGATGCATTCAGGATCACATCATTCTCCAAATATTAGGCCCTATTTTCCGCAGATTTTTCTCTGTTTTTCTGCCAATCTAACAGTATTTTCAGATGTATAGTATTTTTTAGGCTGTTGTTACACTCTCAATTGTTTATTATATGCGATGTTAAAGGATATTTTGTCAGCTTTCCAATGTATATTTTTGGCAATTTTTATTTTCATGTCTTTATGGTCAAATCACCCCTAAACCGTAGGCCCAATTTTTTCCTGATTTTAACTGTATTTACACCAATTCTAACAGTATTTTCAGATTTATTACATTTTCTTAGCTGTTCTTGCCTTCTCAGTTGCACTAGTGTATCATATATCATATTAAACAATGTTTTCGCAGCTTTCCCATGGTATATGTTGTCAATTCCAATTTTGATACATTCATGATCAAATCACCCTCCAAAGACGAAACCTATGTTCGCCTATTTCCTCCGTATATATGTCAATTCTAACATTATTTCAGATATAATATGTTTTCTCGGCCGATGTTCCATCCTCACTTGTGTATTATATACCATATTGAAGGCTATTTTCTCAGCTTTCCACTGGTATATGTTGGCAATTGTCATTTCGATGTCTTCATGATCAAATCACCCACGAAACAACTGGCCCTACTTTTGATGATTTCTCCGTATTTTTGCCGATTCTGGCAGTATTTAGAAATATTACATTATCTGAGCTGTCTTGCATTCGCACTCGTATTGGTGTATTATATACCATATAAAGGATATTTTCTCAGCTCTCCAATGGCATATATTTGCAATTCCGGTTTGATAGGCTACATTCATAATCAAATCACCCTGCAAAGAAAAAGCTCTATGTTGGCTGATTTTCTTCGAATTTTTTTCCAGTTCTAACAGTATTTCAGATATGTTTTCTGGGCTGATATTCCATACTCACTTTGTTGTAATGCCACGTTGAAGGATATTTTCTCAACTTTCCAATGGCATATGTTGGCAATTTTTATTTTGATATCTTCATAGTCAAATCACCCTCAAAACCACAGGCCTACTTTGATGATTTTCGCCGTATTTTGGCCGATTCTAACAGTATTTTTAGAAATATTACATTATCTGAGCTGGTCTTGCACTTTCAGTTGCACTGATGTATAATATACCATATCAAAGGATATTCTCAGCTCTCCAATGATACATGTTGGCAATTTTAATTTTTGTATATTCCAGATCAATTCACCCTCCAAAGAATAGGGCCATATTTCCACTGTATTTTCGCTGATTCTTAAAGTATTTTCAGAAATATGACATTTTCTGAGCTGTTCTTGCACTCTCACTTGCACTTGTTTATTATATACCATACCAAAGGAGATCTCAGCTTTTCAATGGTTTATGTTGGCAATTTTTATTTGACATCTCTGATTCTCTATGGTCAAATATTTCTTCAAACAATTGGTACTGCCGACATGAATTTGTTCAGTTATGAAATTACACCTTGTTTAATGTCCCATGGGGTTTTTTATGGTGGTCATTTTAAAATTGAAGTTGACAGCAGTAAAACCCCCTAGATATTATAAGTTTAATATCTCAAACTAAAGCTGACATCAAGGGCTATCCATCTACATCCATTTTGGATGATTAGGGATGAGTTATCTGGCAATTAGGATAGGTGGAATAGAAACTAGATGGCAGAATTTAGTGTTTTCGAGGAGATTTTTGACACTAACGGCAACATTTATTTGCTTCAGGAGGTTGACAGTAAATATTAACTAGAAAAGCAAGGTACCAAATGAAAGCTGACATCAAGGCTATCCAAAAACATACATTTTTGGTTGGTTAAAAAGTGTTAGTGATTAGAATAGGTTGAATTGAAAATGCATCGTAGGATTTTTGTGTTTCCGATTAGATTTTTGACACGGACAGCAACATTTATTTAGCTTTTGGAATGTTTAACAGGTAATAACAAGGAAACCAAGGTGCCATATGAAAGCTGATATTAAGGGCTATTAATCTACATGCATTTTGATTGATAAAAATGAGTTATTCACTGATTAGTATAGGTGGAATTAGAGTTTCCAATGAGAGCGAGAGTTCTCGAGAAGTCTCGAGATCAGCAATGACTCAGCATTTTCTCGTCTCGCCGAGCGAGTCTCGAGAATTGAAATGTTGATCATTGTTTAACATGGTGTTCATGTGTTTAATGTTTATAACAGTTACAAACCATTGGGATGTTGTTTTGTTTTGCTTGATATTATTGTTATTGTGTAATTGCTCCATTGTTCAATTTAAATATCTGTTGATGATAATCCCCACTGTATACCTGATAAATGCTGAAGTTGAACTTGTACAAATGTTTGAAAATTGTATAATATCTGGATGTTTAGCTGTGATTTATAGGAAACAAAACACACAGATTAATATTAAAACTATAAAGGATATCATAAAAGCCAAAAAATGTGATCCATTGCAAGATTAAATCTCTCTTGTTTTATCATTGTGCCAATGGCAGGACAGTGTCCTAGATTTCTCGAGAAATTCTCGATTCTCGTGCACTAGACCATGTCATTCTCGAGAGGTGTCGATCGAGACTCATTGGAAACACTAGGTGGAATCAAGCTACATGGAAGAATTTTGTGTTTCCGGGGAGATTTTTGACAGTGACCGCATTATTTAATTTGGTTAAGGAGGGTTGACAGTAGTAGTAATAATAAGGAAACCAAGGTGCCAAATGAAAGCTGACATCAAGCGCTATCCACCCACATCCATTTTGGTTGGTTGAAAAGTGTTATCTAGTGATCTGATTGGCAAGATGAGAAAAAAATGGGTTTTTTTTTATTCCATTCATTTAACATTAACAATGCTGGCAGGACAATAAATTTGAATTATTAAGGATAGAGTCTAATGATTTCGAAATGAAGATGATATACAATTCAATATCAGGAAAATATAACAGTACTATTGAACAGTGAATCATTAAGACTGCGAACATATTTGAACAGCTATATCATTTAGAAGGTTTTCACATCTGTTAATCATCTCATTTTAGTTAGCATGCATGGAGAACTTTTATTAGATATAATCATTGTACTTTTCATAAAAACTATGGCCAAAAACACATTAGATGACAAATCAACACATTGTAGTGCCTATACCAAGAAAACAATTAAATTTCAGTGTGTTTTTCTCCTTGCGACACATGCATTGCTTGACAACCTTTGCTAAATACGATACTGTAATTATTGCCAATTTATTTAAATCATACTGATATGGTAAAAAGTATGAAAGTCAAACCCTTACAACCTTTTTTGAGCTATTCTCAATGACCAATGGGTTACATTAAACATCGCTGAAGGAGAAAAAACATGCATTTTATTATTTATATGCTTTAATGATTTTTATAACCCCTAATGTAGAATAGGTGCTTTTGGCATAATAAAAACCCCGAGAGTCATTAAAAAAGACTCAATTTCAACACTGAAAAATATTTTTTGATGGCAGAACCAATAGTTAGAGGAAACATTTGATCACAGAGATGTCAAAATAAAATTGCTAATGTATACCCTTGGAAAGGAGATAATAAATTCTAATTTGGTAAACATTACCACAAGTGCAAGTGAGTGTCCTAGAAACAGCTCAGAAAAAGTAATATGTCTGATAATAGAATGGGCAAAAATACACGAAAATCAGTGAAAATATGGCTACTTTTTTGGAGGCATTTAAATCATGAAACACAACATTAAAATTGCCAACATATACCATTGGAAAGCAGAGAAAATATCTTTAATATGGTATATGATACACAAGTGCAAGTAATTAAGAGTCCTGGAACAGCTTAGAAAAAAAAAATTTCTGACAATAGAATGGGCAAAAACACACTGAAAATCAGCAAAAATGCGGCCTATTTTTTGGAGGCGATTTGATCATGAAGACACAAAAAAAAAAAACACAAAAACTACCATGACAAATACATTTGGAAGCTGAGAAGACCTCCTAATATGGTATATGATACACAGGTACAATTGAGAGTGCGAGAACAGCTCAGACAATGTAGATATTTCTGAAAATTCTGTCAGAATTGGCGAAAATAGCGCGGAAATTGGAAAAAATGGGCGTGTAGTTTGGAGGTGATTTGACCATGAAGACTTCAAAATAAAGGTTACCGACATACACCATTGGAAACTGAGAAAATATCCCTTAATATGGTATATAATAGTCTAGTATGAATGGAATATCAGCTCAGAAACTCAATATATCTGAAATATTGTTACAGTTGGCAAGAAAGCAGAGAAAATTGGCGAAACATAGGGTCTATTGTTTGAAGGGTGATTTGATCCTGAATCTTTCCAATTCGAATTGCCGACATTTATGATTAGAAAGCTGAGAAAATATCCTTTGATATAGGGCCTAGTACATGATACACTAGTACAAGTGATAGTGCAAGAACAGCTTAGGTAATGCGATATTTCTAAACTACGGGCAGAATTGGTGAAAATATTAGCTAATTAAGCAAAAGTGGGGCCTATGGTTTTAAGGGTGATTTGACTATAAAGACATAAACATAAAAATTGCTAACATGTACCATGGGAAAGCTTACAGAATATCCTTTAAACATTGTATATAATGCACAAGTGAGAGAGCAACAACAGCTACAAATACCATATATCTAAAAATACTGTTAAAATTGGCAAAAATACCGAGAAAATAAGCAAAATTTGGGCCTTTTCTTCGGCAGGTTATTTGATCCTTATGCATCAAAATAAGCATAGCTGACATATACCATTGGAAAGCTGAGAACATATCCTTTAACATGCTATCAAATACAATGGTGAGAGTGGAAAAATATCCTAGAAATTGTAATATTTCGGAAAAAAATACAGTGGGAATCAGCAAAAATAAAGAGAAAATCGGCAAAAATTGTGCCTATTATTAGAAGGTTGAGTTGATCCTTAATGCATCAAAATGAAAATTGCCAACACATACCATTGGAAAGCTGATAAAATATCCTTTAATATGGCATATAATACACAAGTGAGAGTTGAAAATAGCTGAGAAAAAATTTTATATTTCTGACTATGCCATTAGAATAGGCAAAAATACGCGGAAAATCTGTGAAAATATGGCCTTTTCTTTCGAAGGCAAATTAACCATAAATTTGTCAAAATAAAAATTTCAGACATATACAGTTGGAAAGCTGAGAAAAAATCTTTTATATGGTATATAAATACACATGTAAGGGTGCTAAAAACGCTCAGAAAATTCTTTAATTACTAAAAATACCGCTATAATGGGAAAAAATAAGGTCGAATCGGCTAAAATCAGCCAAAATAGGGCCAATTTTTTCGAGGGCGATTTGACCATGAAGACATCAAAATAAAAATTGCCAACATATACCGTTGGAAAGCTGAGAAAATTACCTCGAAAATGGTATATGTTGGCAAACTTCTTGTCTAAATGCCCACGAGATTACACAAGGCCCTAGACTACATGTGATTTTCTGTGTGATTTGTAAATTACCATAAACACAAAATATTAGCACATCAGGCACGTGTTAGTTTAGATTGCTTCTCAGATTAAATCACTTGTGTTTTCTGTCAGAAGAGTCTGTAAATTAAACTACAAGCAGGGCAATTGCTGTTGTATCTGTCATGCCTGCCTCATTTGAATCTGCAATTACTGCCTTCAGTGGTTTTCTAAGAGGATACAACAGTAGTGTACAGTACAGCAGCCACTTCCGTGCCTTAAAATGTGCCTTATTGGGCATTTCTATAGTTTTAGATTTGACTGTGTGATGTTAGATAATTGTGGGCATCTTGTGCGTTTTACATTGTACCTTCAG